>JAYKKM010000044.1:3110000-3505688 GCA_035772405.1 Chrysogorgia sp. JL179-B06
CTCATGGCCATGGAGGGCTCGAAGTTCTTTCGATGCGTTGGTTGTACTGCCGCGATGCGTTGGTTGGACGATGCGTTGGTTCATGTTATGGTATGTTCTTAGAATTCTCGTACCTTCTCATACAATAAAGACCTTTAGATTTGAGGACGAAGACGAGTTTACCATTGCGCATGGTTCTTTTTTATTGTTGTTTCTCCACTGCGCAGAAAAGTTCGTCTTCGTACTCGGTCGCTATTGTTTATTAGATGACGCCATTTGTGTTGAACTTACTCGTAAAATAACAGTGTGCGTAAAAAAACTGAAAAAACAATACTAATTAAGTATTGGCTAGAGGTGTCTAGGCATAGTCAATCGAGATATGGTCTGGAAACTCAGCTAAAGTCTTTGTTCTATCTTTTTGTTCGTCTTTATGCAATTTTGTGCACGGTCACTGAACCTATTGTATTTTAGTATAATGAAGCAATCATTCAATAGAATCGTTTGGGTTTAATCGCTCAACCGTGTTTTTTAAATATCAATAAACCTAAAACAAAGGATGTGCACGGTGTAAGGTACGGTTCAACATCAAAACGTAGCTCATTATAGTCGCTTTGAAGTTTGCCGAGTTTCCAAACCATATCTAGGGCTACAATGCTGTAAGTTGTTTGAAATTAAGGAATGTTAATTAATTTTGTACCGGTTCAGTTGTTTTTTTTATACACACTGCATAGCAGTTTCCAGTGTTTTGGACCAATATCAAACACGATAAACGAGTCTTCTCAAGTCAATGACATTATTGAAACTTGGAAATTGGTCAGTTCTTGTTTTTTATAAACTTTGGGGCTCAATTATCCAGCGACTTGCAAATCCCACGAGGAACGATCATTTGCATTCAGTGTGGACATCTAAAGTGATGTTGATCTGTTATTTGATTATCAAGGATTTGAGAATATACCGTAGGGAATTCATTTTCTATACCTAAGTATTGTTCATGCATGTGTAAGAATGAATGATAATTAAGTTTGATTTATTTGGCTGGCTGGTTGGCCTCGTGTTCGTCGAAAGCGATGAATATGATTTTTGGAGTCTTTCAGCGTATACCGAACAGTGGCTAAACATTGATAACTTATACCATGAGTAACGGAATGGCGATAGAGCACAGTTATCCACCATTGATATTTAAAAAATGACGCTCATTCAAGTATTCAACAGTAAAACAGGATTTCACGAGGTATGTGTGGTGAATCTGATATTTATATGTCAAGAAATTGTAGTCTGATGTTCTGTCGAGCCTCCATTGTCGAGCCTTCATTGTCGAGCCTTCATTGTCGAGCCTCGACATAAGCTGTTGCTGTGCGAGCTGTAAATAATGGTTGCTATAGCCGGACGCTTTAATCACAGAGCTTTGCCACTTGGATGGGTGACCATCTGGGTATTGCCTCGTGTCGATTCGCGAGCTTGGAACTCGTGTAAGTAGAGTTACTCCCGTGTTTCGAGGGTTTTCCTCCACATTGGCAACAAAAATTAAGTTTGTCTAATATGAAGGAACTTGTAAAATGATAGAGTAACACCTTTTACAACTTTTCGGGATTTTGCTTTCGGTTTTTGAAATATTTCAGTTTGTTTGATATGCAAATGAGATGGTCTCTGACGTCAGGGGTATAGAGAATTTTCACTCCTTTAAAAAATGTCTTATATCTCGGTGATTGCTAAGTTTACAACGTTCATTATCATGAGGAGTTATTATATGCACATTTTCAAGTAAATTTGTGGAACAAACTTGACGATGAAACTAATATTTTAATGAGTGAACATTTTCTATACCCCTGACGTCAGAGACCATCTCATTTACATATCAAACAAACTGAAATATTTCAAAAACGAAGTAAAATACGGAAAAGTTGTAAAAGGTGTTACTCTATCATTTTACGAGTTCTTTCATATTAGACAAACTTAATTTTTGTTGCCAATATCCTTTAAATTATATGAACGGCACTTAGAGCAGTAAGTTTTCCAAGTGCGCATTCTGTTTACATCGAAAAAAGAGTCTAATTGAGAAGGGTAGTATATATAAAGTTGGTGTTTAAAAGAGAAAACAGACGTACTATTACGGATGATCGGAGAGAGATTGTTCCAGAGAAAGACAATTCGATTAAACATTAAAGTGGCACTACGATGAAAATTCACCCCCGTGTTTTAGATTTTCTTTAGCATAGAATAGTATTTCAGGGTCGAAAGTGAACATCGATGTAAAAAAAAACTAAAAATGGTATTTTGAAGTAAGTATTTTGAGCTCTGAGATCACTACTATTTAGGCCGCCATTACTAAGAACGTGTTCCAAGTGAGCCGCAATTTCAAAAGCCTGAATTTCAGTCGAGGTTACCTGTTTTCTTGTTTTCTTCGAGAAGTAGATGAAATGTTCAGCCTTTCAGACTAAGAATTTGAAAAAACAACCTTGAATTAGCCATGTGGAGTCTTCGCGTTGAGAATCTGTCGTCACTTGGTCAGGAACATGATCGATTAATGGCGGACGTAACAACTCCAGACTCGGAGTCAGAAAAATAATACTTGCCATCGTCGAATCGCAAAACGGTTTCGACCGAGTAATATTTAGCATCTCTGCTTTATAAATACGTAAAAATATCGATAGGTAAATTTTTATACTGCATTAACTTTGTCTCATTTGAAAGAACTCGTGAAATGGTATAACAAGACCTTTTACAATTTTCACTTTTTTGGTTTTTTTTGGTTTTCGAAATAATTTGACGAAAGACAGCGTGCTGTCCGCCATCTTGGAATTATTTTCATAAGTAGGGTAAAGTGAAATTTTTATCTTGCCAACCTTACGACATTATGAGCCAGAAACTCGATTATGTTGCACTATTTCCATTTTCAATTGGCCCACAACATTTTAAAAAGCCTTCCGCGGAAATTCGGTCACCTGTGGAGTAGTTTCATCAGGTTTACCCTGCTTGTGACATCACCAATTTCCTAGTTAATTAGGTCAAATATTACAACAAGATGGCGGATTGTAGACTGTCTTTTGTCATAATTATCTGAAATATTTCAAAAACCACGAAAGATACAGAAAAATTGTAAAAGGTCTTCTTATACCATTTTACGAGTTCTTTCAAATGAGACAAAGTTAATTTATATTGCCATATCCCTTTAACCATCTCTAACCCTAACCTTGATCCTAACTTTAATCCTAACCCTAACCGTAGTTAACCCTAACCAAACAAAAAATAAAGACCAAACAAAAACATAAAGATCCTCTTGAGTCATCTCTTCTAGCCACTTTCCTAATTATATAAGCATTTACCCACCAACATACTGGTGGAATACACGAGAAGGGTCTTGCGCTAAGTCAAGCTAAGTTTGCTTGTCTGTTGACGTCAATCAGAAAAGCATTTATTATGGAACACTTGAACAATGTCAATGAACATTGACTTGAAATCAAGCCGACATGAGTTGGTTTTACAGCAAATATATTACAATCTCATGTGTCGATCTCGACTTCGAGCCATTCATTTATTGTGGTGACATTTTGGTGACTTTGAAGTAATTCTATTTGGTTCGGAACACATGTAAACTTGTGGTAATTAATATAATTAATTACCTACTTTACTTTCCTGTAACATAACACCAAGGGTTCTCATTGTCTTTTAGACGAGCTGTATTGAACTCCGCCATCAGCCAAGCTCGCAGTCAAGACGTTTGGTAAGCTGTTGTACAGTAAGTCATTTCCTCTAATTATATTTTGTTAATTGCGGCCCACGGACGCATTCTAGTCTACCAGGATATTGTACAAGTACAAGTACAAGTACAACGACACATGTGACACTATATATATAAATATTTCTTGGCCACCTTGATCGATCTTCACCTTGACTTCGTAAATCGACATATCTTTGTGAAGACATTGTTTCGTTGTACGCTAGTAGAACATATACTAACGAATTGGTCACGTCTTTCCCGCTTTTGATACCAGAAGAAGTGTCTTTGGATTACACCAGTATCTGAACTACACGAGCCGTTGTACTGTTGTTATAGTAATAAAGGACATTTATCACAAGAGAAAATATGCCGTGGGCTACTAATATTAACCTTCGCCTCTTAGACGAATAAAATAGGCCACCGTCAACAAGTATATCTATCTGATTTACACAAGCGTTTGTAACTTATTTCATATCAGAGGCTTTTTCCTACATAAGTAGCTTATATATATTCAATGTTATTGGATATCCAAGGCTATTTGCCTTCATAACAATGCCACCAATGTATTTCGACGTAACTCATCTTAAGTCACGTCCCACATGATGACATAACGCATTATATCAAATGATAAAAAAACTCATACTGCGTTGCCGACATCTCAAAGTCCATTCCACGGTTGGGTTTTAGCCAGACAACGCAGCGCTCTTGTTGTGGAACTTTACTGGGGCTTTCTAGTTTCTATAGACTTACAGCGCTTTTATATTATAGTGCAGAGATCATATTGTGCAACTTTCTGCATGCATGGCGTGACCTTTCCGGACAGCTGTTAACATAGTTTGCCGAACACGCCAACTCGACTATCAATTAAGGAAGCCTTTTGTTTGCTTGAACCTATTGTTAATCAGGGATATCCAGTTCAGCAAAGTTGGTTTAAATGGAGCTCTGAGCATATGTGCGTAGGGAAATCACAGATTTTGTCTTCCTTTTTAAAATGATTCACGGCTTTGCAGACATGCCATGTGGTTTAATTTCTTGGTCTTGGAGAAGTACGGGTCGTTGTCTGCGTAAATATTAATGACTTGACTCTTATGGTAGTACCTTATGCCCGTACATATGTCGTTAAGTGTTCTTATTTCGTTCGTGTCACTAGGCTCTGGAACTCTCTCCCATACTCTATACGTGCCATTAACAATGTATTGTCGTCTTTTAAGAGGCTACTTTCTCAGCATTATTTCAAACTTTTCCTGTTGCTTTTAATCCGTAGTTTTTCTGTTTCGTATAATTTCGTTATGTCTTATTCTTTGATTTCATTATTAATGTTATTTGTATTTGTAAAGGGTGACCAATCTTGAGGGAATCTTGAATTCTGTTTTTGGTTTACCCTAATACATTCCATTTTTAGTTGTAATACTTTGTAATTGATATGTATTATAAATTCTAAAAATTAATAAACAATAATACAATTAAATGATATAATGTTACAAGAACAAGGTTACTAAATAACGAAATACTACAAAATTACTACAAAGCTTGAAAATGTCTTTTGAGGCCAGTAAAATGACGTTCATTTCTCAGTTCAAAAGGTATGGTGTTCCATATTTTATAGTTCCATTTATCATAAAAGAACCTTGATATTTCGTGGTTTCTACAGGCTGCAGCAGGATGACGAAGAAGATCTTTTGCTGTTGTGTTATATGAATGGAAATCACTCGAATATTGGAATTCATTTAATATAAATATTCGGGTGCCATGCCATTAATGCATTCATGTATACTAGTAAGCATATATATATATTGCGTTACACAATGTTGTAGTGAATGTGGGAGAGCTCGGAGTAGACAGACGATACGTGGACATACGAAAAAATTATTCCGAGTCCCGGACAGGAATCGAACCTGTAACCTTCTGATTGCCGGTGAGACGCTCTAACCATTGAGCTAACGAGACTGTACTATATATTATAGTAGGCTCGACGTACTTATATAGATGGCCAGCTAAAAGTATGGATCAGCTTGCATTGTTCTACATTACGACCCTCAATAATATACAGTACCTGCAGCTCTTCGATAGAGTTTATCCAGGTATTGCGAGTTTGTCTTACCACAGTTATCCCAGATAACAAAGCAGCAATCAAAGTAAACAATGTTAGTATCATGGCTGATTATAAAGTGTAATATGTCGAACATTGCATTCAAGAACAGGAACCGTGGAGCGTTTTGGAGATTAAGGGGACTCTGAAATGGCTGGAAATGCATCTAAGGAAGGTATTTATGGAGAAAAGCCAGCCCTCTTGAGTAAGAGCTTGAGTAAGATTTTACCTTGCATTTACATGGGAATATTCTAGCCCTTCGAGAGGAGGACTAGTGATTGACGCGAACGATGATGATGGCGAACAAGCAAAAGCTCCTTATGATTTCATGAAAGTGAAAGTCCAAAGTTTGAGGACATATGTGGCTCCAGACAACAGAATAAATGATGCCCAAAAACCAACTGCGTCATATCGAACAATAAACGTTTGAAAGAAATGATGTCAAAACCCCTTTCAATTATATATACAATGCCAATACTCAATAGAATAGTCTAGCCGAGTTGTTGCGCTTCCTCGATTGGATGCTCGCCGTGACGAACTCTTGCGTATGACATTCACTAAAGTTATGAATCCTTCTTCACATCATCATTATCTGTTGCCTCCGACTAGGAATAAATCGCACGGTCGTGTTCTACGTAATTTTGATAGTTTCACCCTCCGATCACCGGTTTAAAAATAGCTTTTTCCCATTCTCTCCTCTATCAGCAAGGCTAAATTATAATGAGTGTACTGTAGATACTGTTAGGATTAAGGATAATGTATATATATATGTTTAGTTTTGTAAATATACTGTAATTCACCTTTTGGTGCGATGGTATTTCATTAAACCTTTTTATTATTATTATTATTATTATTCAATATTAATAGCCATCTTGTTACGTTGATGAGAAAGGTCTTTGTCAGACGAGCAAGAATCAAGACTAATTAAGTCAGGAACATTCGAGAGGAGGGCTATAGTGATGAAGATAAGCTCCTCCTTATGATATGAAACACCCAGTCGTTTTTTACTGCAACGAAAACAACGCTACGCTTTATTTTTCCAGCTCTTCCAGGAGGGCCAGCCCTCTTGATCAGTGCGTTTATACATGGCAAATTTCCAGCCCTAATAATAATAATAATAATAATAATAATAATAATAATAATAATAATAATAATGCCTTGATGGTGCTGGCGGTTAGATGGGCTGTTGAGAGAGGTCTCCTCCCTGACAACACGGTATGGTATACAGTTAGATGGGAGAAAGGCCAAGGGGAATGGGTACAAGTTGTGCTGGGACTTTGAGTATATGATGAGAAAGACCAGTTCTGCACGCAGACCAGACTTGACACTGGAGGATGAGAAAGAGAGGAAGATTTGGATGGTGGATATGTCATGCCCTCAAGAACAGAACATCGAAGAAGCGACACGAACGAAGTTACAGAAGTACCAGCAATTGGTGTTTGAAATCAGAGAAAGGAGAAGCGGGTATAGAGTAGAAGTGGTCCCAGTAATAATCGGATGCCTGGGAGGTGGTATTGAGAAGGCAACAACAGCAGTGAAAAAGATTATTGGAGATGAGGAAAGTGTGATTGGAATAATAAGCACAATGCAGAGGACGGTGCTCTTTGAAGGGGAAACAATAATAAGGAAGGTGCTTGGCGGGGTGGTACAGACAGAGTAGTGGGACACAATGGGATCATGTGCAACTCGGTTACCGCCCAGCAAGAGTTGGTGGGTGGATGCAAGGGCCAGAGTGTGTTGAGCTGGCTAATTAATTAACAATAATAATAATAATATGATTCTTAAAGTTTAAAAAACGTTGTGGTGTTCTATATGACAGAAAGAACATGATTTAAACTGCTGCGCCAAAGCAAATCTCGACAAGTCCGCCATCGCCAAACATGCTTGGGAGCATGACCACCATAGTCAATCGAGATATGGTCTGGAAACTCAGCTAAAGTCTTTGTTCTATCTTTTTGTTCGTCTTTATACAATTTTGTGCACGGTGCACGGTCACTGAACCTATTGTATTTTAGTATAATGAAGCAATCATCCAATAGAATCGTTTGGGTTTAATCGCTCAACCGTGTTGTTTAAATATTAATAAACCTAAAACAAAGGATGTGCACGGTGTAAGGTACGGTTCAACATCAAAACGTAGCTCATTATAGTCGCTTTGAAGTTTGCCGAGTTTCCAGACCATATCTCGATTGACTATGATGACCACCGTATCAAATGGGATCAATCAACTCTTGTAGCTCCGGTAAACAACTACTTCCCGTGGAAGTAACTACTTCCGGGAGAGTCAATCGAGATCACTAAACACAGAACAATGCCAGAGGAAGGCAAACCTCTAAATGACATTTGGACAAGCCTTTTCAAACTTTCATAACACGGATATTTATAAATTTTAGTTTATTATTTAATTTAATTATTTTCAGTTTTATCTGCATATTTTCGTTCCTATCAATTAGAATTAATAATATATTAATTTAGGATAATTAGACCCGTTGAAGTTGCGTGATACATGTTTGCGCACGCAAGTCTGAACACACCATCACGTTTGTAATGTTGACGTTAGCAAACTTTTATGCTAGTATACTGGCCGGAAGCTCAGATTTTTTTGATTGATTGATTTAATAATAATAATAATACATCCAGATAAGAGACCTGCCATATTGGTAGTAATATTACACATTTAAATATATAACAAAAATAAATAATATGAGATAAAGGTTATAGGTATACACTAAGAAAGTTTAAAATTTAAAATTAAAATTTTAAAATTAAAATTAAAATTTTAAAATTAAAATTAAAATTTAAAATTTAAAATTTAAGAAAAGTTAAACTCGTTGCATTTAGTCTTAAAACCTACGAAGGATTGTTCCTGTTTCAGTTGCTTGGAAGTTGGTTGTGACGTCACACGCATATCGAAAATACACTTTGACAGTGCAATTAATACGCTTTACGAGCATTTTTACAACCTAATACTACGATATTCCTGTTATTTAGGTCACATACTTTGATCTGAATGGTACTTCTTTTTTGTCTGTCCTTTGGCTTTGATGATTTTGATGACACGAGATTGAATATTTAGTCGATCTGTGTTTTATGTGATGTTGAGATGGCGATGACTATGTTATTGCAATAAAGCAAGACGGGTAGAATCATGGTTATATAAATAGTGTGTGCTGTTCGGCTGCAGGTCCAATGTTATGGCGGGTCCACTTAAGATCTCCTAGGCGAGATCTCGGGTAGTCAACAAACTTAAATTCGATAAGCATGTAAACAAAGTCTGTCGGAAAGTATCTCAGCAAGTTGCCGTGCTAAAACGTATGAGGAACATGCTTCCACTTGAAATAAGATCAAGTATTTCAGTATACTTCCTTTATCGCTCCACACTTTAATTACTGTGCTGAAACCTGGCATTTCTGCAACAAGACTTCAGCTGATAAACTAGAGAAAGTTAACGAACGTGCTATTCGCTTTGTCTTTAAAGACATACGAGGAATTACTTAAAAAACTAGGAATTATTCCTTTGAGGCATCAAAGAGTAAAAAAAATCGTTTGTAATGTATATAAATTATTAAATATCACCAATTCTGCAATGCATAGTTTAAAAGATCTAGTAGAGCCAAGAGAAAGTGCGTATTCACTGAGGAAAAGATATTCTTAAACTTCCTAAGGTGAATACCACCACGTATGGGCTAAAGTCTTGGCAGTATCAAGCTGCCAAGCTATGGAACGCGCTCTCCCAGATTCAGCCAGATCGGCAGAGAACTATAATGTATTTAAAAATTGTATAAATGACATCTACTTTGAGAGAATATTTTAAAAGTATTATAGTTTCTTATACTATATATATGTATTCTTTTCATTTCATTTATAATCTATTTTGTATTCTATTTATTTATATTAGGATTTTCGTGGCAATACCTGTAAATTTATGAGCTGAGTGTAGCTAAGTGTATTTGATCTCGCCAAGAACGACTATAGCCCTCCTCTCATATAAACGAAAACAAATGTTACAAATGATTAGACTGAGAGACGAGATCTCAGCAAAGAGGGCTCGCCCTACCAAAAGGACTGCTCCAGTCCATATAAACACCCATGCACTTAAACTATCCAACGCAAGAATACTAATTTATCATCAATAAGGATATTGATAATATACATGGAGGATCATCAAGCTCATATCCTCAGAAAAATGGAAATAATCCAAACAAAATAAATATCAAATTGTCGCATGCAATCAAATTCTATTGAAGCTCTATATATTTCACGTAACAGACAGTGCTCTACCTTTGTAAATGTTCCAAAGTTGCGTTTACGGCTCTCATTTCGTGACAAAGTCATTTTCGACGTCAACGAGTCGCACCCGAAATACTTCTCGCGATATCTGACGACAATTAAGGATCGTAAAACTGCCACAGGACATTCAAGGGCGATTTCTCCATTGCTGAAATCGGACTAAAAGGAACCAACGATTATTATCACAGTAAGTAAGCGAGGAGTACACTAGAATTGGTCGCTGGATGTTGTGACACTTGAGAAAGGTGTAAGAAAGTCATTAACTCAGCCGTAGGAGAGAGTTTTTTTAGTTCTTATGAAAGTCTAGCAATATCCCAAGACTAAGTGTTTATCTGACAGTTTAACGTTTATTATAATATATAGAATAGGATGAAATACTAGGATTTGATTCTCCTATTATATCTTCGCACATGTGAAGATAAAAATGATATTTAATGATATACTTTGAGCAGTGAAGATATAATTTTTATCTTTATGTGGAGTGAAGTTATTATCGTGGCTATTTCATTTATTTCAATATAATAAAATTCAGAACATTACATGGCCGCTTGGATATACAAATTTTATCTTCTCGTTATTTGTCTCACTCGTTTGCTTCGCTCTCTCATGAGAGATATTACCAACAATGGAAGATTCGTATCTCCGCAGAAAATTCATTCTATTCGGGAAAATATGGTCTTTTCGCTGAAATTAAACCTATCTTCGAACCACAATGGGCCAAGACGAGTCAAGTATAGCATCGTCCTTATGTGACAAGACGATGGAAAACGATATATGCAAAGGATAATTACCACTTTTGGACAGCAACTTTTAAAACACTTGATTTTGGACTAATTTATGAACACCGTTATACGACCGAAACATTCCAACCCTCCCCATTGTTACGTGGGATCGCACTGCAACGATAAAGCTGTAAACCCACCGACGCTTGTTCAATATAACACAGCAAAATGGTTGATTTTGAATCCGAAGGATTGTACTGCCAGTTCTGTTATTGCTGCTTGACAAAGAAATAAGATATGGAAAAAGTCCAAACGTTTCTGGGTGCATTTTTAAAACATATAATAGTTGGAATGGGAGAATTTCACACTTGACTATTGAAAGGATTATCATCATACGAAGATAAATTCTATGAATATTTTTAAATATCATAACAGCAATTCCGTGGCAATTCCGTTGCAATTCTTAAATTCTGTAGCAATAGTATAGCAATTATGTAGCAATCCTGTAGCAGACAAACTAACCAAGACAGTTACGCTATTTTATCGAGAACAGAGAGACACAAACAATATTTTATTGCTCGATCATCTAAATACCTATCAGTATATTTTAAAGTACTTTTTTTGTACATTTTTTTAACCGAACGTAATTAAACTAATTATAGCTTTGTAAATATTTTTAAAACATTGTTAACTATTGGTCTTTATTTTACCTTCTTAAACTTTTTATACTATCTGAACTCACATGTAAATCCATTGTATTTTTTTATCCGAAGATGGATATTTTAACAAATAATAATAATAATAAATACTGAAATATTGAGCAGCTGAAGAAAATTGTGCCACAAGACATTTGACCGCCATCTTGTCTGAATACCATGTACACTGATGAGAAAGGTCTCGTCAGACGAGCAAGAATCATGACGAAGTCAGGAACATTCGGTAGACGATTGTTTACTAGAACAATCGATGTGAATTTACAGTGAACGTATTATATTATATAGGACCGGAATGCCCTGTGTTTTATGCTAATCAGTTACGCTTAATAGCATGTCATGCATTGTTTTTTCTTCCCACTCATGAGTTCCTCCTTTGTCTGTATGTAAATCCGTTCAGTTTCGCTGCTTATGGTGTAGCTCGTGACTGTCTTCTATATTTATACGTTGCATCCAGTTGGTGATTATCTGTTCTAGTCCCGTACAAATTGTCTTGTAAGTCAGTTATCTAGTTTTTCTCCTTTGTTTGCTATATATATATTTAGTTAGCTATATTTTTTTACTTTATTTTTCTCAGTATCCGCTTCCAAGCGAATCTAAAGGAAATAATATACGTTGTTGTAATTATACTGCATGGTTGATTGTGTAAGCGATACGTGCCGCATATAGACAATACCTATATGTATCAGTATCACATAATCCACTCGGTAGCTCAATTGTCAAAGCGTTTCACCCGAATGCAGGTTAGAGGTTCGATCTCTGTTCGTGGCTCAGAAACATTTTTAGAGATTCCAAAATGGCGTCCAATTTAGTATTCTTGTATCTGCATTTAAATTAGCCCTTATAGACTCGTTTCGGAAGAAAAATTATTTTGAATTTCGTACACAATAAGCTGTCTATTAGCAAGTTCAAAAGATTGGGGGCCGATCAAGGATTGTTATCCCTAACCCTTGTTAGTTATCCCTAACCCTCGCAAGTTATCCCTAGCCCTCGCTGGCTCACTGGTTAGTGATGTGCGGTGACTATAGCCTGGCTGCACACATAAGGACAAAAACAAAAGGCAAAACAAAGGAATGAAATCAAGCCTGCGACATAAGGAGTCCAAGCAGAAGACCCAGTTTTTATTAAGAGTTTAAAATTCTTAAATTTGAAAAAAATATTTATTGCACCTTTCTCCATGGAAACCTTTGTTCGTATAAATTACTTCCATAACTATAGCACACGGAATATATAATGCATATAATACATATAATACATATAATACATATAATACATGCAATACATGCAATACATGCAATACATGCAATACATATAATACATATAATACATGCAATACATGTAATACATGCAATACATATAATACATATAATACATGCAATACATGTAATACATGCAATACATGCAATACATGTAATACATGCTATACATATAATACATGCAATACATGCAATACATGCAATACATGCAATACATGCAATACATGCAATACATGTAATACATGTAATACATGTAATACATGCAATATATGTAATACATGCTATACATGTAATACATGTAATACATGCTATACATGTAATACATGTAATACATGCAATATATGTAATACATGCTATACATGCAATACATGCTATACATGCTATACATGTAATACATGTAATACATGTAATACATGTAATATATGTAATACATAGCGCACAGCACACTTTGCACAGCGCGCAGCGCAGAGTGCACAGCGCACCGGCACAGCACACAGTACACAGTACACAGTACTTAGTGCATAATACAAGCTACCACGTTCCCGATCTTATCTCTTTATAGCGTCATTGCCAGTGATGGCATTTTCAAAAGCAGTGTTTATAAACCTTCTACTGCTGATCGCCATTGCGAAAGGAATTCCAACCGAACAGGTTCTGAAGGAGAGTACTACGTCGCCAGGTAACAGCTTAAAATATCGAAAAAAATATACATGCACAAATAATATCATGCATAAATAATATCATGCATGCATATAATGAAAGGGAATGACAGTTATACAAATATAATCTCTAATATTTAAGTAATATAAACTGATTTGCCATGTTTGCATTGGCCTGATGGAAACGCAAGAAAGAGTTTGCGAGAACTCCTTAGTGAAAAATGTCTCGAAAATCACAAATATCCGTTTATCGGATCAATTTTTCTTTGGGTATATTACAAGTAATATTTGGCATTTTATGAGGTTATACAATAACGATGAAGGTTAACAACAAGGGAACCGTGCGTGCGTCGCAAGGTGCAGGATGACACGGCATGTTATGCGTGATTAGTACACTGGCACGCGAAGCAGTCGTACGTACGCTCGCTCGAGAAATATTTTTATTCTCGTTCAAAAATTTGGTTCCAAAAATGTTCCCAAAAATTGGAACATTGGTGTGACAGGTGCAAGCTGTACGCAGTAGTTAAACTCGATTGAACTACATGTTCTCAGGATTTATGATAAAGGAAAATTTCGAGTGTTGGAATATATACATTTTAAAACCAAACCGGGACCAGTTGCG
The DNA here is from genome assembly GCA_035772405.1 of Chrysogorgia sp. JL179-B06. Classification (NCBI taxonomy): domain Eukaryota; kingdom Metazoa; phylum Cnidaria; class Anthozoa; order Scleralcyonacea; family Chrysogorgiidae; genus Chrysogorgia; species Chrysogorgia sp. JL179-B06. The sequence goes on from JAYKKM010000044.1 coordinate 3,124,049, forward strand.
AAAAGTGCAACTTCAAGGCCTTCCGAGTGCAGTGACCACTGAGCTACGGAAGCCGTTGCTGAGTCACGAGTTCTGTATATATAGTGGTGGTAACACCAGGAGAAGATTTTTACGGATTCCAAACTTCGCATCCATATTCTAGGTTAACTAGAACTAATGATCTGAAAGCAACTTTAATTCCAGCTTGGTTTTTCCTAAAAGTTCTTCTTATTAAACCCAATACCCGGTTCGCTTTAGAGTTTGTGGAGTTAATATGGTATAGTTCCAAGATATGGTGGATTTAAGCCATATTCCCAGACGCTTATGTTGAGACGTTGATGATAGCACTTGATTGTAAACTTCATATTGACAAATAAGTGGCGTCTTTTGTCTGGTTAAATGAAGAACCTTACACTTATCAGTTTTCAATGAGACCTGCCATGACTTGTACCAATCAGCAACACTGGATAAATCGATTTGCAATTGATTAATATCTAATATTATAGTGCTCAAGCGTTCTCAAGAGTACTCAAGAGTTTTGGAAGGGTGAAGGCTAAAAGCCAGGGATGACTCAAAATTAAGGACCTTCGCATTTCCAACCCTAACACTAACCTTGATCCTAACCCTAAATCTAACCCTATAACCGTAGCTAACTCTAACCTTAACCTAACGAGAAATAAAGACCAGACAAAAACAGAAAGGTCCTTTTGAGTCATCTCTTGTAGCCATCCCTTTTGGAAGTCCTGAAACAAGCTACAACATAAGGTACCTTGAGGTACCTAGTACCTTGAGGTACCGTGTACCTTGATGTACCTCGAGGTACCTTGAGGTACCTGGTACCTTGAGGCACCTATTGTACATTGGAATTCAAAAAGAAAATTTTGTCCCAAGAAAATATGGAAGCAATTGTCAACCAGAAATGCAAATATCTTGATACAGTAACAGGAGAAAAAAGGAAGACTGTTTAAAATGGCTTGATGGTCTGATAAAAATTACAATAATTTGGCCTTTTAAGTAAATCGACTGGCAGAAACGTCTGTGGTCCCGAAAAGAAATAAACTTTGTCCACCCCTGTTAAATACATACCTGCTAGGGGCACATCAATACTTATCCAATGTCCAAAAAGCAGGAAAAACAGCGTGAAACCATGGTTTAAAAACACGCGGTGATACGCACACCGCTATCGTGCGAATTGGAAGGTTGCTAAGTGCGAATCGACAGATATTTTAAGACATTGGTCATGCTGCTTTGCTAAATTTTTAGCACGACCTTGACCTTTCACGCTATATAGTTTTACTATAGGCGACAGAGACTATCTGTCTTTGATCTTTTAAGATGCTAAAATGAATCAGTTGTCGAAGGTTTTCCCGTAATATAGAACACAAACCACAGTACTCCCTCCAATATGGACACCGCGAAATATTCCCGGCTTCATAGTTACTTTGGGAAAACCTTTGACAACTGATTCATTTTAGCATCGTAAAATGATAGAGTAACACCTTTTACAACCTTTCCGTATTTTACTTCGTTTTTGAAATATTTCAGTTTGTTTGATATGTAAATGAGATGGTCTCTGACGTCAGGTGTATGGTAGAGAATTTTCACTCATTAAAATATTAGTTCCATCTTCAAGTTTGTTCCACAAATTTACTTGAAAATGTGCGTATAATAATTCCTCATGATAATTAACGTTGTAAACTTAGCAATCACTGAGATATGACATTTTTTAATGAGTGAAAATTCTCTACCCTGCACCTGACGTCAGAGACCATCTCATTTACATATCCAAACAAACTGAAATATTTCAAAAACGAAATAAAATACGGAAAAGTTGTAAAAGGTGTTACTCTATCATTTTACGAGTTCTTTCATATTAGACAAACTTAATTTTTGTTGCCAATGTCCTTTAATAACTATTAACAAATGCTAATTGTGTATTACAGATGGCTATACTCGTGGAAAATATGGGGTTAGTAGAAGCATAATTGCCATAGTGATTGGAATTGGTCTGACGACGTTCATTACGGTGTTCATCAGTTTTTATTTAGTCCGTGGTTACAGAAACCTGCAGTCTCTTGTGCCTACTGCAGTGGAGCCGTCAGAAACGACGACAGATGAAAAGGTGAGTTTTGGAAAGCTACTGAAGTTCACAACTATTTGTAAAGAAAGTTTACAAAGATTATACAAAGCCCTTAGTTCTACCTTACTTTGAATATTTGTTTGTTTTGATCGATTTTATTAGATATTAATGTAAATACAAAAAATACCCAAACGGAAAGAGCGCGAACGGGACTCGAGGACACGTGCGAGGTGCCTTCCCGTTGAAATTAAAAATACATAAAGTCATAGATCAACTGCTTGGAATTCACGATGCACCAATACACACGCGCAGCCCCAACCCCATTCTTCCGAACTCCACTGAAAGAACAAAATGAATAAAACTGAGTGGAATTCAAAAGAACGAGGTTGAAGCTGCACACATACAGCGATGCTCCGTGGAATCCAAGCAGTTGGCACATTGGAAAACTATCAGTGACAGGAGCAGTTACGGTATAATGACCATGTACAAGTCATATCGACGTCAAAAGTAGATGTTAGTAATGATAAATAAGTATTGAGTAAAAATCTTTTGAATGTTGCAAGACTGCAGAGACTATTGGGTGGTGCTATTTTACAAACAGAATTCCAGAGAGGAACAATTCTGTTAAAGTAGGAGGTTTGGAAAGTACTGTATAGTTACAGGATGGTGCTTTAAGCATAAGGGTATAGGATTTTACTGATGCTGGTACGACTATGACTAACAAACGAGACAAAGTTGGACTATTGGGTGGTGCTATTTTACAAACAGAATTCCAGAGAGGAACAATTCTGTTAAAGTATAGGAGGCTTGGAAAGTACTAGTTTTACAGGATGGTGCTTTAAGCATAAGGGTAGGATTTTTACAGATGCGGGTACGACTATGACTAACAAACGAGACAAAGTTATAAACATTTAGATCAGGGAGTCCATACAAAGCCTTATAAAAAAAACATAGATCCTTGATTTCCCTGTCGTAAGACAAAGGCAACAGATTTAGAGCCAGAAGCCGCTCCTTGTATGACATTCTCCTATGTTGGATTTAAGGATCCATCTTGTTGCGGTCTCTGAACGCGTTCTATTGTTCCCTTGTTTGGGACAAGCTGGTCAAAGAACGTTTACAAAAATTACAGAATAAAGCGGTGAAGTAAAGACATTAGGAGCATTATACACTTACAACAAATAAAACTAATTACAGTTTCATTATATGATAAAGCCTACATCCTCTTGGTCTTAACGAACGTTTTTCTTTTATTTAATTTCCTACAAGTTTTTTGTTATTTTAGTTTGCTTGGAACTTTTTATTATTAGCTTATGCACTTTCATTCCTTTTCAAGTTTTTGTTTCTTACTGCTAATATATTATCGCCTAATCCCCTTGGATATTGGACCTGTCATTTCTCCCTCCCCCTCAGTCTGTTTGCTGATCAACTGTAAAAAAGCAAATGATTTAACTTTTCATTATTTTTTGTTTATCTCCCGTGCATTTGATTGGCTACTTTCTACTTGTGACACCCTTTTGGCATATATATAAGCCCTATTTATTTTATTTCATCTCGTCTTACTCTGATGAAGGGCTCCGCTCGAAACGTCAGTATCTCGTCACTAAATTCTTGGCAGTTTACCACCTTTTCACTTTGCTATATATTACCACTGTGGCTCGATAGTCTAAATCATGAGAAATTGCTTTTTTATTTTGGTTCATTGCATAGCTCTAGCGGTGGTCTTGATTATTGAAACGTTTCACACTTGTAGCATTTGTATATCTAGAGAAATTGTGTTTACAATAAGCGGCAGATCTTATGCAAATTAGTTTTCTGGATTTATTGGAAACACGATTTCTCCACTCAGGTAAACGTTGAGGGTATAAAACCTTTCAGTAAACAAGACCACCGCTAGAGCTATGCAATGAACCACAATGAAGCTCAGATCTGTATTACAAACATTTTTATGCGAAAAAATGCAATTTTTTATGATTTAAACTATCAAGCCACCCTTAAAGTGTTTTTCCTCAAATTCTGAAATTTGAAGGCCACAAGATGCTATTTTTGTGATATTATCAAAAATATTTGACCTATATGTATGAAATTTTCGCTGTGTGAGTTCATACAGGTATTATCTGTGCAATGACGAATTGATTTGTTGTTAGACTACTCCACAAAATATCTAGGGCCTTTGGAAGAGATGTAATTGGACATTTTGCTCCCTTATTTTTGGGAAAGGCTAAAATATATGAAGGCATTGACATATCTTTAAAATAATTCGTCATTGCACAGCTCTGGTATTGCATGTATCACATATACAATTTCAGACCCTTAGCACTTACCTGTTTACAGAAATTACTATTGGCGCGTCCTACAGTTTCGTGCCTTTAAAAATGTTGTGTTCGCGGAAAAGGGTGTGACTGCTAAGCAATTAAAGATATGGACCTTTGTAAATGCTATTGGACCATGTTAACTACTTATGTAAATATGACTATATAAAATTTGTAGTATGATAAATCGTGCTCTCAAAATGACTCCATTTTGACTATCGAGCCACCTTAAATCTACTTAAAATATCAAAGCTTCTAATTTCCTGTGGTAATGAATTCCACAGTTTTGGTGCGGCAACTGAGAATGTTCTGTCTCCATGAGTCACCGTTTTGGATTTTGGCTCAAGTAGCCGATTTCGGTTAGATGATCTTAAAGCACGAGTAGGTTTATATTTAGTTAGTAAATCACTAATATAAATAGGTGCCTGGCCATGTAAAGCTTTGAAAGTAATTATCAGTATCTTAAAAACAATCCTTGATCTCACGCGGAAATATGCTCTGATTTTTTAAATCTTGCAACAAGTCTGGCAGCGAAATTAAACGACCAAAAGTAACCATTCAAAAAAGTAACTCGGCGTACCATTCAAAGTAACACTGCGCGGCGAGTGTTTTGAACGGCTAGTAAAAAACGCCTGCACGTACATGTTTACCAACTATTTCATAGATTCAAGTCATTTTCGCCGAGAAAATTGAAGGACAATTTGAAAATTGAAGGACAATTTTTTTTAAATCAAGACGAATCTTTATCACATATAAAGACACGATACGGTCATGATTTTCCTTTGTGTTTTCCTCATGAATTATTGATGTACTCATGAATTGAATGCAGATAAAAGAATATACTAAATTGGCCGCCATTTTGGTATATAAGATGTAATAATCACTTTACGTTTCTACAGGTCGAAAATGTGGACATGCACGTCTTGGCACAAGAAAACCTCGGTGCTAGCTTTGAGGAAGAAATTACAAATATTTAACATGTACAATTGACAACATCTTCTGAAGACTCGACCATCCAGTTTAAGTATAAATTACACATAGTGTATAGAACAACTCTATAATGTACATTAATGCAAGTAATATCACGTTAGCGAGTTTTCCCTTTGTCTTAACGGGTTGATTTAATCACTAATACACCCGATTGAAGTTGTATTAGAACTAATACGACCGCGGCAAACCGTGACGACAGGTAGTATTACACTAATACGACCTAAGGTAGGATGAACCCCAGTAGAATTATCAAATCACACACGAAACATTGCAGTATTACATCATTTTTATTAACCCATCTCGAAGTATGCAAAGACTGCCGCACCCTTTCGGGAAAACTCGCAAACGTGATATTACAAAGTAATATCATGAAATGAGGCGTATTAGCTATTAAACCGCGCCCACTCGATTCGGGTCATTTAGTAAAATTCCCTCGGGCCTTCGGCCCTCGGGAATTTTACTAAATGACCCTCATCGAGCGGGCGGTTTAATAGCTAATACGCCTCATTTCATGATATTACTTATAAATAAAGTTAAACATAAATAATCGGTAAACACGTAACTAAAATGAACAGGTTTTGTGATTGGCTATATATGGAACAAAAGTGGTTAGGCTTTGTGGTTGATTCTATTGTTTTATTGTTTTAATCAACCAATCACAAAACTTGATAGTATATAGGTAGGTGGCGACCCTAAACAATAGCATCTTGAAAACTCAAAATACGAGTCAAAAACAAGAGAAAGGAGATAATCCCTGAAGTTGAGGTCTCCAAATCAACGCATCGGCGCTCTAACGACTGATTGAGACACGGTCAGAACAGTCAAACATCATATACATATTTATACATCGCCCCGATTCTCAAATCTCTACAGGAAGGCATCTCATGAAAAATCTGACAGTGAGATATTTCATATATATATATATATATATACGAAAGTATACAAATGTGCCCTACCGGCTATCACCATATGGCTTTATGGTAACTGTGGACTTGGGACCCACTATGTACGGCTATATATATATATATATATATATATATATATATAGTACAATATACAGACACGTGTTTCGCTGTTCCACAGCTCATCAGTGTAGCTTGGTACAATCCAGATATGGCACGAGAACTAATTATACACATGCGATTGCCGGAGACAATCGCTTGTGGGATAATAGCAGTCATGCGCACATCCAGAGAGCGTGAAGCGGTATAGGGCCAGAGTGCTCAAACTACCACAAGGGTAGTGGGCTTTGCATTATCGCTAAAGGACACCCACACCAACTTCACAGAGTGCTCAACAACACCGAAGTGAAGGAGCGTAATATATATAATAATATAAGCGTAATATATATTTGAGCGTAATATATATTTGACCATTAATAAATCCTCTCTTCATGTAAAATTGTTCCACCAAGTTCCACCATTTATGCGCCGTTGTCTCGTTTTTTACTCATACTTTGAATTTTTAACTTTCCTTCGATTTATGTTTTGTTATGATTTCAGTTTAAATGGTATATTACTAGTGAAAAGAGATTGGCGTTTATAGCTCTCCAATATCCCACTTTCCTCCTGAGATCTGGAGGTTTACCGAGCTGGTAATATAGTAGACACTGACCGCTATATACTTGCCTTTCCAAAAGTCAAATACCGTCTCTGTGATACACTAACTGGATGGGTTACCACTCTGGGAAAATTGCAGCAAAATTGCGAGACAAGTAGCATATGGGGGTGCTACACTGTGCAACGCTGAAAACCACTGCAGAAAGTATAGTAGAATTAGATTATACTTTCTGCAACGATTACAGCAACTTGTGTCGCAACAATTTTCGCCGTTGTAAGGCATGTTACACTTTGCAATGGTTCGTGTAGCCTGTGTACAGCCTGAATATACACCTGTAATTCAGTCTGTAAAAACTCGCACGATAGCTTGTCGACCCCCCGTTGAGCTTCTCAGATCTGAGAAGTAGATTTTGAGTGGTTTAATTCTTATATGATTCATAATTGTTTATTTGATTGGATTATTTGATCTCACAAGAATTCCCAGAGAACCAATTGTAATTGCAATAAGTCAAGGGTTGTGATTTGAACAATCAAAATCTACTACTCAGATCTGAGTAGCTCAGCGGGGGGTCGACAAGTCTATCGGCGAGTTTTCACAGACTGAATCAGGCTGTAATGCACAGGCTAGCAAGATAAGTTGCACGAAAAATTGCACAATGTAACAGCGCTTCAGGCTAAAAATTGGTATTGCCATCATAATCCAATGAGCATGAGCGATAAATGCAGGTCGGGCTTTCACCAAGAGCATTAAATAAAATTGGGACCAGCTACGGCTGGGGTAAGTGGTTAATTCCAGGGGTAAGTGTGGCGCCCACCTATTTTCGGGTAGGGTTGCCTCCGCCCGACCAACTTACTTCCTTACTAAGGATTTATGTTGAAGGAAAATTTCGAATGTTGGAATATATACATTTTAAGACCAAACCGGGACCAGTTGCGAAAAATGCAACTTCAAGGCCTTCCGGCTGGAATTGAACCTGCGACCCTGCGATGCTAGTGCAGTGCTCTGACCACTGAGCTACGGAAGCCGTTGCCGAGAGCCTAGTCACGAGTTTCTGTATATATAGTGGTGGTAATGCCGCTTGTTTGCTATGCCCATGACACCAGTACATACATCGCACTACATATTGAGTTATTGGGGAATGTTGTATATCTTTGAGATTACTCCAAACTTTGCATGTTTAGCGTCATGGATATATAGGTGCACATCGCAGGCACATTTTCCACTTTGCCTATCTCACGTTTGGGTATCGTGTCAACACACATGAAATGCCGATACTTTTCAGCTTTAATTTATTTAATTAGCAGTCTAGATTCATTTTATTCTATAAAGTAGATGTTCTTTGTCGACTCCTCTATGGAAAGTTTCGGAATTAAAGTTCGTTGCGTAACCGTGCTGGTTTTGACAGTTGTAGCCGCTCGCAATTGAATTTATTTCCACTTCGTCTTTTGAGCAATAAGTTTGTTCTTTTGCTTAATGTCATGTGACCAGTCAAAATGACCGGCAAGGAGAGAATTTGACCGGACAGCGCCTCAATTTGGCCGGATATTATCCGTTGTCCGACCGTTATTTCGCGCCCTGCATGCAAGAGGCATTCCAAACCAGTTTTCTTTTGTTACTTGCCACAAAAATGCCTCTTGTGACATCACATCCGATAACTTTAACAGCAAAAAAGTCCATGAAGACGAAATATTCGGCTGACAAGATATATTATGATTTTGCTCAGGAAGAACCAAGTATTACGAATAGGTAAAATCTCCAAACGTGAGATATGCAGTGTGAAGTGGTGTCATGTGTAAACAAATAAACCTCCATATCTCAGAGAAATGCGATACGAGAGCTGTAAATGTCAATCTTTATAATTCCCAAACTTCTTCCAACATACGAGTTTCTTCCCAACTTATCTCCCCCACTTATCTCCCCCACTTCATAGCTATGGTATTTGTTCGTTGATGTGCTTTGTAAAAGGTAGGAAATTCTGTGATTTTGAGGATAAAAATAATGGATAACATTACTATGGATCAATAGATAGCTGTTCTTTCAACATTAATTTACGGAGACCACTCATTAATCATTATATATGTTCATGGTTCCATTACATTATGTGTTGATTTCTTCTTCAAATCTACGGATAAATTATTCCATAGTTGTCAGGGCTGTACTCAGAATATTTTACAGGGGTGTAAGCTCACTTCAACCGACTGACGCACGAGCTTGTACCGACTACATCCTATCGATCGAAGCTTGTCAAAATATTGTCTTTCCGTTGGGTGCTCACTAAAATGACCCACGTTAATAACGCACTCTCAATACGAAATGAAAACATGATGACATTTTAATAAATTTATGTCTTTGCTGTTCTCTCGTTGATTACATTTACATATAAACAAAACATTTCACATCAACATTAGATTTGTGAGTTTTGAAATTAGTAATGATTCTCTCGTAAATGGGATGTCGCAACTACTCTGGCTTAAAAAGTTTTTTGAACGTAACTTTAAAAGTTACTGTCCATGAGCCAACGTTTCGACACTCCAATCTAGAGTCTTTATCAGGGCTTATCGTTGTAATGTTAGGATGCCTATTTATAGCCTTATACAACCGATGATGACGTTATCTATTAACAAGATGCAAATAAGCTTCTGGTAATAGACCACCGTCATCGCGATTCAATGGGGCGTGGGCGCTATTGATATGCCAAACCTCCAGACAACGTCTCTGATGGTACCGCGGATTAGTGGTAATAATTTTGGAATTTCCACGCAATCTCATGGTTGGTTACGCACGCGTGCTGCGACAAAGCAGAATTTTCCTTTTTTGAAAAGAAAACATCCTTTCGGTGTTCTTTTAAATGATGGTGGTCTATTACCAGAAGATTATTTGCATCTTGTTAATAGATAACGTTATCATCGGTTCTATGAGGGTATAAATTGGGATCCTAACTTTACAATGACCCCCTGACGAAGACACTAGATTGGAGTGTCGAAACATATGGGTCTACATATTTCTATTGACAAAGTCTTGGTCGATCGATGTTCCTTCTTCAGGTCAGACCTGTAGAACTAGCCTGTGTAGAGCCTGAATATACACATCGGTAATACAATCTGTGAATATTTGCACGATAGCTTGTCGACCCCCCGCTGAGCTTCTCAGATCTAAGAAGATTTTGATTTTCCAAATCACAACTCTTGTCTTATTCCAGTTACAATTGGTTCTCTGGGAATTCTTGTGAGATCAAATAAACAATTATGAATGATATGAGTATTAAACCACTCAAAACCTACTACTGAGTAGCTCAGTGGGTGGGGGTGGGGGGGGGTGGGGGGGGGGGGGGGGGGGGGTCCACAAGCTGTCATGCAAATTTTCACAGACTGTATTACAGGTGTATATTCACATCACCCGAAACGTCGTCTACGAAGTTGTCTTATTTCTTTCTTTTATACTATATGCAGAGAACTAGCTTTTTTATTTATTCTTGTTATCAATCTTACAGCATAACCACTAGATAGTTGTAATACGTTCAGTCGTTCTGACCAGCCACTTCTTGCAGTTTCCCTTCATCCGCCTTTTTTATGATGTCCTTAGCAGGGTTAAAGACTCCCTGGGTGGCCTGGTTACATACATAGCAGCGCTTGGACTTTTTAAAGTGTGCCAGCGCGCATGACTCGCAAAAGTAATGTCGGCACTTGGTCACTACCGGGTTCGTAAACGACTCTCGACAGATGTAGCAAGCGAATGGTAGGTCATCATCACTGTCGCTGTTTACTTCATATTGGTGAGGATCTTGTTTGTCGTAGTTCCCCGCGTCGTACTCTCGCTCCAGTTGCCAGCCGTGTTTGTAATCGCCGCGGTCGTGTAGAAACTTGCAGCTATCGCCAAAGCCACAGAATCCTGTTTCTTTGTAGTCTTTGCAGATGTCCGGTTGGTAGTCCCACCTCGTCGTAACCCGGATATTGTCTGGGGCACGCATTGGACCTTGTCTGGAAAATGGAAACGTAAAAAGGTTAGAGAAGTATTGCATGCAGTCGAATTCTCCTGGTAACGCTATGTTAAATCCGCAGAAATGTAGCAGTTGTCTAAAGTGCGTCACTAGATCATGGTCGAGATATGTACAAATGTGCAGCTGCTAGCTTACAGTACAGCGGAAGGTTCCTTCGAAATAGATGTTATGTATTACCTCCGTTCTTTAAAAAACCTGCTTTAAATTTCGGTTTTTATTCGGAAAGTTAAGCGGGGTTTTTAAAAGAACGAGGTAATACATAACATATCTATCTTTCTTCGAAAACCCGTTCCTCACGTTGTAAGCCACAAACTACTGGAATTGTTAAAGCATTGTAAGCAGTAAATTATTAGGGGGTTAGGGTTAGGATCTTTGTTGTTTTGGGGTTGATTACAATCTAATAATTTACTGCTTATAATGGTTTAACAATGCAGTGCAAGCAGTAAATTATTGCATTGTAATCAATAGTTTTTGAATACAGACTGCAGTCTGGCCATGTTGCTAAGGTTGCTTCACTTGAATTGAATAAACCAGTTCTGGGTTTGCTCTCCTCACCTGACATTTCCTGAAGCCGCATTCCCTTGGGCTGTATCCTTTTTCTCAAAGTAAGCCTTGTAGTTTATTCATGCCACGATACAGCTTATCATCATCTTGTTCCTTGTACACATCCTTATTTACCGCCAACTTTCTTTCAAAGATCGCCTGAGCATCTCTATCTCTTTCAGTATCGACCTCGTTGATAGACGCAGCTCCAGCGTCCTGCGGGCCACTGCTCATAGCCGAGCGAGTGGACTTAAAATAAAACTTGACATCCTTGCTTGCTTCTCCCGTCTCTTCGTCATCATTACTGTCCTTTCTCTCCTTCGTATCGAACTGTCTTTTCGCCGTCCCCGTTCGTTGAACCAGAGCATTAGGCGCAGACTTTTTTTCTACTCGCACAACCGCAGAGCCATGTTCTTCTTCGCTACCAGAGCTATCTGCCTTTCTCTTTCGAACATTTCCTTTCCTCTTAGATTTCTTAAAAAAGGTGCACGTAGCATCGCCAGCTTCTTTAACATCGCTGGAGTCCGCCATGTTTGGGTCCCTTCTTTTTCGAAATTATTTTCTGGCCTCAAAAGCGAAATCCCCATTGGCGCTATAATTTTCGATATTTTGTCGGCGGCAATTTACAGCGAAACCAAGATAAATCAAGGGCTAGCATTGATAAGTTGTCTTAATGATATGGTTTTTAAAACCAGACGTTTGGAGATATTCCATGCAGTTTTTAAACTTTACGAAAACGTAGATTAAGAGTAGATAGCTCTTCAGCAGAGAGCATCGATAAAAAGTGCGATGGCGAAGACTGCGAAAATAAAATCGCTTAAATCTCCGCGGTGTAATGATTTCGCGGGCTCAAGACATTTCACCTATAAAGATCAGTGACAGCATTTTGTTGTTTTGTGTGGTTGTCTTGTCTTGTCTTGTGTGTCTTGTCTTGTCTTGTGCTTGTTTTATGCTTGTGTGGTTGTTTTGTGCTTGTGTGTAAATTTATCGCCTTGTCGTGTCTTCCTTCTTTCGTAGATATATATATATAGCGTAGTTTACTAACATTTTAGTCCTCGTTTAGGTAATTATACATTTACACTTGACCTTATCTGATCAGAACCATGTGGTTTTGAAGTGACGAGAGCACAGGATTTCGAGCAATGATTTGCAATGAACGAAACCCCGAATGCAATAAAGGGAGTGATGAATTCTGAACGGATATAGGAGGTTTTGCAAAAGACCTTTGACTACATTCTCTCAAATTCTGACCCTGCATCATCAAAGCCAGGGGTGGACCATTGAGCTTTCCTGTCATTTTGGACTGGTCGCAGCTTCTGTATTTATGCACTATGTATATGACAGTTTCGTTGCCGCTCCGACATTCTCGTACTCGAGTATTTATCTGTGCCGTTGCACAAGTAAGTTTAGTATTTCGGCTTTAAACTGTCGATGGATGTTTAATATGTGTTGTGTCTGTAAGGCATGCTGGATTGCTGGTTTGGTGAAATTTTGCCTGCCAGCCTGGTCTTAGATAATTAGCTAGATATTTTACATAGTGATGGACAACCATGAACTATTTTGTAGGGATGTGTTAAGCTACCTAACTTTCATATAGTTAACAGTAGATGGATGTTTAATATGTGTTGAATCAGGTAAATTGTAATGTTGAAATATGTTAAACTGTAATGGTGAAATGTTGCTGAGATTGAGAGAAAGGCTTGGGAGTCAGTGTCAGTTGCCTTGTCCTAGATTAGCTAGACATTTTACATAAAAGCTGTATGTGTTGAATTGGGTAAACGGTAAAGCATGCTGTTAAAGTAAATTGCTAATTTCCAGATTTGGTGTTAAATGTTGCTGAGATTCTGAGGGTCTTTAATGTCTGTCATACTGCTCTAAATACAATACATGTATATAGAGAAAACCTTGGTCCTAATAGCTAGATATTTTACATAGCGATGAACAACCACTTACTACTTTAGAGGTGTATTGGTGTGCTTGTGCATTAAGACTAATAAGTGTGTCATGTGGTTAGTCTCAGAAGCAATTATACATGAGAAACCCTCTTCAAGGGCATACTGTCTCAGTGGTATTAATTTAGCAAAATGAAAAGTCCATGGAAATTGGAAAATGTAGTACAAAATAATTCAGTTGGCCAGTGAAACAGGCCAATTTGGTTGACAAGAGACAACCATGGTGTTGTGTTATTGGGGACTATTGGCTTGCAGTAAACAATACTTAAATTAATAATAAATTATAATCGTCAAGTTTAGAATTCTGACTACTACCTGTTAATTTTATAAGTCGAACATTGATTGTTAGTAAACAAACTATGTTCACCTCAAGAGCAGGGCTGTCATTACATTTTGAACTACCTGCATCTTTTCTATTTGCATTGTCTACCTGAAGAGAAATTATGATTTTGGTTAATCACCAATAACATTTCGTGTGGTGATGGCCATGCACCCTGCTGCTAGATTCCAGGATTCTTGGGTGTCTGGACCATTTAATTTTGATCGATGAGTCACCCTTGGGTACAAAAATGTTTTTTCTCTGAATATTTGCTCAATATATAGTTGTAACTTGTAGTTCTATGTTATCTGTACCATAGTTATAAATTGTTTATATGACTATTATTTTGTAGAAAATTTCAATAAAAGGGCGATTCTCCCATCACACAGTGATTTATAAACCTAAATTGTAAACTAGGGGTCTTCTACAAAAAGCCTATGAAGGTTACCAATAGGATTATAGGCCTCTATATTATTGTGTTATATAATATGTAATATATGGGTAAACATGAACCAAAAGGAGACCTAGTAATATTAAAATGTCAATCTTCTGTTTGAGATTTTTATAATATATTTATTATCTTTGACACTTTCAGATAAAAATCACTTAATATTATAATCAAAATTTCTTCACACCTTTTTCTCCTATTAAATTGGTTTGCAGACTTGCAGTAATGCGAAGACATTACACATTGAACACATAGTTGATTTGATAATAAAATGTTTTATAAGTAACTTAGTAACTTTAAGAATGTATTGTTGTAAGAACGTTGAGACTATTGTATGTTTCTAAAACATACAACAGTTGGGAATAAGTCCTGAAACCAATTTTTCATTTCAGTGATTTTGAGAAGATTGAATAATGAGTAGATCTAACATTTAATTTATTATGATAAATTAAATGATGATAAAATGGAAGATATAAACAATTAAGATTACTCATTATTCAATCTTCTCAAAATCACTGAAACGAAAAATTGGTTTCAGGACTTATTTCAGGACTTATTAATCTTAATTATTTATATCTTCCATTTTATCATCATTTAATTTATCATAAATTAAATAGATGATAAATTAAATGGAAGATCTACTCATTATTCAATCTTCTCAAAATCGCTGAAATGAAAAATTGGTTTCAGGACTTATTCCTGACTGTTGTATGTTTTAGAAACGTTATACAATAGTCTCAATGTTCTTACAATACATTCTTAAAGTTACTTAAATTAAAATTAAATATTTTAGAAACATACAATAGTATCATCTATAAGTTATCTAAAGAGAAAATATTTAATAAAATTGTAAGAATTTATGACTGCTAGTTTTTGGACTATAATTTTTAATAAATTATGAGAAGGGAAAGCCAAATGGCTTTACGCGTATATAAATTAGCCTTTACAACCTCCCGGAGCTACGGCGGGTGTGGGGGGTACGAGTCCGACACCCCCCAATAAACTTTTTAGTTGAATAGTAGTTTTGCCGCCGCCATCTTTATTTTCGAGATTTGACGCGTACCATACAGCCAATCAAAATCATTAGAACAACTGCGAATCAAAATCGAGATAGGATATTATTGATTTTTTACTCTATTTGGTTGGAACAAATGCAAAGTAGAAAGTTCTTCAATCACCGTCAATGAACTTGTCAAAATAAAGAAATAAATTGCTCGAATTTTCTCGTAGCTCCAGTAGACAACGAAAAATGAAAATACATTTTCTTCGGATTGTATATTATAAATACGAACAATAAACTTTTGTTTTGCAGTTTTCCCGCGCAATCCAAGAATATTGCGGGCTCGTTGATTTTCGCTTCGATAAAAATGGCGACGAAGGCGAAGGTGTTTTGGTAAAGTGGAAAATAAGAAGAGTTTTTGATGCAATTATTTTAATACTGCCACTGGTCGACACGTTATTTATTAATTGACAGGGGAAGCGACTTTTGGCTGAAAAGATACGATGGTACAAGGGATTTTGTGTGAATTATAATAAGCTTTTAGAAAGTCGACGTGCGTGAAGTTTGTGCCAGTTTTGGTTTTTGTGGCTGACTGTATTTGAAAATGGAGGACACCGAGAACGATTGTTTGTCGAGTGAAGACGAAGAGAACGAAGGAGACAACACGCTGCCTTCCATGTGTGATATAAAAAGTCATGGAAACCCGGCACCGGATGGTGAGATATTGTCGCCGAAAAATAAAAGAAAACGGACATACGTTAGAAGGAAGATTCGCAAGATCATGTCCCCAGAACAACTTGATTCTGAAACAGTGAGTGCGCAGAAAGAGGAGCAAGAGCGACTGCGGCGCTTGGAGTTACAAAGGAGTTTGAGTGAGCATGGAATTGGGGATGTCATTGTCGAGGAAGAACAGTCATCGAGTACTCCACCGTTATCTGGCTCCCCCCTGGATACGAGCAACATTAGACAGAGGGTCTCGCCTGTGTTTGTGGACGTACCGAACAAGCAGTCAAGTTCAATAATAGTGATCGATGATAGTGACGATGATAGTGATGTTGTTGAGTCGAGTTGTTTTCGTCCTGATCCCATCATTGAGATCTCGGACTCTGGATCTGACTCGGACGTGGATATTACACATGTTGATGAGGAGCGAGAGCCTGAGACCAGTGGCAGCCACACGAATGATGACGTGAATCTGCCAGATGCACAAGGGAGAGTTCTTGTTAATGTCAATCATCCTCCTACTGAACCAGACATATTTTTGTCACCATACCTTTCTCGGTGTGTCAAACCACATCAGGTATGCAAGAATGCCTGTTTTAGAAGTGTGAAGTTGATAGTCCAGGATGTTGTTGTCTTGAGAAAGACTATTGTTGGTGATTGACGTTTCAATGGCCTCGGTGGCGGTCATCTTCAGAGTCAAGTAATTAAAAGCATATATGTCAGGTTTGCCTAGTGTATATGCACGTCTGGTTCATTACGTCTTTGTTTGTTTGTCATAATTGGTGTGAGAGTTACATTAGAAAGTTTTGGAACATAAACCACTTAATAAATCACAACAATTACTAGAGATGAGCCGATTACGAAAATAGCCGATTACTGAAGCCGATTATTTGGAGGCCGATTAATCGAAATAATCGGCCGATTAATCGGTATATGCCGATTAGTCTCCGCGCAGTATCGCAATGTTTTATGGGATTGCTAGGGACGAACAACATTTTCGAAATATAACAGAAATGGCTTGTGGTGATCATTGCAAGTTTTGGTTGTTTAAACGATCGGAAATACCCCGAAAAATCAATAGCGCTACACACAAATGACGTCAAGATTCATGTTTCTCCATATTTGCTATTAATTCTTGCTCCCAAACAACAGAAAAATGTTCATGGGGAACCTTGAGCATCAATTTCGGTTTATTTGGCCGGCTTTTGGTTTTATAAATAGCAACTATGCGCTACGCTATCACAGAATAATTGCAAGATACAACAATTGTTATGTTATTAGTTTATTAAACACAGCAAACATAATTCTAACACCCACATTACAAAATCATTAAACTGATCAATACTCAAAGTTCAATTTTGGCAAATTGTGATACAAAAACAAAATATTATCGCGGCTGCCTTTTGAAGTGATGTCGCTTGACCCAACGATCTTATTGAAGCAAGACCATAGGTCTTGATGAGGTCCAGTGCTGCGACTCTTTTTCTGGGTGGAGATGTTCTTCGTCGTGACTACAGTGCTTGCAAACGATTTTTAACGTAACACTTGTTACGAATATGTGGCAACATGTCACACGAAAAATCATCCAGTCTGACAAAAATTGACGTGTATGTGGATTAAAAATTGTAACCTTTATGATTGGGACGAGCTGGACTGTCGGATTTCATTGTGAAATAAAGACTATTGTGTTCATGCTTCTGAATTTACAGACTCGCGGCATGTCGTTCGCGAACTTTAATGCACCGATTATTTTGCCGATTATTACATAATAATCGGCCGATTATTTTAAATTGGCCGATTAATCGGCTTTGCCGATTAGTTTCCGATTAATCGGCTCATCTCTAACAATTACCAACACCTTACAAAAGACTTCTTCACATGCACCAACAAACAATGGGCATAAGCTTAACACATGGAACAACACCCACCCACACTAATTATGACACAAACAAATGATGATGTAATGAACCAGATTATAGGCAAACCTGACAAACACGCTTTACTTGACTCGGAAGATGACTGCCACTGAGGCTGTTGAAATGTCAGTCACCAACAATAGTCTTTCTCAAGACAACAAGAACCTGGACATGTTCAAACCAATTACTTTAATGTCTGTATTAATGCAGTAGTATCATTTATAACGTATCCAAATTTAGTGCAATGTCTCAAAACTTAGCATCATGTCTCTCATCTGAGATTGTACAACACAAAATCTAAACACAGTCCATTCAACACAAAAATGTTTTACTCTCACAAAAAGTTGAGTATAATCTTTGGACAAGATGAGCATTGGACAAAATGACAGACACAATTAATATTGTAACTGTCAAATCTCTAGAAATGAAATGAAATATTTGTAGCACACAATGTCCGTAACCGGCTGCTAATATCCAGACTTGCAGTGATGTCTTGTTTCACCCTACAATATTACTCTGTGAATTCATGCTTCTTCTCGATTTATTTTTAGATTGGTGGAATCCGTTTTCTGTATGATAATTTAGTGGAGTCTCTATCTCGTTTTAATGTCAGTCCTGGTCTTGGATGTATTTTAGCTCACTCAATGGGACTGGGAAAAACACTGCAACTTATTTGTTTTATCGAGGTATTGTTTTTTAGGATTTTTTAAGGTTTTCAGGATTAGAGTGTGCGAATAGGTTTTATTATGTGTTAATATGCACACTGCTGTATCAGGGCTCGAAACAAGTGCAGATCACTGATCAATGATCGGCAAGAAATTGTTTATGATTGGCGGAAAAGCAGGGTTGGCGATCGTCTTGATCGGCAAGAAATATATTGACCATTAATACAGATGCACACGCATACAGTTAAAAGACAAATAAACATGTTGGAATTTTTGAAGTGATTGTTGTTTTTATTACGGACACAAATTAATATCGTTTAATTTTAGCTCAATGCGGACGTTTTGTTGCGAATGCAAGAATCCCGATTCCACACACGTATAGTCACAGACCAATTGAAAGTACATTGCAATTACAACATTAGAAAACAGTTTGCACACTTTGATTATTGTTTTACGATTCATGTTACAATTTATGCGAAGCGATTTCTTATACATCCTCGTAACGGATTATAGTCTGAACGAGCGTGAGCTGTTCAAGAAGAAAGAAAATTATCTCAGTCATCACATCTAGAATCAAAAGAGTGTGAAAATAGATTGTGACCGCAATATTAAGTAGTGACAGTCATAGTGTAGTGAACTTAGGACAACGTTCCCAATCGGCCAGATTTTCATTTGATCTGCGCGGAAAATCATGACTGGCGATCACCATGATCGGGAACTTTGGGAAAGATATTTCGAGCGCTGCTGTAGTGAAGGTTGTGGTGGTGGTGAAGAGAACAGCTCAATTTGTAGATGTGTTTGGAAGAAAATTAGAGAATTGCTTCCAATGTTGACATTATTATTTTTAAATTGAGGTGCTCCTTACTTTTACCAAAGCTACCAAAGTTCTTTGTATTGTACCAATGAATACAATCCAAAATTGGTATTCGGAGTTTGACACTTGGCTTCCAGAGGAACCACCTGACGAGCAACCCGAAGAAGGTGTTGAAGACAGTGCTACAGCAGACGCTCAAAATGAACCACCAAAAACTCGAAAGTATAAAGTGTTCTTGCTCAGCGAGAATGTCAAAACAACAGCGTCCAGGTCAGAACTTATAGGTAAGTTGCTCAAAGGACATTGGCAACAAAAATTAAGTTTGTCTAATATGAAAGAACTCGTAAAATGATAGAGTAACACCTTTTACAACTTTTCCGTATTTTACTTTGTTTTTGAAATATCTCAGTTTGTTTGATATATAAATGAGATGGTCTCTAACGTCAGGTGCAGGGTAGATAATTTTCACTCATTAAAATATTAGTTCCATCTTCAAGTTTGTTCCACAAATTTACTTGAAAATGTGCGTATAATAACTCCTCATGATAATGAACGTAAACTTGGCAATCACTGAGATATAAGACTTTTTTAATGAGTGAAAATTCTCTACCCTGCACCTGACGGCAGAGACCATCTCATTTACATATCAAACAAACTGAAATATTTCAAAAACGAAGTAAAATACGGAAAAGTTGTAAAAGATTTTACTCTATCATTTTACGAGTTCTTTCATATTAGACAAACTTAATTTTATCGGTAATTTTTATTACTCGCTGGGAAAGGATTAAAAATAGGTTTCTGTTGTTAAAACTTTATATTATATTGTGTCCTTTTACATCCCAAAACCTCAATCAAACATGATGAACTTTATGCAACAAATTCTACACGGCCAGAAGTATATGTGCATTGTGACGAAAAGGTGACATAAAACTTGGTCGAAATTTTCATTTGATTCAACTTGTGAGACTTGCGTCTGAATACTGATCCCTAAAATAAAAACTGGATCAAGCAACTATTGTTTGGATGATGTGAAAAAATGAAGCCAGGAATATTTCGCGGCGGCCATGTTGAATGGACCAGGCTACTGTATATAGTTTTACTGTAGGCGACAGAGACTATCTGTCTCTGATCTTTTAAGATGCTAAAATGAATCAGTTGTGAACACAAACTATGGGTCCATTACAATAATGGTGTGACCACCATTGTCACTTCAAAATTGCCGGATTAGTTACTACTATGGAGCCGTAGTTTGTGTTCTATAATATTATGGGTCAACCTTGGACAACTGATTTATTTATTTTAACATCTTAAAAGGAAAGAAACAGTCACTGTCACCTACATCCCTACAGTAAAACTATATAACATGGTCTAAACAAGATGGCCGCCACAATCTAATTCCGGCTTCATTTTCTGAACAATAGTTGCTCGATCCAGTCTTTATTTAGATATCCCTCAGTGGTCTGAATTGTAAACAGGCTAGTGTACTAACACCATACCAGTCTCCTAACCCTCTCTCGATCACATGAGCCTGCAACAATTACAGTGATTACAACAAATACAGTCAGTGCAACTACTGTATGTTACCTACTAGCTTTGACACATGTTACCTACTGTAGCATTGGGGCAGTCAGATGAATTTTCAAGAACACTTTATGGACAATATATTTCTATTTTTTTAAGGCAAGTGGCACCAGAATGGTGGTGTACTCTTGATGGGTTACGAGATGTATAGAATTCTTGTCATGTATTCCCCATCTTTGGTAAACAATGCAAAGCTGACAGGCAACAAGAGGAAGAAGCCAAGCAGCTCTACCTCGACAGAAGTTATTGATTTGGATGAAGAGGAGAAGAATATGGATCTGCTTCTTGGTTAGTATAATCATGGTTAATTAAAAGACTGGGTAGGAAACTTGATTGGGTGTGAGCACTACAAGCTACAGTCGAAATTGATGAGTTAAAAAATACCCTGCGCTATTCAAATTATATATAATAACAACAAGACGCTCGCTAGGCGTTAACTCGGGCTAGTTTTGGGATGGCAGCGTGGCATACTGTGTAATACTATAAATATGTATCCGCAATATCCCCTCGCCCAAATAAGATAAGCGACTCCCGTTCATTAAGTTACGTCAAATAAGGTAGTCAGTCACCAGACCCTTTGCAATTTGCGGTCAATTCTCACGGGGAAATCAAAATAGCGCTTTTTGTAGGCGCTTTTTGTAGTCTGCTTGTTTCTCTTCCGCTCTCGGGGGTGGGGGAGGGTGCGGGTGCGGGCGAGAGGCAGTCTGCTATCGCAGACTACGCTTTTTGGCAATGTTCGAAGAGAGATACTGTATCTCTGAAACTTTACTTTGCTTTGGTTTGAGAATTAATGAGACTTTGACGATGAGAGTGCTTTCTCTTCTTCTTAGGAATTCAAAGAGCTATTTGTAAGCCTGGCCCGGACCTTGTTGTTTGTGATGAAGGCCATCGTATAAAAAATAACCAAGCTAATGTATCTCTAGCGTTAAAAAAGATACAGACAAGGTAAGACTACTCTGGTTCTATACCATGTAAATATGCGGAAATTACAGCCCACGGGCTGAACATTGATTGCTGGGCACTAGGCGTGCTTAGTATTTTCGCCGCATGTTCAATTTCGTCTTGTTCGATATCATCCAAAGTCTCATCCATACTAATATTACCATACATATATTTAAAAGCCATACATATATTTATATATTTAAAAAATAGCATGTATGCTACGCAGGATCTGGATTGGTCAAGTTTGGATCAAGCCGTCCAAACATGGAAATTTCCCGCCAAAAATTTCCTTAAGTTTTGCTGCTCGTTCTCTTGTATTATTTTATAAAAGAAATACCTAATGGTTTTTCCGTGTGTGGATACTGTGATCCAAACACTTGAGAAGTTCCTCAAATTTAGAAAAGCTAAAAAACACTCGCCTAGCAGCTTGTTTTTACGCTTTTCTCCAGTCTCACAACTTCCCGCGTGTTTCCACGAAAACCATTAGGTATTTCTTTATCATTATTTAACTGAGCGCGCAGATGAATCGGCGTAACTTATGTTACTTTTAAAAATGTTTTCCTCATTGTCTTTTCTAGGCGCCGTGTGGTTTTGACTGGTTATCCACTGCAAAACAATCTGCTGGAATACTGGTGCATGGTAGATTTTGTTCGACCAAATTTCCTGGGCACTAGACATGAGTTTTCAAACATGTTTGAAAGACCAATCGTAAATGGACAGTGTATGGACAGCACTGCCTCAGTAAGTGAAGTGCGGGATAGAGAAGGTCGTAGAATGAGATCACTGATACATATAATATCCCAAAAGTGAATTTCCTTAAAGACAATGCTTTTGTCTGTCTGTCTGTCTGTCTAATTCCCTTTCAATTTCAAAATATTGCTCGTATTATTTTTAGGATATCAAATTGATGCGGTTTCGAGCCCATGTCTTACACAGCTTACTAGAAGGTTTTGTACAAAGGTAAGATGTAACGGGGGAAACATTTGTAAGGGGAATCGGAGTTATACTGGTAACAACAACAACATCAACGAAGACGACGACAACAACGGCAACGACGGTGGCGGCGAAGAGAACGACGAAACAATAACAACGACAACGACGGCAACGACGACGACAACAGCGACGACGACAACAACGACGGTGGCGGCGGCGAAGAGAACGACGACGACGACAACAACAACGGCGATGACGACAACAACGACAGCGGCGATGACAGCATCAACGGCGGCGAAGACAGCAACGACGGCAGCGTCGACAGCAACGACGGCGGCGGCAACAACAACGACGGCAACAACAACAACGGCGATGGCGGCGACGAGAACGATAGCGGCAGTGGCGACGGCAACAACAATAACAGCGCCGACGACGACAACAGCGCCAACGACGACAACGGCGACGAGAACGGCAACTACGACAATAACGGCGGCAACCATTCGACGGCAACAACAACGGCGACGACGACAACAGCGGCGACGAGAACGGCAACGACGACGACGGCAACAACGGCGGCGAAAACGGCAACAACAACGGCGACGACGACAACAGCGGCGACGAGGAGAACGACGACGGCGACTAGAACGGCGACGACGACAACAACGGCGGCAACGATGTCGACGGCAGCGCCGACAACAGCGCCGACGACGACAACAGCGGCGACGAGAACGGCAACGACGGCGGGGGTGACTACGACGACAGCAACGGCGACAACGATGTCGACGGCAACAACAACGACGACAACAACAGCGCCGTCGAGAACGGTGGCGGAGACGACAACAACGGCGGCGGCGGTAACGATGACAACAGCAGGGGCAACCACGACGACAGCGGCGGCAACGACGACAACAACAGCGCCGTCGAGAACGGCGGCGGAGACGACAACAACGGCGGCGGCGGTAACGATGACAACAGCAGGGGCAACCACGACGACAGCGGCGGCAACGACGACAACAACAGTAACGACGATAACAGCAGTAACGACGATAACAGCAGTAACGACGACAACGACAAAAACAACAAACCCAGACAACAACAACAACAACAACAACAAGAAATTATATAACGGCGGACTTCACTTGCTTACTTACTGCATTTCTACTTTGCAAAACCTACTACATAAGCAACAATTAAAGTAATGCACCTGACACATCATCTATTGTTATTCAGGAGAAGTGAAGCAGTTCTAAAGAAAACGCTCCCCGAAAAAGAGGAGTACGTTATTCCTGTCAAAATGTCACCCATCCAAATGTCTCTATATGGCGCATTTGTTTCATCAGTTAGAAACTATGTTGGTTATGTGAATCCTATCAGAGCTTTCTCCATTAGTATCAAGGTAAATTTCACATCTGATCTTCGTTCATAAAAATCACCGATTTAACATTGTTTCATTTTAAATCTTTGCGACATTTGTTTGAAAACTGTTTTGTTTAGGTTAGTAAACGGTTAATACGTATCTAAGGTTTGATTCCTATGAGCTTGACGATCGTCCATGTATCATCTGTCTACTCCAAGCTCTCCCACATCACTACAGCAATGTGTATATTAACACATCTAAATGTTCTTATTACCTCCGCCTATGTTTTTACCTCTGTCTGTCTGTCTGTCTGTCTGTCTGTCTGTCTGTCTGTCTGTCTCTGTGTCTGTCTCTGTGTCTGTCTCTGTGTCTGTCTCTGTGTCTGTGTCTGTCTCTGTCTGTCTGTCTCTGTCTGTCTGTCTGTCTCTGTCTGTCTGTCTCTGTCTGTCTGTCTGTCTGTCTGTCTGTCTGTCTGTCTGTCTGTCTGTCTCTGTCTGTCTCTCTGTCTGTCTCTGTCTGTCTCTCTGTCTCTGTCTCTGTCTGTCTCTGTCTCTGTCTGTCTGTCTGTCTGTCTGTCTGTCTGTCTGTCTGTCTCTGTCTGTCTGTCTCTGTCTGTCTGTCTGTCTGTCTGTCTGTCTGTCTGTCTGTCTGTCTGTCTGTCTGTCTGTCTGTCTGTCTGTCTGTCTGTCTGTCTGTAAGTCTATAAGCAGGATATCTCAAAAATTAATGAACAGATTTTCATGAACGTGAAAGGGATGGTCATACGCCAAGAAGGACCAATCACCAATCCATTAAATTTTGGTTCAATTTGGATGACAATTGGATGAAATATTGATAAAAATCTGTCTGTAAGCTGAATTCAAAAAAAACATCCATTGTTTATACAAAAGTGCGGTCATGGCCTAAGGAACAACATATAATTTTGCATAATATATGAGTAGAAATGAGTGCAATGAAGCATTTTATTCACTCCAGATAAAAGAAGTTTATAGACGTGTAGATCGTACATTGAACAAGTATTTATTGTATATGAAAAAGTGTGGCCATGGTCATGCACCAGGACAAACCTTAAATAAGTGCTAAATTTACCCTATAAAATGTCTTCAATAAATAACCCGCTGGCGGAGGTATGCAGTGCTGTAATTAAGGGCCGGTAGCTGGCCAAAACGGCTGGCTACTTGCACATCTGGGGCCGCCTACTTTTGTCTCAGCAAAATTTATATAAGTTAAATAAACAAAACGTAGGTCGTAGTGTTACCACAAACTGTCGCTTGCTATATCAACTTCCACCATGCAATCATTTCAAGATTTGATAACATTTTCTCACTTCACGACTACTGTGGATGAAACAATATTGGCAGCATAAGAAATGACATCTAAAGTGAGTACCTCGTTACGTCCGAGTACTAAGTCAAGGCTTATAAGTCCTGAAATGTGTTGTTTTTTGTGCATTTATTTTTATAGGACGTTTTGTAATCTTCAGAATTCTGTAAAATCACCTCCCCAAATGCAGGAAATGGCATTTCAGGGAATCTAGATTTCAAAATTTCCACCCCGGACCCCCCTAGAAGTCTCCGAATTATCGGATTATAACATTCAAAAATTTGCCGGCTACTAACACATTTTGGCCACCTACTTCTGAATTTAATTACAGCACTGGGTATGCAGTCTCTGAGTGCCTTCTAGTTACATTATGTGTTGTAACGTATATCTAAACAAAACTGTACCAAAGCTATTTGTTGTTATCGTACATAGTGACAGTACTACCAGCCCTCGAAAACGAGATCAGCATTCGGCAATGCTGACCTAGATGCCGACCTGTCAATCCCCGAGGATGGTATATTTTTGCCGAGCTCAATCTACAATCAGAGAATAATTCATTGGGACAGGCTGAAGCATCAAATAGCTTCTTTTTAATTTTTTTTACTACCGTGAGATAAATCACATAGTTTCCTCCCTCCCCACCCCCCACCAATCAATGTTGATTTACAACGAACTTTTCTGAGTGCTGGCAAACCAAATTTCGCTCACAACATTGATCGGAGGGGTGAGGGGAGGGCATATTTGAAAGATAATGAGCGTGCGCATAAAAGTCATCTTACATACGCTGTGTCCCAATGTAATTATTCTACGATTGTAGTTCTTATCAGGAGAAGAAATGTCATCATACTCCCAAATTGCATTCCTAAGAGGCTTTTTAATCCTTTCTCAACAGATCTGGAATCATCCTGACATTTTAAAACGCTACCTGGACAGCAAAAAAAATGGAGCGAGAAATGACTCGCCTTTGGTGAGGAGATATTCATTATATTACAAACTTGTTTAGATCAATGGCTAATATTCATGAATGGTCAATAATATACAGGGTGTATAAAAAAAAACGAAACCTTTAGAAATTAACCTATTGTTGTTAAACACAAGATTTTATGTTCCTGGGAATTTAAAATAGCTTCTAATGTGCTTTCAGTCTCGGTATAATGTAAAACAGTAAAAACTCGTTGCTCTGTGATCAGTTGAACCATTTTTATTCGAACTGATGATATGACTAATTAGTACTTTGACAATTTGTTATGCAGTTATGCTCCTTCATACGATTACAAGCTATTTTAAATTCCCAGGAGCATAAAATCTTGTGCTTAACAACAATAGGTTAATTTCTAAAGGTCTCGTTTTTTTATACACCCTGTACACTTAGGCTGCGTTTACACTAGAGCAAAAGTATCCGGATTCATATTGTTTTGCATCCTCATGGGAATAAAAAACAATACGAATCCGATAACTTTTGCTCTAGTGTAAACGCAGCCTTAATGTCTGCTCTCGAGGGAAATAGTTAGTTTTGTTTTCCTGAGAGGCTTGATGTTTGCCGAGACGAAGTCGTTTTGTTATATAGCGATGGAGAAAACTAAACATACAAGGCTATTCACGCAACAGTTTTTACAATTTCAAAAATTAGTTTCAAAAGTTTTTACATTTTCAAAAACGTATTGCTCGCTCGGTAGACATATGAATTTATCTAATCCCACGTGACCACAAATCAACCAATGACAGTCTGTATTATATCTAGGGAAACCACAGCTATATATAACAATTGAATTTAATTTATTACTCAGGCTACCGTGGTAGCGCGAGTGTAGGTTTCGGCGACGTTTCCTAGTTATTTTCCGAGGTGTCGCAATATTTCCCATAAAGCTGTGCGAAACTTGTATGTTCGATCTTGCGAGTCACGCGTGTGGTTCTTTCTTTTGGGACTTTGGTTTGATGGTGAAGGCTAAAAAGAGATGACTCAAAAGGACCTTTTTTTAGAACTTATAACCCTCCTAACCCTAACCTTAAGGTGGCTCCCTACTGTTTCTTGAAAGGTGGCAAAAATGCAAATTTCAATCTCGAAAAGTGCCCATGGATATTTCGGAAAAGATTGAAACTAAAGCTATGCATAGAATAACTTTCAGGGCATCAAATACTATTAATGGCTAAAGTGTTTCATCTGTTGCTATGACAACAGTGACGTTTCAAAATGGCCGAAAATGAACATTTAATCTAATTTATTTCGCAAACGAGTCGGTGACCCCCAATTTTTTTTGAATTCAAACATTTCTTTTAGTTTAATTAATAAATAGACAGATTAAAAAAAATTCTGTAGATCCAATTATTTTACACAAAAGAAATCATGTTTTTTTAATTTTTTTAAAAATTGGATATACAGAATTTTTTTTAATTTGCCTATTCATTAATTAAACTAAAAGAAATGTTTAAATGCAAAAATAATCGGGGGTCACCGACTCGTTTGCGAAATAAATTAGATTAAATGTTCATTTTCGGCCATTTTGAAACGTCACTGTTGTCACAGCAACTGATGAAACACTTTAGCCATTAATAGTATTTGATGCCCTGAAAGTTATTCTATGCATAGCTTTACTTTCAATCTTTTCCGAAATATCCATGGGCACTTTTCGAGATTGAAATTTGCATTTTTGCCACCTTTCAAGAAACAGTAGGGAGCCACCTTAACCCTAACCGTAGCTAACCCTAACCTAACGAAAAATAAAGACGAGATAAAAACAGAAAGGTCCTTTTGAGTCATCCTTGTTAGCCATGCCCTGGTTTGACGTTGACCACAATGGTTTGACTTGCCTATAGTTCATCAATGATGTGGGGTGACAACGATCTATGGATTCTTCATAACTATGCACTCACAATGCTTACAAATACAGACGCCGATCGCGGCCTACTCTGAACGATGACGAGCAATTTCGATGTGCAAAGTTTCAAGTGATTTCGTTGAATAATCTCAAAGATATACTTGGTTTTCTAAAACTGTGTAAAGCTCTTGACGTCATAGGTTATGCAAATGATTGCATATCACATAAGTCTAAATATCTCAAGAACGACGTGAGATATGAAAGAGCTCTAAATTACCATTCCTAATAATTTTCGCAGTTCGTTTAAATAAGACAAACTTTCATAATGTAATTCGAAAGCTTTTTAGCTACTTTGGCCACGCTGATCTTTTCTCTCAATTTTGAATCAAAACTTGTAAAAGCATAATCCATATTAAAGACTTATTAACCGAGTGCGAGGTCTGTACGGTAAAGTATTTGCCTAAGGTTTTCGTATAGACCGAGCGACGAACGAGCGAGGTCTGTGCGAAAAAACCGAAGGCAAATACTTTACCGTACAGACGAAGCAAACGAGGTTAATAAGACATTTATTATATGGCTTTTGGTTCATTTTGTTCTCTGTTTTTAACGTTGTGTTTGTCTTCAGATGTTGCCGTTTACCTTACTTCTGAGCTTGTTAATTTCGCTTCATGTTTACACGCGTTACTGGTCGTTAGGCATTCATTTTCTTCACTTATAGATAAACAGCTTTCAAGAAAAGCAGCACTAATGTTCCAGGACGTGTCATTGTTAGAACTTTTTCAACGAACATACTCAAATTCTCTTTTATTTTCATCCAAATCAACTCAGAAATTTTCCCGCCAAAACTTACCGGTCCGGAAAAAGGCGTATTGCCCTCTCACAGCGCCGACGAACCAATCAGCGTGCGCCATCTTTCTTAGCCATATAATAATTTAGCTTATTTACTAAACCCTTACAATCCTTTGCATTTTGTTTAAAGACCGTCGTTGACCCAGACCTGGATATTGGAGAGAATCTAACCAAGAAAACCAAAAGCGAAGTATCTCGACGGGCCATGAACCAGGATGGCGGCCCAGCACCGACTGAAGTTAGAGCTAGCCTGGCTAGCAGCGGAGATTGGGTATGTTATACAAACAATGTTGTGCTGCCGACGAGCGTATTCTTTAACATTTGCTGATGTGGTTTGTTGATGTTTGTTAGGTTGGCAATTTGTTGGACGATTACGAGCCGGACGTTTTGCAAAATGGAAGCAAGACGGTTATCTTGACCGAAATAATCGAGAAAACCGTTGCCATGGGAGACAAATTACTTGTGTTCAGGTACGGACCAATGAACTATATACTGTTGTAACTGGAGGACTATGTTCCAGGAAAAAACGTGTAGTCAAAACATTTTGTTTCGATAACGTTATAGAGACCCGGGAAAACGTATTCTATTCTTTAAAGAGTGAGTGTCAGGGTAGTGCTTTGCGCGCTTGTTTTCTTCTTGGCGGCCATTTTATGGGGCGCCTATTTCAGTTCACAAACGAATCCGTCGATATTTGATCAATCCTTCTTATAAATTATCCATTTTCAAGTTTTCTATAAGAAGTAAATATACCTGAGTGATCAATTATTGTGATATTTTTCGTAAAATTGATCATTTACTATAGTAATCTTTTCGATACATAGAAGCTGCTACGAGCGCTTCGCCTCCGAAGCGTGGAAGGCCGGGTTATGCTGCTGAAACAGCGCGAATACGTTTGCGAATGGAGTGTTTGATGAGTGACTAGTAAATAAATATATTTTGTTTCTTCTGATGTTTTGTTCATTTGAATTTGCAAAGATTCAGGAACTAAAGCCATCCGGGCCAGCTTGTTCGTGAGAAATGGCATTGCGCGCGGCCCGCAGTGGTTCATACATGTAAACAAGCGAACCGCAACTGTTCAAATCGTCTTGAACATTAACTTCATAACGCCCCGAAGTCAGGATCGGACTCCAATTTCAACATTTCCAAATAAATCTAGAGTTCACATGCAAATTATAGTTCTAACGATGCGATGCACTGCAATCAATTCGTATGAAAACAAAAACACAAGCGCGCAAAGCACTACCCTGACACTCACTCGGTTTCTATTGTTTAAAGTGCACCTGACATCAAAAATTTTTATTGTCTTATTTGGAAGAACTTTTAAAATGATAAAGTAACTTCTTTTGAAGATTTTCGTTTCTTCGCTTTCTTTTTGAGATATATCACTTTGTTTGATATGCAAATGTCCGGAATTTACGTCACACGTGCATAATGAGTTATCAGAGAATGTTATATATCTTTGCGTTCATCAAATAAAAACACTAAAGTGTGAATAACACGTGTGCGTGTTTCTCCCACAACACCAATCCTCTCAATTTTAAAGGATTTCGTTCGAGAATGAAAGAGATATACACATTTCTCCAATAAGTCATTATGCATGTGTGACGTAAATTCCGGACATTTGCATATCAAACAAACTGATATATCTCAAAAAGAAAGCGAAGAAACGAAAATCTTCAAAATAAGTTACTTTATCATTTTAAAAGTTCTTCCAAATAAGACAATAAAAATTTTTGGTGTCAGGTGCACTTTAACTAGTGACGTCAATTGTCTGAAAATGGGGGAACGGTAAAAATAAATCGTTAACATATTAATCTGAACATTTGCCTCTCCTATAGCTTTATAGTTAAAGTGCTTATCTTACGTTTGGGGATTTTACATATTCGTAATATTTGGGTCTTCGTGAGCAAAATCATAATATATCTTGTCAGCCGAAAATTTCATCTTCATGGAGTTTTTTTGCTGTCAAAGTTACCGGATGTGATGTCACAAGAGGCATTCCAAACCAGTTTTCTTTTGTTACTTGCTACAAAAATGCCTTTTGTGACTTGCCACAAAAATGCCTCTTGTGACATCACATCCGATAACTTTAACAGCAAAAAAGCCATGAAGATGAAATTTTCGGCTGACAAGATAATCTATTTCTAAACAGGAACCACCTTAAAGTTTTTGAAATATACATTTTTAGCCAAAGTCTGTCGACATTGAGTCTGATCGAAGATTTTCTACGTAAAAGAGTCGTCCCTCCACGTCCTTCGCAACTCCTGTTTCAACCTGTTCATTGGGAGAGAAACAAGAATTATTACCGTATGTTATGTTTTTAATCTGTTGATTGTTAAAATCATGACCAATATATGGCAAGCACTCATGTCATCAATATCATCATCATAATATCAACATGAATATCATCTCGAACACCTTAATTATTATATAGTTATTATCAACATAATCATCAATACTAACCCTCATCATTATCGTCATCTTCATGATCATTATCACTGTCGTCATTATGACCATTGTCACCGTCATTATTATGAATATTAACATCATTATCATTACCATCATCATTATCATTATTACCACCACCTATTACCACAACCATCATCATTACCATCCATCATCTATTACCACCATCATCATTTTTATCATCATCGTCATCACCATTATCATCATCATTATTATATCATCAGATTCGTTGTCATCATCATTGTAATCATAGTCGTCATCATCATCATTGGTCATCATCTTCATCATCATCATTATTAACATCATCATTATTTATTAATATCATCATTTATTAACATTATTATCATCATTAACATAATTATCATCATCATTAATAATATCGTTATAATCATTATCACCATCATTATTATTAACATAATTATCATCATTATTAACATCATTATTATCATCATCATCATTAACATAATTATCATCATCATTATTAACATCTTTATCATCATTAACATTAACATTATTATCATTATCATCATTTTAGTATCATTGTATTCCTTTCATCTTGTATATAATTGTATTTCTTTCATCTTTATAATTGTATTACTTTCATCTTGTATCATCTTGTATCATTATATTCCTTTCATCTTTATAATTGTATTACTTTCATTTTGTATCACTTTCATCTTGTGTCATTGTAACCCTTTCTTTTTCTCTCCTTTCTTAGGTTTAGACGGTGGTACTTCATCTCAAGAACGTGAAAAGCTTATCAGAGCTTTCAATTTGAAAACCAACCAATCCGTTTTTGTCTTCTTACTGTCGACGAGGTGAGAAATCATATCTTGTGCATTTATATATATATATTTATATTTTAAACTATCTAAATTTACACAACTGCCGTTACACGGTGTTTCATGCTTTCGCAATCTTCAGACGACTAATTGACATTAACGTTCTCACTGAGTTTATATTCAATTCGCGCGGCGAATTTTTCCTACAACAAGTAACAACAACAACAAAATAATTTTAAAAAGCTGAAAAAGTATTGTTTCAGTGTTTTAACGAAGTCATGAATGAGCAACAATCAGAGGAGGAACAGTCAGGAATTGAGTTTTATTATCCTTTCGGTGTGTTGTGCTAAAAAGCGCGTGACGCCCAGTTTTGCAGTCATGTTATTCGAATGCTGTCTAAAAATGCCATATAATAAACCTCTTATTAACCTTGTTCACTTAGTCTACCCTTCCTTTGTGACATTAAATACAATGAACGACTACTTACGACTAAACTCCTTCCTTTAACGTACTGGCATGAATACCTAGACATTAAACTAACCACGGCATCAACATCCTCAACAAGACCACCCTACCAACTCCTCAACTTCACAAAAAAAACAAGATCATCCAACCCTGACTGCGACAAATATCAAACCAAAAAATCTAATACTTCGACATACCAAAAATCATACACAATTCGGACAACGAGAACATGGAACATAGTACCAAAAACTATTACAACAAAAAACATCACACTCTCAAACTTCACGAAGTTACTATTCAACTACTACATTAACGCACTTAACAACACATATGACATAGACGACTCACGAACATGGAAAAGCATATGCTTAAAATGTAATACAGCTCGAAGACTTACGAACCCACCATCGTGTTGTTTTTAGTATATATCGTAGTGAATGTGTGTTGTATTTAATGTGTGTTGTATATCGCTATGTATCTTTAAAGTGACTGTTATATCGTACTTGTTTTGGGGCCGCGGTAATTGGCACTAGCTGTTGCGGTTACCCAGCCTATTGTCTTAATGTCTGTATTTATGTTTGTAATGTATATGGCAAAGTTATTAAAATTTAAATTTAAAATTCATTACGGGAAAATGTCAGAGCTCGATCTTTCGTCTATGGACCCGATCGCCTTACAAGCTGACCCGTATGTCAAGACCTCGGTCTAATATTCATAGTCTGATGCAAACACTTCGGCTCACGCCACAACTTTTGAATTCTCCCAAATTCTCCCTCGTGTCTGTGCATGAGAACAAGTTATATTTCTCATTGTTATCCTGTTCAAAATATAAAAAATTATAATACAATCTTTTTGTTTCAGGGCCTGCAGTCTTGGCGTAAATTTAGTCGGTGCTAACAGAGTTGTTGTCTTTGATGCTTCGTGGAATCCATGCCACGATGCCCAAGCGATTTGTCGGTAGGTTGAGAGCAGTGCTTCCACAACCGAAATCTAGGTTTCCTTTTGTGTTGTCTGAAATTTCCTGATATTTTTATGATATTATCACGTGATATCATTTCCCAAACCCACCCAATTATTAGATCAAATGAGCCTGCTCGCAGGCTGTGTGAAAATTAGTAACGAAATTACCAAAAAAGATGAAATAGTCAAAATAGCGCTGACATAAAATTAAAAAATATTATATTAACTAGCGCATGCCTGCCTAAGATGGAAGACAGCCTTTACTTTTTAGCTACATGTATTTAAGATATCAGTCAAATATTTACACATTCCACCTAAATTTCTTTAAATTTCCTTATGTCCTTAGATATTTTGATATTTCCTAGATTTCATGCGATTTCCTGAGATTTTAACTCATCCTGAAAATTTCCTTTTCAAGTCAGGATTTCCTAAAATCAGGAAATTTCCTGCGAAGTGGAAACACTGGTTGAGAGTGAATGGAGCGGGGGAGGTGTTCCGATCATCTGGAGTAAGCCCCTGGGAAAAGATCCATCAGATGATTCACTCAGATGACTCTTATATTTTCCGGATATAACATGAAAAGGAGAAATAAGAGAACTTAAATGTCTATGAAATGTAAATTCACCCCGGTTTTTTATGATTGTATTTGAAAGAACACTTAAAGAGTGAGTGTCAGGGTAGTGCTTCGCGCGCTTGTGTTTTTGTTTTCATACGAATTGATTGCAGTGCATCGCATCGTTAGAACTATAATTTGCATGTGAATTCTGGATTTATTTGGAAATGTTGAAATTGGAGTCGGATCCTGACATCGGGGCGTTGTGAAGTTAATGTTCAAGACGATTTGAACAGTTGCGGTTCGCTTGTTTGTGAACCACTGCGGGCTGCGCGTAACGCCGTTTCTGACGAACAAGCTAGTGGCCCGGATGGCTTTAGTTCCTGAATCTTTGCAAATTCAAATGAACAAAACATCAGAAGAAACAAAATATATTTCTTTACTAGCCACTCATCAAACACTTCCATTCGTAAACTTATTCGCGCTGTTTCAGCAGCATGCTCGTAGCAGCTTCTATATGTATCGAAAAGATTACTATAGTAAATGATCAATTTTACGAAAAATATCACAATAATTGATCACTCAGGTATATTTACTTAGAAAACTTGAAAATGGATAATTTATAAGAAGGATTGATCAAATATCGACGGATTCGTTTGTGAACTGAAATAGGCGTCCCATAAAATGGCCGCAATGAAGAAAACAAGCGCGCAAAGCACTACGTACCCTGAAACTCGCTCTTTAAAATAATGGTAAATGGCTTTTACATGACTTTCGTATGTTATCCCGTTCTTGAATTATGACGCTTTATATAATTTGAGCTGTGGCGTCTCAAGATGGACACAGCATTACAACAAAACTGAAAATCAGGCATATCTTCAGACTGGTTCGACTAAATAGATTCAAACCTTACTGACTTTCTCAGTCAAGAAAACTAAACATTGTCATGGTTCTAATGTGGTTGCTATGGTAGCAGATTAGTTTCCAGATTACTCTCTTACTCGATATGGCAATATAAATTAACTTTGTCTCATTTGAAAGAACTCGTAAAATGGTATAAGAAGACCTTTTACAATTTTTCTGTATCTTTCTTGGTTTTTGAAATATTTCAGATAATTATGACAAAAGACAGTCTACAATCCGCCATCTTGTTGCAATATTTGACCTAATTAACTAGGAAATTGGTGACGTCACAAGCAGGGTACACCTGATCAAACTACTCCATAGGTGACCGAATTTCCGCGGAAGGCTTTTTAAAATGTTGTAGGCCAATTTAAAATGGAAATAGTGCAACATAATCGAGTTTCTGGCTCATAATGTCGTAAGGTTGGCAATATAAAAATTTCACTATACCCTACTTATGACGTCACATACATATCGAAAATAATTCAAAGATGGCGGACAGCACGCTGTCTTTCGTCAAATTATTTCGAAAACCAAAAAAGATAAGGGAAAATTGTAAAAGGTCTTGTTATACCATTTCACGAGTTCTTTCAAATGAGACAAAGTTAATTTATATTGCCATATCCCTTTAATACCAATTATTTGTTTTCAACCACATTTACAGCAACTTATTTAGTTTTAGGAAGTTGACATCCTTTTTCCATGATTTTCAATGCAACAATACTGTTTAAAACAATAAATCAGTAACTGCAATGACGAAAAGTAAAATTTTATTTATATGCAAAGTGGCCTGGGAACGAATCTGTTACCATGGGAACCAAACAACAACAATCTCAATGAGTCTTGTTGAGCCTGTTTAGTTTAACCAATCCAAAGATATGCTTGCTTTTGAGTTTTGATGTAATGCTGTGTCCATCTTGTGATGTCACAGCTCAAGTTACATGAAGCGTAATAACTCAAGAACGGCATAAGATACGAAAGTCCAACCTCGTACCCAGGGCATTTTGCCTCCACGGCGGAAGGTCGGCGAAAATGGCCCTGGGATCGGCTGGTCCATTCTATAATGCGATTGGCCTATAATCCGAGTATAATTTATTCATCTAAATCTGAATGCTGTCTTCGAATTTTACGGCAAATTAGAAGTGATAGCTTTCGTTAAATTGGATATATGCTTGCTTCTTCATACCTTTTGTAAGAGATAACCATGGATGTATGGTGGATATTATTAAGCTTGTTAGCTGCTTTTATGCCGACGAATGCTGACATGAACAACTCTGAAGAGTATTGAACATTTCTCATTTATTCAGGTCAACAAAGTAGACAAAGGAAATGGAACAAAGACCACAAAAATTATCATATCTAAACACCCAGAAAGTCTGGGTGTCATGTGACCAGCCGATCCCCAGGGCCATTTTCGTCGACCTTCCACCGCGGAGGCAAAATGCCCTGGGAACGAGGTTGACGAAAGTCATGTAAAAGCCATTTTTCATTATTTTACGTGTTCTTTCAAATACAATCATAAACAGCTGGGGTGAATTTTCATTTCATAGAAGAGTACGGCATTTCCGACGATGCGTCCTTACTATAGACACATCTGAAGAGTATTTATGCTGTGGTCGTTGATGTGGCCATTGTTGGTGATGACGTAACCACGATTTTCTCTTTCAGAATCTACCGATACGGCCAGGTCAAGAAATGTTTCATCTACCGTTTGGTTAGCAGTGGGACCTTCGAGAAACGAATGTATGAACGGCAGGTTACGAAGCAAGGCATGTCGGGTAAGCAGATAGAAATCAAGATACACTTTTAGCTGAAGAAGTAACAGTATTTGGTCCAACCTACCTCTTGTCTAATGACTTCGTGTCTCTCTAAACGACCAGGGGTTTTCATTGTTCTAACATTATATCATAGTCAATCAACTAAAGTCTTTGTTCTATCTTTTTGTTCGTCTTTATGCAATTTTGTGCACGGTGCACGGTCACTGAACCTATTGTATTTTATAACTGCCCATAAACATCGACCGCGAATGTTTTAACGAATTTGTAAAATGAGTAGAATATATAATACATACTTTGTTTGGAAGTTGTAGAAACGGTACAAACAAATCATTTTAACTCCGAAAAAGCTCAATTTGAGCAAGTTAACTTTGATAAAACATCGATGTTTTATTAATCAATGTTTTATCCTGGGTTAAAGATGCTGATTAAATATTAATTTCTTTTGAATTTTCTTCATGAATTATTAATGAATTTTACAAATATTAATAAACCTAAAACAAAGGATGTGCACGGTGTAAGGTACGGTTCAACATCAAAACGTAGCTCATTATAGTCGCTTTGAAGTTTGCCGAGTTTCCAGACCATATCTCGATTGACTATGATTATATTGATTTCAAAGCATGCGAGGTTTCTATGGCCGATACAATAACAGAATGACCCACTGGCTTCCTTTGCAAATCAAACCGCTGAATACACTCGTTATTTAGTATAATTTTTCCTTTACGTATGGCCATGATATACTTGTGATCTTAAACTTGTACGTTGGTTTCTCTTGTTTCTGTAGATCGCGTCATTGACGAGTTGAACCCTCAAGCTAATCTGACCAAACAAGAAGTGATGAGTCTTTTTAATGAAACGGTATTAATTTAGATACGAAAGTGTTGTGTTGCCTATAGGCTGTATATAGAAATACAAATTGAATACTCTAAAAGTTGGTGTGCTGCGGAAATAGTGTCGAGGAGCGAAGGCCTTTCATCAGAGAGTTCGTTCGTTCGCTGGAACATCTGTAGACTCCAACCATGCATCAGATCGTCCAGTGCAAGTCCAGTGTTTTTGTGATAACTCGTTTTCATATAGCTAATATAGAGAGCTGTTTGGACATTAAAGTCTCTATCTCATGTTTGTGGATTTTACATATTCGTAATATTTGGTCTTCCTGAGCAAAATCATAATATATCTTGTCATGCGTTAATATACCACAATGTTGTAGTGAATGCGGGAGAGCTCGGAGTAGACAGACGATACGTGGACGATCGTCAAGCTCATATCCTCAGAAAAATGATTCTGAGTCCCATACAGGAATCGAACCTGTAACCTTCTGATTGCCGGTGAGACGCTCTAACCATTGAGCTAACGAGACTCAGATGAAGAGCGAAGGTTACAATGATGTACTGGTTCAATTGATATATGTGCCTACGCGGCAGTCACTATATATCGGTAATGTTTGGATGTGTTAATATACACAATGTTGTAGTGAATGTGGGAGAGCTCGGAGTAGACAGACGATACATGGATGATCGTCAAGCTCATATCCTCAGAAAAATTATTCTGAGTCCCGGACAAGAATCGAACCTGTAACCTTCTGATTGCCGGTGAGACGCTCTAACCATTGAGCTACAGAGACTGAGATGGAGAGCGAAGGTTACGATGATGTACTGGTTCAATTTCAGTTTGTTTGATTTGCAAATGTCCGGAATTTGCGTCACACAAGCATAATGACTTATTGGAGAAATGTGTGTATCACTTTCATTCTCGAACGAAATCCTTTAAAATCGAGAAGTTTGGTGTTGTGGGAGAAACACGCACACGTATTTTTATTCATTCACTCTTTAGTGTTTTTATTTGATGAACGCAAATATATATAACATTCTCTGATAAGTCATTATGCATTATACATTTGAATATCAAACAAACTGATATATCTCAAAAAGAAAGCGAAGAAACGAAAATCTTCAAAAGAAGTTACTTTATCATTTTAAAAGTTCTTCCAAATAAAACAATAAAAAATTTTGAGGTTAGGGACACTAAGTACTTTGTCATTTTCTTTCGCTGTTTTGCAAGAATACCATATTCTGAGTTGTGACTCAATATATTTTTTCTTATTTTTTCCTTTACAATGTCTGCTCGATAAAAAAAGACAATTACGAGCGGCATGAATATGAAAACAAATGTTTGACTTGCTTGAGCACCACACGCGAGAGCCACGAACAGCCGCGACGCCATATTTAGTTACCAATCCCCCGTTAAAATAACTATAGCGAGCCAGCTTTTAAGCTATTAGTATTTTTCAAATACCACAAGTAGTGTAAATCCTTAATTACACGAGCAAAATCATATGATGACTTGTTTATTATATCCATAGAAAATGTTTTATCAATATTTCATTGAGTGCTACGAATAAAAAACAAGCATTCAATAGACCGATTGCAAACATGGCGGCGATGTCATGAAAACGAGGCTTTTCGGTAGTTACCGTTGCTAGGGCCCGAATCATGTTAGTTGATTGGATCACAATTGTTGGACCAAAAACAACAGCCAATCAATCAACGTGATTCGGGTCCTAGCAACGATAACCACCGAAAAGCCTCGTTTTCTTGACATCGCCGCCATATTTGCAATCGGTCTATGACGTCAAAATTGAAAAGGAAACACTCGCTGAACATCGAGTTTGAGCCGACGAGCAAACTCTAAAATGGCGGCGTCCAGAAGCATGCTAAAATACGAGAATGAAAACGTTATTTCTCGAGTACAAAAGCAGATACCATAAAACTATTAACATTTTTAAACATTATACTTAAAGGTGCAGTCCAGTCCGTTCTGCGCATGTATGATATTTCAAACGTTGGCGACCCCACATGTCAACAAACTTTAACGGAATAGATTTGCGACAGTTCGAAAGCGAGTATTCGTCAAGGTGGCGAAGGCACGAGTGGTAGTTTGATATAATAGAGACCTTTAGATTTGAGGACGAAGACGAGTACGAAGACGAGTTTACCATTGCGCATGGTTCTTTTCCATTGTTGTTTCTCCACTGCGCAGAAAAGTTCGTCCTCGTACTCGTACTCAATCTAAAGGTCACTAATATCCACATTTAGGAACCAAACCTTATAACACGCTTTTTAGGCGGAAAAACTCAAGCGTGTGAAAAAAATCCGCAATACTTCATATTCAATGTTTATAAAACGCAATGTAAACAAACGATGTAATTGTAAACAGAAACGTGGACATGCGCTGAACGGACTGGACGGCACCTTTAAAGGCCTTTTATTTAAAGTGCTTATAAACCCAAAATGGGTTTTTGGTGATTCGGATAGAGCATAAAAAGTTAGTTGATAAGTTCTAGATTAGTTTTTGCGTTAAACTTTTAGTTTCGGAGATATAACGGCTCAAAGTCACAATTTGTGAAAAAAGTAGCGCAGGCCGGGAGACTGGATCCGAGGAACGTGTTATGTTTCAATACTTATAAAAATATAT
The DNA here is from genome assembly GCA_035772405.1 of Chrysogorgia sp. JL179-B06. Taxonomy (NCBI): domain Eukaryota; kingdom Metazoa; phylum Cnidaria; class Anthozoa; order Scleralcyonacea; family Chrysogorgiidae; genus Chrysogorgia; species Chrysogorgia sp. JL179-B06. The sequence continues at coordinate 3,164,526 of JAYKKM010000044.1, forward strand.
TACAATTCGAGTAGACAAGGTAACATCGTAAAGACACATCGTTTGGGCATTTTTCAATAAAAACTCTTAAGATAGCTGTCTTCTCCTATACAAAAGCCTAGTTGTTGTTGAAGATGGGTTCCTCGGATCCAGGTCCCTGTGTGTTATTGTAATAGTGGCGCTACTTTTTTCCAAAAAATGGCACAATTTGCATGTTTGAGCCGTTATATCTCCGAAACTAAAAGTTTAACGCAAAAACTAATCCAGAACTTATTAACTAACTTTTTATGCTCTGTCCGAATCACCAAAAACCCATTTCGGGTTTACAAGCACTTTGAAAGTAACTTATTTTTTGGGTACAGTTCCACTTTAATATTTCCATTTTTTATTTGCCCCACTAAAGCGACCTTGTTTGTTACTTATTAAAGGAACCGGAAGTGAACGAAACCAAGAAGGATGGTTCGTCGTCGTCGTCGTCTGATAAATTCGCAGATCCAGTTTTAAATCACGTGTGTGAGATGGTGGGGAAATCAATAGCCTCGGTACAAAATAATCTCTCAGATGATTTATAAAACATAGTTTATATCTTGATTACTGAGTTCATTACCATGAATACAAATGACTGATCTCTAAATAAAGACTTGGTCGAGCAACTATTGTTCAGAAAACGAGACCGGAAGTAGCTCGTGGCGGCCATCTTGTTGGGACATTGTTGGGACCACGTTATATAGTTTTACTGTAAGTGACAGAGACTATCTGTCTCTGATCTTGTGAGATATTAAAATGAATCAGTTTTTCCAAGTAGAACAGAAACTACGGCTCCACAAACGTACCTATCAAATACGAATGAGCGCGTGGCGGCCATATTGGAGTGACCACGGAGGTCACTCCAATATGGTCGCCACACACTAATCCGGCTTCATTATTATTGTAATGGAGCCGTAGTTTGTGTTCTATATGGGGAAAACCTTGGACAACTGATTCATTTGGGCATCTTAACAGATCATAGACAGATAGTCTCTGTCGCCTATAGTAAAACTATTTATAAAATAACTGGAAGTAAATGAGCGAGTACACGCTATCTGATTGGTTACTGAGCTCAAAAACCGTGCATTATAACTCAATAAAGCATAAGCTGACGTGTTCTTCGCGTAGATTTTGTCGTTTTTGACGGATTTTAAGTAGTTTAAATCACAAATGAAAGTCAAAGAATACCTGGATACAAAGCTAATCAAGGTAACTAACACAACAGAATGTTTTAACTGCAACGTTGAGTGCATTTTCATCGCTAAAATCGCCAACGTGTTTTCATCAAAGCCTTCATAACAACGCGCGTTGCTATGTGCTAGCAACGTCTCTTATAACAGGTAAATCTACATTTTGCATGGCTTTATTGTTAATTTAATGGTGTTCTTTTATAAAAGAAATAAAAAACTTTGTCTTGTGTTATTATCGAGTTATAATGGCACTCGAGAAGCTAGTAAAACACTCGGCTATCGCCTCGTGTTTTACACGCATCTGTCGTGCCATTATAACTCGATAATCACACGCGACACGTTTTTTATTTCTTGAATAACGTGGTCCCTTCAAGATGGCCGCCGCGAAATATTCCTGGCTTCATTTTTTCGCAGCATCCAAACAATAGTTGCTCGATCCAGTCTTTATTTAGAGATCAGTGTATTTTTGGTAATTTGAAGGCCGCCATTTTTGTTCAGATCGCTGCCGTTAATTTTTGACAAATTAAAGAAACCCTTCACAAATGCGAAGTGTGAATAGAAAAAAATTGTAGTTTCGACTGCGCATAAACATGACATGTTCTGAGTCGGGCCTAAATCTTATTTCATGTAAAAAATATGTAAAAAATCTTATGTAAATTATGTAAATAAGATGTTGATGGCGTTTTAGCGTGTTTAAATAAAGTTTTTCATCATCATCGTCATCTTAATTTTCTTTCAGACTCCTTTTAAACATAAATTGCAAACCTCGCAGAGGTCCAGGAGCACTCTAACCAAAGCAGAGAAAAGAGAAGCCAAAAAAGGTCTCCATAAACTAATTATATACAGATTATCATTATTGTTATATAGCTCTAGTTTTTCCTTGTGTGAGACACGCTGTTCATTGGTGGATACATGGTCAGATGATATGTAACAAACAAACTGTTTCCCGCAGTGCAATGTTCCCGTCCTGTGCACGTTATGAGCGCGTGACAGGAAAGTTACTGAAATGATTGTTCACAGTTGGCAGCACAACATTGTTCACAGTTGGCAACACAACATTGTTCACAGTTGGCAACACAACATTGTTCACAGTTGACAACATAATATTGTTCATAGTTGACAGTACAACATTGTTCACAGTTGACAACACAACATTGTTCACAGTTGGCAACACAACATTGTTCATAGTTGGCAACACAATATTGTCCACAGTTGACAGTACAACATTGTTCACAGTTGGCAACACAACATTGTTCATAGTTGGCAACACAACATTGTTCACAGTTGACAGTACAACATTGTTCACAGTTGACAGTACAACATTGTTCACAGTTGGCAGCACAATATTGTTCACGGTTGACAGCACAACATTGTTCACAGTTGGCAGTATAACATTGTTCACAGTTGACATTATAACATTGTTCACAGTTGACAGCACAACATTGTTCACAGCACAACATTGTTCACAGTTGCCAGCACAACATTGTTCACAGTTGCCAGCACAACGTTGTTCACAGTTGCCAGCACAACATTGTTCACAGTTGGCAACACAACATTGTTCACAGTTGGCAACATTGTTCACAGTTGCCAGCACAACATTGTTCACAGTTGGCAATACAACACAGTTGGCAGCACAACATTGTTGACAGTTGGCAGCACAACATTGTTGACAGTTGGCAGCACAACATTGTTGACAGTTGGCAGCGCAACATTGTCCACAGTTTTTTACAGTTCTTTCGCTTCCCAATCCGCTGCTAAATGTTTATTTTTTCTGCTTTTCTTTTATAATACCTTTTTTGCTCTATAACAAATCACTTAATGCATGACTGGTCCCTCGTGAAAGCAGTGAGATTTTGTTCCCTCGAATCTCGATGTTTCCCGAGATGAATCTCTCTGTTCCCCCTCGGGACCAGCCATTAAGTATTTACTGTATATGAGTTCTATATTTATCACGCTGTGCAAAACCGTCCTGGAACTAATATCAATCACTTCCTCCCCAGGCTACGAACTTGAAAAACGCGCCATCAGTTCCGCTAACAGATGTGTTCCTCTTCCTGGAGAATCGTCAGCATTAATCAGGTAAAAGAATGATAAACTAAACAAAAATCTTAATTTCAACTTTTGGACTTTCTGATTAACAAACAAGCTTCATCCGCCATCTTGTAATACTTTGCCTAATTAACTGGAAAGTTAGCGACGTTACAAGCAGGGTAAACCTGATGAAACTACTCTGTCGGAAGCCGAGTTTCCGCGGATTGCTTTTTAAGATGTCGTGGTTCGATTTAAAAAGGAAGGCATTCATCAAAATCGACTTGCTTTACCCTGCTTGTGACACCACACGCATATCGAAAATACATTCAAGATGGCGGATTACAGGATTTTCTTTGGTCAAAATTCGTGCTGTTGTTTTGTACAATAGCAGTTTTGTTTACTTTGATTGTACGGTACCTTCGTAAGCCTGTTTGTTAATCATAAAGTCAAAAATTTGAAATTATGAGTTGCCAATGTCCTTTATCATTGCACATCCATAAGTCTCATTCGCGTTGTTTATTTCATTGTTTACATAATAATCATGCGCATTTGAGTAAAACCGAGTCCCTTCTTTTTATTCAAGGGAACTTATGAGACGGGAGGCAATCTCGCGTCCTGTTGGTCACGTCATACCAATTCCAAACGTCCAAGCCAACAATGCTCCTAGTTCAAGAATACCGCCAAATTTACCCTTACCTGTCCCCCCGTCTTTCGCACACCGTTACATGAACAACCTACCCTCCATGGCTTTCACACCACAGGTATCCTATACCCCCATGCCTTATGCCCGATATTTGCCACCAGGCGAACTTCGCCCCTTACCGCCGTTTCCCGTACACCTTCCCGTGTCGAGCGGTAATAGCGGTATGCGACGTGTCGGCAACGCAAATCCCGTCGTTGTGAGTCTTCTGGCGTCTCCGGAAAGGGACGACGCTGACCGTACGCCTTCCGATTATGTTAAAGGTGAGGTTGAAGAAATTACGAAGTCAGCTTGTGTTGATAGACGATGTGATGCTGTAGTAGATGTGAAAGCAGCGGGCGCGTATCGTTACAGTTTCAACGGTCCTCCAGTTTCCGCCATTTTGGCAGAGAAAGATACCAGGCAATCGTTCGCGGTAAATCTCTCGACGTGTAGCGTTCCCGTAAATCCCTTGATGTCTCGCTTTCCTGTCAATCCCTCGATGTCTAGCGTTCCCGTCAATCCCTCGACGTTTAGCGTTCCCGTTAATCCCTCGACGTTTAGCGTTCCCGTCAATCCATTGATGTCCAGCGTTCCCGTCAATCCCTTGATGTCCAGCGTTCCCGTCAATCCCTCGACGTCCTGCGTTCCCGTCAATCCCTCGACGTCTAGCGTTCCCGTCAATCCCTCGACGTCCAGCACTCCCGTCAATCCCTCGACGTTTAGCGAACCCGTCAATCCCTCGACGTCCAGCATTCCCGTCAATCCCTCGACGTTTAGCGAACCCGTCAATCCCTCGACGTCTAGCGTTCCCATCAATCCCTCGACGTCTAGCGTTCCCGTCCATCCCTCGACATCTAGCGTTCCTGTCTATCCCTCGACGTCTAGCGTTCCCGTCCATCCCTCGACGTCTAGCGTTCCCGATGCAAACCAGTCACGAGTAAGCACGCTTTGTGATATCGAGCCCAGCACTTCGATCTCAGTCCACCCCTCGACGTGCGTCGTGGCCGACGACAGCCTCTCGGCATGTCACGCCGTACCGGGTGAAAACGGAGCCGGCCGATCGTCTCCTGACGTCACAGTCGAACAGTCTTCGAATCCCCAGCGCGTAATGGACAATGCGGAAGAAAACATGGAGTGCGGTGAATTAGTGACGGAGATGAAGCCCGACCAAGGACCATCGTGTCCAGAGGATGTCACAAAGGCACTCACATAATGGCGATTTGCCTGTGCACATAAAACTCCATCACCCGTTTCACTTTGTCCAAGTGAGCACCGGACATATTTAAAAATAGCTTTTATCTTATTTAACGTTGTCGTAAAATTGTGTGTCATATTTTTTTAAAAGATTCATATATGATAATATTACCAAACCCTCAAATGTTGATAAAAGTAAAGTCGTTGCTCACCTATTGGGCTCTTGAGCTGCGAGGCAATCCAGTGACGTCACACTATGTAACATCGCGCTGTGCCAATTGGCTTTTACCCTAATAAACATGACATGGAATCCTTTTCACAAGAAATTGTATCTTTTTATGTGAATAAAGGGAACTTTAATTTCAATTTGTTTATTTCTACTTTTCCATTTTTATTTTTTATTTTGACATCATACGTCACCCATACTATACATTTTTTAAGGCTAGGGAGATGCAAAGCATCATGGGGCGAGCTTTATGTCGGTATAATGTATTGTCTTCTGTTATGTAATTTGATGACTTTGAATTTCCTTTCTTGGTGATGTAAGTTTATGGTAATATAAGAGAATGGAAATGATAAACAAGAATTTTTGTTCTGGTTAAAGTGTGATTAGGATTGCATTAGAAAAAAGTTAAAACAATACACAACAAATAGAATATGGAAGTTAATACAAATATCTCTCAATTCAAGTAAAAAATGTAGTATTATATAAATACATGAGCCAATTGTTCAAAAGGCGATTATTAGCTTTTCCTGTTTTGTGGGAACTGGGTTTAGGTCTTTCATGTTCTAATGGTGTTAAACCAGAATCTTGCCAAAATGTTGAATAATATTACCAGTGGACGGTTCAGTGTTCTAAGCGTTCAATATAACAAAATAAAGCGTATAACAAAATATAAATAATATTATTGTCGGAAATACGATATCTTATTATTGTAGTTTACGCACATGCATCATTCGTGTTTATACGCATCGTTCGCGTTTATAAGTCGAAGGAGGTTTTTAAAGAACGAGGCAATAACATTGTTTATTATATGACAATGACGTAATTCTTCCATATAAGGGCACGAGAACAGAACAAATACCAGGCCGTATTGCATGGTAAAATCCGTATTTCTCCTCTTCTGAACAGAACAAAAATACGGATTTTTTGGCGGCTTTAAACCAAAGCCAAAAATGGCGGACATGAACGACGCCTTATTATTTTCGTTAAACTCTGACGACTTTGACGATGAATATCTCAAAGCAATGGACAGTTTAACAGAAACAACGTCTGACAACGTATCACAAACAAACGAGGAAATGAAATAAATACAAACTTATTCAATTTCTGCAAGTAGTCATATAATAAAAACCTCATTGAATGGTTTGGCATATAATACGGCCGGGAATTTTACTCGTTTCTCGCCTCGCCGGCGGCCGGCTCGGAAAAATACTTGAGAAACTCGTAAAATACCCAGCCGTATTATATGCCAAACCATTCAATAAGATATAATTATACGCATCTTTCGAGAGGTTTTTAAAGAGCGAGGCAATAACATTGTTTATACACATTGTTCGCGTTTATAAGTTGAAGGAGGTTTTTAAACAACGAGGCAATAACATTGTTGTTGTCATGTTCGCGTTTATAAGTCGAAGGAGGTTTTTAAACAATGAGGCAATAACATTGTTATTGTCATGTTCGCGTTTATAAGTCGAAGGAGGTTTTTAAACAATGAGGCAATAACATTGTTGTTGTCATGTTCGCGTTTATAAGTCGAAGGAGGTTTTTAAACAATGAGGCAATAACATTGTTATTGTCATGTTCGCGTTTATAAGTCAAATGAGGTTTTTGAAGAAAGAGTCGTACGAGTTGTAAACATATTTTGTAGATGCTGTTGATAATATATAAGCACAGCTGGAGCTCCTCTTGTGTCTATAATTTGCCTTCGTCTCGATAACCTTCTCAGTCTGCTGCCGTTCTCTTACATTTCTTCGTCTTGTTTCCACTGATTGAATCAGAAAATTACCGGTGAAGTAGATGTACAAATGTCCTACCGGAGAAGAAGATGGGTACGAATGGCGTGCACGTGCCCGTACGATCAGAGCCGCGCTTGATACCACAACTAAGGGGCTCGCCTCAGGGCTCGCCCCAATTAGATTTAGATGTGTTGCTCCATATTGTCGAAATAAAATAACTAGCTAAATAGAAAATAATTTAATAACAACAACAAAGCTTTTCTATCTAATAAATACTATATCCTATTTATCTTAATAATAATAATAATAATAATAGTAATTACAGTTTTTATGACGCATTTCAATGCGTTTACAATAATTCTACCTATTTACAAAGTTTAAGGAAAACCTAGCATTAAACAAATAAGTTTTCAAAAAAGTCTTAAATTTAGAGAGAGTCTGCAGTTCTGACTTGGATTGTGATTGAGTTGCATAGCTTTGGCGCAGCGATGGAGAACGCACGATCCCCATAAGCTAGTAAGTATATATGTTGTATTGTTGTAAAATATTACCTGTAAGATGGCTCAAGGCCATGTAAAGCCTACCAATAATACTTTAAAAAGTATCCTTTCTCTAACTGGTGACCAGTGTAAATCATATAAAATAAGAGATATGTGATCCCTGCCTTTGACTCTAACTACTAATATAATATTTAACATATATAGATAATTTGAAGCCGTCTTTTGTACATGCTTATAAAATTTTAGGGAGAGATCAATTGTAACGCCCAGGGCCCTGTTGTATAAAACCTCCACTTAAAGTGCCCATAACCTCAAAATGTTTTATTGTCTTGTTTGGAAGAACTTTTAAAATGATAAAGTAACTTCTTTTGAAGATTTTCGTTTCTTTGCTTTCTTTTTTAGATATATCAGTTTGTTTGATATGCAAATGTCTGGAATTTCGTCATACATGCATAATGACTTATTGAAGAAATGTGTATATCTCTTTCATTCTCGAACGAAATCCTTTAAAATCAAGAAGTTTGGTGTTGTGGGAGAAACGCACACACGTGTTATTCACACTTTAGTGTTTTTATTTCATGAACGGAAAGATATATAACATTCTCTGATAACTCATTATGCATGTCTGACGAAATTCCAGATATTTGCATATCAAACAAACTGATATATCTCGCAAAGAAAGCGAAGTGAAAATCTTCAAAAGAAGTTACTTTATCATTTTAAAAGTTCTTCTAAATAAGACAATAAAAAATTTTAAGGGGCACTTTAAGCGTTATGTTATGTATGAATAAGATTTAGGCCAGACTTGTGTATCAGTTTTGCGTTCGTAATATCGACTGCGCATCAAAATGACGCGTTCTGAGTCGGGATAAAACTTATTTCAATTCATAACATCAGGCTGGGGAATTCAGTATAACGAATTTGCAAGTGTAAATAGAAATGCAAATGTCTATTGTGGTTTTAGCCTGATGTTATGAATTGAAATAAGTTTTATCCCGACGCAGCACGTCATTTTGATGCGCAGTCGACATTATGAACTGGCTTATTGCAATCTCGTACCCAGAGCCTGCGTTCCTTTTGCCCTGTAGGCTCTGGGTATGAGATTGAGGCTATTGCTGAACGTTTGAACATCGGTCTCGTTTTTCTAAGTGAGCTACGACAGTCTTATGTTTTCATAAATTCTTTCAAAACCCGAGTCTTCGTCTGCTTTTATATCATCCATGTTGTGGAAGCCATCAATCCGTAACTCTCCTCACCTACCATCGCAATCTTCATGATGCGCGTATCTCCTCACAAGACTCAAAGCAATCCTGTTTTTTCTTAAAAACCGTTTCGTTCTCCCAATTTTCGTAAATACCTTCATCCGGGCTTTCATGGTCGCCATCTTCAACCTCATCCCGGTCCTCTTGCTCATCTATATCCCCAGCCATCCCCTCGTCATCTGTATACCCCTCGTTGACTTTGCTAGTCCGTGTTTCACGGTCTGTGTGATCATCAAGATCACCAGTTATAATGTCCTCGCTGATCCCATGTAATCCCGTGCTCACCACATGATCCCCGAGGAGAGCTTGCACGTTTTCGTAAATCTCGTCCTGGATATTAACAGCGCACGTATCCCCATGTATCCCTTCCTCTCCCGTTCTTCCCGAATGCTCTTCGTTCTCGTTAATCTGGCCAGCCTCGGTAGATTGATTAGCGTTTCTTTCCAATGTAAAATAGATCGGATCGGATGTGACCTCTTGTTCCGACGGGCCCTCAAGGACCGCGTACACTCGTTCGTCTAAACTATCAACGTCTAGATCAACACTCATTTCTTGGACTTCATCACATACATCGTAAATGGGTTCCTCGATGGTTACATATTCGTTTGTCTCGCTTGCTGAGATATTTCGGTCCAAATTGATTTTCTGTAATACGAATGGTGGTTCTTCGAGGACCGCGTATACTCGTTCGTCTAAAACGACAACGGCCTGCTCTTCTAGTCCTAGATCAACACTCTTTTCTTGGACTTCATCGCATACGTCGTAAATTGGTTCCCCGACGATGGTTACATAATCGTATGTCTCGCTTGCTGAGACATTTCGGTCCAAATCGATTTCCTACAATATGAATGGTCAGTAGTTAATAATGATGGTGGTGATGATGATGGTGGTGATGATGATGATGATGGTGGTGGTGGTGGTGGTGGTGATGATGATGATGGTGGTGATGATGGTGGTGGTGATGATGGTGGTGATGGTGGTGGTGATGGTGATGGTGATGGTGCTGATGATGGTGGTGATGGTGATGATGATGGTGGTGATGATGATGGTGATGATGATGATGGTGGTGATGGTGATGATGATGATGATGGTGGTGATGGTGATGATGATGGTGGTGATGATGGTGGTGGTGATGATGATGGTGGTGATGGTGGTGATGGTGGTGATGGTGATGATGATGGTGGTGATGGTGATGATGGTGATGATGATGGTGGTGATGGTGATGATGGTGGTGATGGTGGTGGTGTGGTGATGAATCAATGTGTAATGTTTTTGCTTGTCCCTGCTTTAACGTCATTTCCTGTGAGTGGTATAAATCACTTTAGCAGGGATAAAATGATAGAGTAACACCTTTTACAACTTTTCCGTATTTTACTTTGTTTTTGAAATATTTCAGTTTGTTTGATATGTAAATGAGATGGTGTCTGACGTCAGGTGCAGGGTAGAGAATTTTCATTCATCAAAATATTAGTTCCATCTTCAAGTTTGTTCCACAAATTTACTTGAAAATATGCGTATAATAACTCCTCATGATAACGAACGTTGTAAACTTAGCAATCACTGAGATATAAGACTTTTTTATTTTGTGAAAATTCTCTACCAGCACCTGACGTCAGAGACCATCTCATTTACATATCAAACAAACTAAAATATTTCGAAAACGAAGTAAAATACGGAAAAGTTGTAAAAGGTGTTCTCTATCATTATGCTCTATCATCTCTATTATATGGAATACGTACTAGAAGTACATATGCGAAAATGGCCCTGGGATTGGCTGGTCACATGACACCCAGAATTTCTGGGTGTTTTGATATGATAATTTATGATAATTTAGGTCATTTGTCTTTGTTTACTTGGTTGATGTGATAATGAATGAGAATATGCAACGCTCTGCAGACTTATTCGTGTAAAGCATTCATTCTAAAACCAACTAATTCATAACACATCCATGATTATCTCGTATAAATATCATGGACGAACAAGTATATATTGAATGCAGTTCTTGACAATCAACGAAGGTCTTATATTTCTTATTTGTAGTAAAAGTTAAAGGCGAAGAAATTTCTTATAACATGTGAATTGAGATGAATAAATTATACTCAAGCTGAATTAATCGAGTTTTAGAACTGGCCAATAAGAATATGGAACCGACCAGCTGATCCCAGGGCCATTTTCGCCGACCTTCAACCGTGGAGGCAAAATGCCCTGGGTACGAGGTTGACTAGAACTCACATGGCAAGGCAAAATTTCCCTGAGTCAAATATTGTTAGTTAAGTTAGCCTGGGGCATGAGAGTACGTTTGATTCGTTGTTTCTCGTAACGAGGCTTACCTTACACGTGCCATAGTTGTGTGTATCATCGCAAGCAATGTTCCTGATTCCAGGTGTGTCTTCATGTGGATTATCTAGAGAGACATAACAACACTTTATCATTAATGCATTGCATACTCTATCGAGATTTCAATAAGAACCTCGCTATATCTTCTATGCTCTTCAGACAACCCGATTTAATTTTTAACTGTGACCTTAATGACAATTCTTCATGCAAAGCTATTAATTTAAAAAACTAACTGTCAATTATTATAAACAGAAATTTAAAGCTGGGTTTTTATTAAGAACGTACGGAGGTTTGTAGGTATCACGACTTTTTTTTTCAATTAGCGACTTTTTTTTCCCATTGCCGACTTCTTTTTTCAATTAGCGACTTTTTTTTCCATTGCCGACTTCTTTTTTCAATAAGCGACTTTTTTTTCCATTGCCGACTTCTTTTTTCAATTAGCGACTTTTTTTTTCCATTGCCGACTTCTTTTTTCAATTAGCGACTTTTTTTTCCATTGCCGACTTCTTTTTTCAATTAGCGACTTTTTTTTTCCATTGCCGACTTCTTTTTTCAATTAGCGACTTTTTTTTTCCATTGCCGACTTCTTTTTTCAATTAGCGACTTTTTTTTTCCATTGCCGACTTCTTTTTTCAGTAAGCGACTTTTTTTTCCATTGCCGACTTCTTTTTTCAATTAGCGACTATTTTTTTCATTGCCGACTTCTTTTTTTCAGTAAGCGACTTTTTTTTCCATTGCCGACTTCTTTTTTTCAATTAGCGACTTTTTTCCATTGCCGACTTCTTTTTTCAATTAGCGACTTTTTTTTTCCCATTGCCGACTTCTTTTTTCAATTAGCGACTTTTTTTTCCATTGCCGACTTCTTTTTCCATTGCCGACTTCTTTTTTCAATTAGCGACTTTTTTCGATTGCCGACTTCTTTTTTCAATTAGCGACTTTTTTTCCATTGCCGACTTCTTTTTTCAAGACTTATTTTTTCAATCTCTCGCCGGGCTCGCTATCTCTCGCCGTGCTCGCTCTCTCTCTCTCGCCGGGCTCTCGCTCTCTCGCCCATATGTACTTCTAGTACGTATTCCATATAAGGAAGTGGCCGACGAGCAAATACATGGCACTCGTACCAGCCCCACTGGATGAGGGATTGTTAACACGTTACGATTGTTCGATTATCCGCTCTTTTTAAGAAAACTACGTTCGCTAGCTGTACGCAGATTGTAAACAGATAATTTATCTTTGTTTTAATATATATTGTAGCTTTGGGAGTTGATTATTTCTCAAGAAAACGTTCGTCGAAGACAGCCGAAAGTTCGTGTTTTTGTTTACAAGATGATATCCGTATTGCGAAAATTATATTTTTGGGCATGTTCGATTATCCGCGCTTTTAAAGAACTAAGTTAGCTGCCGGGATAAAGCTGTACGTATGTTGTAAATAGATCGTTTAACTTTCCTTTGATATATTCTATAGCTTTGGGGGTGGTTTATTTCTCAAGAAAACGTTTACCGTCTGTTACAATCCAATTAACAAGGAGGCTGGTACGAGGTTTGAACGTGTCAGCTATTTGCTCGTTAATTCACTCTATTTGCTCGTCAATGCCTTCTATTTGCGCTTCCTTATAAGGAATACGTACTAGATACCCCTATCCTCTCACCGGGCTCGCTCTCAATCTCGTTCCCAGAGCCTCCGCCGGCGGAGGCTCTGGGAACGAGATTGGCTCGCTCTCGGCTCTCGACTCTCTCGCCCCTCGACACTCTCGCTAAATTGAAAAAAAAATTCGCTAATTGAAAAAAGAAGTCGGCAATGGAAAAAAGAAGTCGCTAATTGAAAAAAAAAGTCGTGATACCTACAAACCTCCGTAAGAACGAAGCATATAAATATGAACATATATAAACAATCACCAAAGTCCTGGTGACTAGGTGCACGGCAGCCATGTTGGTTGAAGTTAAACAAAAGAATATCTCATTAACTTCTTTTGTTTGTGGCACCAACATGGCCACCAAACCTTTGTCTTCGGAGTCTCGAGGGATTGGTTGCAAGTCAAGAATTGGATGATTGCTTCATTATACAAAAAAAAACAATGTGCTCACTAATCGTCACCGTGCACAAATTTGCATAAACGTGAACAAAAACATCGAACAAAGACTTTCGTTGAGTTTCAAGAACATACCGCCATTGACTACATGCTAGAACGTAGGGTTCGTAGGAAGTTGTCGCTTGTGGTTAGTTAAAAGTAAAACCGACCACTGAAACTGCTTTAGAAAGCCGTTTAAAAGAAAGAAGAATGATATGTGGAGTTGATATACAATTCTCAATTATGTTTGTTCAGTGCCGGTAAATATTAAAACGGTAAGTATTTTGTTTGTTGGCGTAGCTATCCCACTTTGTCAAAGCCCCCAAGGTTTCTAATTATATGTGAATAGCAAGGTTCTACAGGTAGACGGTTTTTAGGCGGTCTTATTCAAGACTCGTCTTATGTTAGACTCGAAGTTGTTCGCGAATTGTCTACAAGCCGCCAACTGTAGAGGTCTGGTCAAACGTGGATGAGAGTTGAGCCAACTCTCATCAACTCTAACGCACTCTGGTCAACTCTCGTGCACTTTGAGCTGCTTCAAATTTTGATGAGAGTCGATGAGAGTTTTAGTTCGTTTGACCGGTGCACGAGAGGGAGCAATTATAGAATACCCGTCCACTTTTGAAACCGCATTTAAAGGCAGTAATACAAACAGGTTGCTCATCTAAAATCTCTTTAAATATAATGTTGAAGGTTTATATTGTGTGTACTTGTTGATTGTTGCCGTCAAATTGAAAGGGTTTTTAAAGAACGGAGCAATTCTATATGATGAACTTTCCACAGTCTGACCCTTAATATATATTATGCAAATAGTAAAGTGGACGGGTAGTCTATAATTATACCATGCATGCAACTTTCGTGCTCGTTTGACCGAGCAATGAGAGTTTAGGAAAAACACATGCAAACTCTCGCCTGCCAACTCTCATCGACTCTCGCTCTCGTTTGATCAAGGTTTAACTATGCAAGCGTACTAGACCCACGTGTCTTATATGAAACACGAGGAAGAGTGTTTCGAGAATTAGTTTGTTGAAAACCGAGGCGAAGCCGACGTTTTTTAACAAACTTCGAGGTGTTTGGATATCTTGATGAAACACTCTTTTGAGTGTTTAATATTATATCTCAAACAAATCGGTATTTTTAAGAGAAAATCCAGGTGAAAGTTGGCTTAATTTATGTAATTTCTTCCTCTGATATCCAAACCTCGGTGCTGATTTCTTTGTTTTCGGCTCATGAATTATTAATGATTGGGATGTAAAGATGGCGGATGCAACACAAACGAAAGGGAAAACCAGGAACAAGGGGTGTAACGAGTTGAGGAAAAGCATTTTCTTGAAATATGCGGAGGAGCTTGAGATTGTTTTGACCTCCACCGGAGTAAGTTACTCACGTTATTTAAAAAACATGTTTCAGTGGGTTACAGTGTCGTTAGGTTTCATTCAGGCTATCAGAAGTTTGTTCAAAATGACATTATTTGACATGACCTACATTTTCCGTTCACAATTTAGAATGAAGTGTACGAACGAATTCAGGAAGGCCTCGTAGGTGGTGAAGAAAGGAAGCTGGGAAGCATTCGGACGAAGTACAGAAACGTGAGATCATGTGAGTCATCGGTTTTCGCCGTCGAAATAGAATCAGTTCCCGACTTACACAAGACGTGACTTACATGTATGTTAGCCTCTTCTTAGCTAGCTGCATTTGCTCATTTCAACTCTTGTTTACACGTGGCCAGCCTTGGTTAATTTTAAATATGCCCCATCGTCAATTCAATTAATATTAGAAATACGAATCCAACCCCCCATCCCACCCCTTTATCCATGGTCCCCAGACCGCGTCTGTCGATAACAAATCCCCAAAAGCCGGTTCGTCGTACGTAGATTTTGAACGTTATCTCGACCATTATTTACTCGATTTCAATTCTGAAAACAGTTTTGGAATTACCGAGTCTAAATACATAACATACGTGTCTATTATATTACGAGAACGTGGTATGCACGTGAGAACGTAAAAACGGTTTATGTACTTAGAAAAATTAGTCGGCAATCAAGCAACCGCTTCATCCTATATTATTTTGAACGTTATCTCGATCAGTATTTAACCGTTTTCAATTCTGAAAACAGATTTGGAATTAGCGAGTCTAAAATACATGACACACGTACCTATTATATTACGCAAACGTGTATACCCTTCGTAAAAACCTCTTTATGTGTTCGTCAGATCACAAATCGCCTATGGCGGCCGCTAGCGTTTCTGCCTAAATATTGTCTGATTCAAACGGATAATATACCCAGAATCTTATCCCAGCATTATCACCACTATAATAATAATTATAATAATGAAATCGTTTATATAGCGCTATATCATGCAATATTCTATAGCGCTTTACATCATTTGACTAAAAATTAAATTATTAACAAACTTACAAAAAATGAAATAAAATATTAAAAATTCCTAATACAATAATAATAAATTAATGTAACCATAAGCAGTTTTAAAAAGATAAGTTTTAAGATCGCAGGGTCGCGGGTTCAATTCCAGCCGGAAGGCCTTGAAGTTGCATTTTTCGCAACTGGTCTTGGTTTGGTCTTAAAATGTATATTTATTTAATTTGTTTTCGTGTTTACATACACAAGGCAAGACACAACAGGGATGTTCAGCCCTAGTCATGGTGTCTTACCCTAAGAATTAACAAACATACATAATACATTACATATATAACTATAACATATACATATTACTATATCACAGCCTGTGATACGGTTATTATATCACTTATTACAACAAATACATTATACTAACACACACACTCACGTACGCACGCACAGTTAATATTAACAACAAATACTGAAGTTCTGCGATTCAAGGTCTCTAACAGAATTACAATTTAAACATATTGAGCGCCAGGTAGATATAATATCAGTATTGAATGTGTTCTGGAGAGCGACAAAGTATCTTGATTTTAAATAATTTTTAAAGAGACTATATTTGTTAATTTCTTTTGTTTGATCGGAGAGTGTGTTCCAAAGTCTAGATGATTTTATGAAAAAACGTTTTTGAAAATGTTTAGTCCGAGGTTTTGGTATTTTGAAATTATGTTTATTTGAATGCCTGAGATGTATATATTCTAACACTCGAAATTTTCCTTCACCATAAATCCTTTCAACATGTAGTTTAATCGAGTGAAATGCCAAATATTAGTTAATACTTGCTAACCTGAATAATTTTCCGCCATCTGGATGTATTTTCGATTGCGTGTGACGTCACAGTCACACCATTTTAAAAAGCATTCCGCGGAAACTCGGCCACCCACAGAGGGAATTTGTTAAAAGCGATGACTCAAAAGGACCTTTCTGTTTTTGTCTGGTCTTTATTTTTGGTTAGATTAGGGTTAGCTACGGCTAGGGTTAGGTTTAAGGTTAGGATCAAGGTTAGGGTTAGGATTAGGTTGTTTATGACGTGACATGAAACTGTTTGGACGTGCACTTTAGTGATCCGCGAATTATTTCGTATTTCATTTTCTCCTGTACGATTTTGAACGGGATACTTCTCAAAGTGGTCGGTAAAGTGTTTTTCTATTGGAATCTGAGAAACTCCAAGTATCCTTTTCGCCATCTAAACAATATTTAGTGAAATACCGGATTGTCTATACCGAGATTTTTAACGTTTGTTTTTCAAGCTTGCGCAAAAACGGTTAGTCTTCACACGAAAGTAAACGAAGCACGCTATACGTATGCTGACGACAGTACGCGTGCTTCAATTTGATCTGTGCGCGTGCGTGCAGTAATTAACATGGAATAAAAACGTGGAATAAAACTCATCGAACTGTGTAGACACACGCGCCATGATTTTGCTCTGGACAATCCACGTTATCCTTTTTGTTTGGTTGGTTCTTCGCGGGATTCGTCATACTGAGGAGAACCTAGTGGCCTTGTTACGTACCGCAACGGATCAACTTCGACCACCTTATTTTTCTCAAACACGTCGTTTGAGACATGTATATATATATATATATATAATGATATGTTGTATATATTGTAATGATATGTAATTTATAATGATGCATAAGTAACTTTAAGAATATATTGTTGTAAAAGCATTGAGACTATTGTATAATGCTCCTAATACGTCTTTATTATTATTATTATTATTAATGAGAAAGTTTGTTGCCAAATCCTTTGAGGGTTATGTCTCACTAAATACCCCTAATATAATGGAAGCCCATCTTACCTGATTTCCCCTTTTCTATCGAATTGGAGCGGCTCCTAAAACGTATCGGAAAAAGAATTAGGAGAATGATAAAGATATATTAGATATATAACTGCTCCAGCAATACCTTTTGTTTCTCAGCCGTCTTCTGTAAAACAGACACATAGAGGCGAGTAGTATACTTCCAAGTACAGATACTGATGCTGTTACTGCGACTTTCAATTCGATAGATAACATCTAAAATTAAGCCAAACCAAGAAGAAAAGAGAAACAGCTTCAATACATATAACTGCAAGATCTAGACAAAGTACATGCGAGCGGATATGAAGATATTCTACTATATGTAGATGAAACGTTTGAACAAAAACGTCCGTAAATATTCCGGAGAACGAAAGTGAATGCAAAGTGTTTCACTTCATGACTTCAACAAGCAAAGCACTTCCCCACGAATTGAATTCCCTCCCTATACGAAAAGTCCCTTTTTCTGAGGTGCAAACGAATGCGCAAAAAATATAGTAATATATAAATATATAAAGCAATATATAAAGCAATATATAAAATATATAAATTATACTAGAAATAGGTGTACGCAACAACCCCTCGCTCGATGTGGTGTACTTAAACAGAAAGAAGACTCGGAGTTTTGCGGACACTGCTTGCGTGTAAAAAATGTGTTTCAAAACTGGTATTCGTGGCAGCCTTCGAGACCAATAAGAGGAAAAAGACCCATCTCATATCCAATCACCATCTGTATAGGGTGCAGAAATTGAGGTAGCTGGTTGAGTTGAGTTTAGTTTATTTATCACTCATTTTAGCTGAACAGAATACCCCAACAGGCTAGAAGCCCAATTGATAGGGGTTCCGAGGGCCTACGATTTATGGTCGTTATCCGAGAAGACGCGAATGTCTTACCATTTGCTGGTATTATTGCAAAGGCATCAGTTTTCCTCAATTATTTTTAAGAACCCGAGTGGTGATCCGACCTAGGATTCGAACCTGTGTCTCCCAGCAATAACAACTGGTTATTTGGATGATATTAGGACGGAAAATTATATGTTAGGAAGTATATCTACAACTGTCTCGACTTTTGTGGAGTTACTGAGGGTTGACGTAATTTACGGAGGCAGGTCGTTTCGTTCTCCAAAAAATGAATTATTAATTAAGATCTCAGCAATTAGATCAAAACCGGGTTTGATCTAATAACTGTGGTGGTATATGATTTTTACGTGTTTTACTCGAGTATCCAGCCTCAGTCATGTGATAAAAAAAAGTGATTTCATTGGCTAATTGGCTCATGAATTATTAATTATTAATGAGTTCGAGGGACATTAGGAAGAATACATATATTGTAATAATGTACACCCTCTTTAAATAAAGATTATTATTATTATTATTATTATTATTATTATAATGGCCAACCTCGTACCCATGATAGCAAAGATAATTGGGTTGAATTTCCATATAAAATCCCGAAATGACGTCACATAGACTATCGGTAGTAAAAGTCGAAATTAAAATCAGCTGTTATTTCTAAAATAAAACATTATCGTAAGAGTTAGGGTTAGTATATATTTGGTGGAGGGTTAGGGTAAGGATTAGGGTAAGGTTTGGGTTAGCCACTATGTTTTAAATTTGGGGATATTTATATGGAAATCGAGCCGATAATTGTTTTACTTGAAAGGCGCAACTTCTAAACGTTCGTGGTTTTCATTATTTTATAAATATTTACAACAAAACAAGTATATCAAAGTAGTATTCAGAAAGAAATGTCTCTTTTCATACAAGAGCGCCAATCTCTCCAGTTTGGAGGAGCTTCGTCTTCGATGGGTCTCTCGTCGAAGTGCCGACCGCTTGCCGGTCGTTCCGGCACCAAACGCAACAACTTCCTAAATATGTCGTGCGCAAGTACGCTACGTAGAGATTCTGTCTCCCTGGTGATGTTACTAAAACCTTCTGCAAGGATTTCTTCGATGGAATCGAGTGAGTCCATTTCTCGACTTAGGTGCTTCCTCAGCGTCACCTTCCTTCTCTTCCCAAGGTTCGATGCGGTCGTCACCATGTAGTGGTCGCGCAGGTGAAATCCCAGCCGTCCAATCGTCTTCATCTTGCCGGCGGAAATTTTCCGCGCAGAAATCTTCGCGCTTGCAGGCACGATGCCAGTTTTCACGAGATAGTCGATGGCTGCCTCTAGCACGCGTTTCTCGCACCTTCGTCTCTCTCTTCCGTTGCACTTCTTGTGAAAGTTCACGTCGTCGGCAGCCGAAGGAATGTGGACTTGATAAAGACTTTCCACGATCTTTATCAAAGGAACTCCACGGCGAAGATCCACCAGCTTCTTCATCTTGTGAGCTTCGTCGGTGATGCAACCGTTCAACCAACGCAGCAGACCAGTCTCGCTCAACTCGGAGCTGGCGAAGTACTCAAACGTATCGAACACAACTGGATTATTGACGCTGAGGCAAGAAAATACGGCGCCAAAAAATCTTCTCCACCACACACCATGCGGAATCCGATAACCCGCCATGAACGTTATCAACCGAATTTCACTAGTTTCTCTTTTTGAACACTTTTCTCAACAACGTCAGAACGCTTTCGCAAATGAATGCAGGTGCACGATTAGGCATTGTGACGTCATGTAATTTTTCAGTGAATAATTATGACGCGTGCATCAATCAATCAGTCAGCTTTATTAAATGATATTGGCAACAAAAATTAAGTTTGTCTAATATGAAAGAACTCGTAAAATGATAGAGTAACACCTTTTACAACTTTACCGTATTTTACTTCGCTTTTTAAATATTTCAGTTTGTTTGATATGTAAATGAGATGGTCTCTGACGTCAGGTGCAGGGTAGAGAATTTTCAATCATTAAAATATTAGTTCCATCTTGAAGTTTGTTCCACAAATTTACTTGAAAATGTGCGTATAATAACTCCTCATGATAATTTGCGGGTTTACAGGTCTCGTAAATGCTTTTCCGACTGCGAATCATTGACAATAAAAGGAAAGTCGCTTTAATTCGCGATAACGCCCACGCAATAATTACATTCTCTCGACGTAGAAAAAACCCGACGAACACAGAAATGAAGGCGAATTTAAGACTCGTGCTCCACAGATAGCCGGAGTAATAAGCGTGACATAAACGAGATTTGTCAATGCATATTTCGACGATTTCGGTCGTTTCGATTTCCGGTTTCGGTCGTTTCGATTTCCGGTTTCGGTCGTTCTGATGAAGGGCTCCGCTCGAAACGTCAGTATCTCGCCACTAAATTCTTGGCAGTTTACCACCTTTTCACTTTGCTATATATTCAAAACACTGTCTACGCAGCACTCTACTTCTTTACAGAGAGTACCCTGTCTCGGGCAGCCAAAACAACACATTTGTATTTGTTTTATATTAGAATATATGTTGCTCGTATTACAGAGATGCTGAAAATAATGTTTGTAATATTATATAGTAATAAAATCAGCCAATCTTTCTTCTAGTTGTTATTAATATTATACATCCGCATTCCGCAACATCCCTAGACAAACAAGCCATCAATGCCATCATCAACCCATATTGTTACAAATATCAAATAAAGAAATGTAATACCTCAACCTACGAAAAATCATATATAATTCCCACAACAAGAACCTGGAATATACCAGCTAAAATCTATTACACAAAAAAAAACCTTTGCAAAGTTTAAGAATTACTATTTAACTTCCTTGCATTTAACTACTAAGCATTGCAAAATGCTTATAACGTAGACTTGGCAAAATGCACTTGGAAAAGTGTCTGTGTCAAATGTAATACAGCTATTTTGAATTTGAATTTTATTGATTTGTCACATAAACAGAATATACAATACAATATTACGCTACATACGAAATTACAAAAAAATGTGACAGGAGACGGAAACAGAACGATGTCCCAATTTACAACCGTCCCCTAACATGAATGATAATAAAATTGACATCATAGAAAAGCGCAATATGGCTATTACGGCGGTGTGTAAGTTGGGAGTTTATCCAGGAAATAACTATGTAGTTTAGATTTAAACGCCGAGATGGTAAGCAGTTTTTAAAGTCCCGTTAGTAAGTTATTCCTTAGGTCAACGACCCTAGGCCTAGGAAAATATGAATTTCTAAAGTAATTTTGTAAATGTTTAGACGTTGCCTTGTAATTGTTAGGATCGAGATTTCGTGTTGAGTAGTGACTAACGGTAGGAGCAAAATATTTATTATACAACTAATATTACATAAAGCCTGATTTGAACTTAAATAACTGAATAAGTAAAAGTTAGATCCCCAAGAAGGAGGGCTTTGCGCGTCCTCGGGATCTAACTGATTTAGTTCATGATTGAGGAGGTTTTCCAACAAAGTGTTGTCCATTTTATCCACCTTGGACAAAGATTTCCCTAGTTTTTTCCTTCATTTCTTATCAAATTAGTATTCATGGTCTTTATGCTAGATAAAGCCCGCGGTACATCAAAGAAAACCGACTCGATCATGAACTAAGATCCTTTATTTCCCTACGGTATTATAAAGGTAACAAACTCAAAATTCCGAGTCTATGTCTTTGGACATTTTCGATTAATGGCTCCTAGAACAGTATGCAAGATGTGGTCTAACCTGATGTACCTAGAACAGTATTCAAGATGTGGTCTAACCTGATGTACCTAGAACAGTATGCAAGATGTTGTCTATCTAACCTGATGTACCGATGTACCTATAGAACAGTATTCAAGATGTGGTCTAATCTGATGTACCTATAGAACAGTATTCAAGATGTGGTCTAACCTGATGTACTCTATGTGGTCTAACCTGATGTACCTATAGAACAGCATTCAAGATGTGGTCTAACCACCTAGAACAGTATTCAAGATGTGGTCTAATCTGATGTACTCTATGTGGTCTAACCTGATGTACCAAGAACAGTATTCATTGATCAAGATGTGGTCTAACCTAGAACAGTATTCAAGATGTGCTCTGAACCTTACGAACTTGCTGCCATCGTGTTACTATTAACTATATATATACTAAGTCTAACCATATATAATGCGTATCCTAACATCCATCGTGTACTTTTAAAATTGATATTAATGTGAGAATAGTTTGTATTTGTTTCAGGCCAATTGCTGAGGCCACATTGTAGCAGTTGTCTGTCTGTAAATCGCGTAATATATATGTATACCATGGCAAAGCTAATATATAAAACGTGTATACCTTACCTTGATCGTCCGGCAAAGCTTTACATGACCTGGCACCTGTTTGTATCAGTGATTTACTGACTCGATTAAACCCTTCACCTCATCTAACCGAAATCTACTATTTGGGCAAAAAACAAATGCTGTTACCCATGGAGACAGAACATTCTCGGTTGCCACTTCATTACCAGGGGCGGATCCAGACGGATGCTCAAGTACCTGTCTGAATTTGTGAAACAAGAGTATTGCGCCACCTTGCGATGTAATTGTTGTGCAGATCGTCTAACAATGATGAATTAGATGTGTGAAGTTGATCGTCCAGGTTGTTGTAGTCTTGAGAAAGACTGTTGTTGGTGACTGACATTTCGACGGCCTCAGCGGCGGTCATCAGAATCAAGTAAAGCGTGTTTGTCAGGTTTGCCTATATATACGATATACGTCTGGTTCATTACATCACAGTTTGTGTCATAATTAGTGGGAGTGCATGAGGGTGTTGCGTGATGCGTTAAGCGTGGGCCAATATTGTTCCTCGTCGGTTGTTTGTGTCATAATCAATGTGAGTGGGTGTATTGTTTGTCGGTAGGTCTATTGTTCGTTGGTGTGTGCGAAAACGTATTTTGTATAGTGTCGGTGATTGTTGTGATCTGTTAAGTCGTTTATGTTCCAAGTTGGTATACCAACTTTCTAATGTAAGTCGTTGTTTGTAGTTTGTGTTAAAGGCGATACATTCAGCCGAGTCCCAGTCAATATCGTGTTTTGTTTGTACGTGGTGTTCAGCTGTGATTAGTCCTGTCAGTCTGATTTTTAGGTTTCACCAACAATACTCAATAGTCTTTCTCAAGAGTCTTTCTCAAGACTACAACCACCTTGGCGATCAACTTCACACATTAGATCAAGTCGTCGGTAGTCGAAAACATATTTCCGATGTTTGATTTCATTCGAAATAATATTTCCAAACATATTTCCGATGTTTGATTTCATTTCAAATAACATCGCCTGCCTGGGTGGCATATACTCCCGACTCCAGAGCAATGTATCACACGCGGATTTACTCTAAGTACCCGTTCAATCATGAGCACTCGAGTTTTGGCACAAGCACCCCTCATGAGCAACATTCAACCAATCCGACATCTAGTTGACGGGACTCCTCAGAAGTCAGAAGCCTGTACCAATCAGAATCCTGTACCAATCAGAAGACTGTACCAATCAGAAGCCTGAACCAATCATTATAGCCTGAACCAATCAGTATAGCCTGAACCAATCAGAGTATAGCCTGAACCAATCAGTATCAGAAGCCTGAACCAATCAGTATTGCCTGAACCAATCAGTATTGCCTGAACCGATCAGTATTGCCTGAACCGATCAGAAGCCTGAACCAATCATAAACCCGCGAAAGTCCGTAATTTTGTGTAGTCATTTGCTATTGTCTGAAACTGTACCAATATATCGTGATGTCATGTTTAGCTGTTGAGAGAGCTACGAGAAAGGAAATCTTGTCTCTCATCGAACTGAAAACTTAACGACACGTGGAAGAAAATCCGTACGCGGATAAGGTTAATATGTAACGAAATGTCAAGCGCTTTGACAGGAGTCCTATACAGCGTGATACGATTTGATTGATGATTTGATTTATGATTTATTAACTTCGCCAACAATTACAACTACATACAGACGTACAATAACAACAAAACAAATGGCAGGGACACCGCTACAGCATAGTCAATTACAGCGGACCCAAGGAATAAGATCTAAAATCCTAATAAATAACAATATTAAAAGCAACAAATAATAGAACGCGTAAGACTGCGGACAGTGTTACACTTACAACAAATTGTCTTATAATAATAATGACGTAAGGCTATTTTAAAGGTGTTCAAATTGTCCATAGTAATAACTAGTTCATCGACTAAGATATTCCAAGTTCTTATTGCTCGAACAATATAAGATCTCTGGTATGTAGTAGTTTTACACCTAGGTACAACATATTTCATAGCATTAATAGGTGCATACATTTCACCAGACGCAATTACTGCGCGCGTGTTTGTCCATTTGCCCAGCTTCAGTTTCCGAGATTTTTAGTAACGAAATCGGCTGACGTTTCGAGCGGAGCCCTTCATCAGAGTAAGACGAGATGAAATAAAATAAATAGGGCTTATATATATTAATATATATGCCAAACGGGTGACAGAAGTTGAAAATAGTCAATCAAATGGATGAGAGATAAACAAACTGATAATTATTGAGGTGCGAAAATGTTAAATCATTTTCTATTTTTACAGTTGATCGGCAAACTGACTGCGCGGGGTGAACTAGTCACAAGGATGCACAATGACAAGTCCAATATTCAAGGAACTATCGGTGGGATGGTAAAGCGATAGGAAACAACAACTTGAAAAGAAAAGAAAGTGTATGTCGAGCTAATAATAAAGTTCCGGCCTTGCAAACTAAAAAACAAAAAAATTGTAGGAAATTAAATAATTAAATAAAAGAAAAACGTTCTTTAAGGTCATGGGGTGTTTAAAAATGAGACGCTTCTCTTGCCGTTTGCGGTTATCGTTACCACCTGCGATGGGAAGGATGGAACAGACTTTCACGTCTGAAACCAAATGGTTATATAGGGCTATTGAAATGGCGTGTTACAGGTTTGTCGACATCATTGTTCCTCACGGAACGAAGATGTTCAGCAAACCTGTCTGAAATCACCGATGTAGATTTTAGGGCATTTATCGCAAGAAACGGCAATAAATTATATTGGTGGACGTGCATAAAATAGTAAGATGGATAGTGTGGTCGAATTTGGGTAAAGCAATGACTGTGGTACTATTGAGGAAGGAGCTATATAGTGTAGCAGCGGGAACGACCGCAAGAAAATGTTGTCACTGCTCCGGAGGTGTTTTGTTTAAGGGCACTATATGTACTAATATAGAAATCGAATGGCTGACGTCTCAGGATCATTTTGTAAAATGGTTGTACCCGGCATGTGTTCCAAGAAGCGAGAGGTGGTTGTTTACTGATTAAATGGTTGAAGTCTGTTGGAAACTACTAAAGTTGACATATCAATATATTAACGCCGGGATGATTTGTGTGTTGACCTAATTAAAAATATGTCCAAATCAAGTCATAAGCTGCATAGTCTTCTTCCAAAAAAAATCGGACACATGAGAGAGAGAGAGAGATACCAGAACAAATGAACAAAGCTATTATAATTATATGTATAAAACTGAAAGATTTAAACATAGTCCAATAGTTTACGCTATTAAACAGTATAACTTGAAGCTTAAAACCATTTACTCCAACTGATATTTAGTAAATTTTTATTGATACAGAAATTTTAGTAAGTAAATTATCATGTTATTTATTAACAGTGCATGCAGTAACATTAGAATATTGACTGTATTTTTTAATATTTTTGAAATTTAGATCTTGTAAACATATTGTAATTTAGCTTTATTAGCTATTGAATATGAAATAAACCATTATTAATATTATTATTATATCATGCAGGGGGGAAAATGTTTGGTCTTTGAAGGAGATCTATAGTGAAGCTAAAGGATGGTAGCGGAAAATACGATTCTTTTGGACCGCTTTATCCTTTTAAAAAAAATAACGTTGTGATAAAGGTTGTTCATAAGAGTATAGTGATCTTTTTGCAATGTTTTCCTCTGCTGCCTTTGCAATAACACTATAATGGCACTCAGCAATCGATTTAACTGCCACTAAGGCAGATAAACTGAAATCAATATGAGTTGTACCGCCAGTAGTGGTCTCCTGTAAACACTGCCATACACGGCGATATACCAACTCGTACCGGTCCACCGGTCTCGTGTATAATCAGGAGCTAAGAATCAGGAGCTTAATTCAGGTATTGCTTGACTTCTTGTTGCAATAAAAACTACTTAAAATTCGTCGACAACGACAAATCAATTCAGCATGCCGGTTTTGTCGTGATAAATAGTAGAAGCTTAGCAACAAATCAGAGTGTGTGTTATATATACACACTCACTCTCTGCATTATAATTGTTCAGTTCGACATTTTGTGTATACTCGATCTCTAAATACAAGCTCCATTAATAGCAAACCTTTGACTAACCTGCTATGGCATGTCCTCTGCTATGCTAAATAGAGGATATTACATCCCTGCGAAGATGTATTTATCTTCGTGTGTTGGTAACTTGGCATAATATCTCTCACGGAGTGAGCGAAGCCAAGTAAGAAATATCAACACGAGAACATAAAATTCGTACTATCTCGTGTTTTGTTAGTTTGTTATAGTTGAAATCGATGAAATATCCATGATGATAACTTCACATCTGAAGAAATAAACACTGAATTCGCCCGCTAGGCGTTAACTCGGGCTACTTTTGCGCTGGCAGCGTTAGAATTTAATCGGCAATATATGAAGGCCGCTTCGTAGATTTTTGAACGTTATCTCGGCCAATATTTACTCGATTTTAAGTATGCATCGATTTTAATTACCGAGTCCAAGTATGCATAACATACGTGTCTTCAGGTAATATCAACACAACATGTTTACCTGAATTTGAGACATGTTTCGAAATCGGTTGTCATCTTTTAGTATATAGGTCTACCAAGCGTATTCACAATCAACACACTTTCAAAATCTACCAACAGAGTCAAAGAACAACTCGACAAAAAGCAAAGCTGTCGAAAAGAAGGAACTATTGGCTATTGCTTCGCAAAAGCCTGACGGGGAATATTATTGCGCAATTGTGCAGATTTGTGGAACTCCAAAAATAATAATAATAATAATAATAATAATACTAATAATAATGCTAATAATCAAGCCGAAACCACTAGTGGATTTATTACAGCGAATGGGGAAATATAAGTTAATTCCTGTTATTTACCGCTTTTATGAAGGTTTACATTAATAAGAGTTAGGTATACTTAATGCTGCAACGGTGCCGTGAAGGTTCATGAACGGCTTACCGAGCGGTAAATCTTATTCTGAGACATGATAAGATTACTGGTAAAAGACGTTTACAAGCATAGCACTTGATACAACTGTTACATGTACCTTTGTTGCTGATGTAGTGTGAATATCTGTCGAGTCAGGACCAGTTTGTCGATTAGGTTAAGCTTGGATTAAAGTAAATGGTTCGACGTCGGTCACCAACAACACTGTCTTTCTCAAAACTACTGAACAACCCAGACGATCGACTTCCCTGTAGGAGTTCCGTTTCTCAGATATTGCAAAAATTCATTTAAACGTTAAATTAATCAAACAAAACTGACTGGTTAAATGCCGATCGGTAAACTTAAGCAAACACGACAGTAACCACAACAGAAAATTTGCAAATGCAAAACAGAAAATGAATAATTCTCTGTTTAAAATCCAACGTTGTCTTTGTTTTCAATTTACAACGCCCTCATTTGGAGGATTTCCACATCTTAATTGGCGCGGACGCGACATCACCGGTCGTTTACTTTTGGAAGTCATAAAGTTGGCATCAAGTATATGCAGGACTTTGTCAGTGTTAAAACTACTTAAAATTCGTCAAACTTGACAAATCCATGTTAAATTTAGGTTAACTCTTTCCTGTCCGGCTGAAAAACATCCAAAATTGAACCACCTCTTTGTTCTATTGATATCTCTGGAAATAACCATAACTGTTGCGAAAGCTATACATTTTCTGAAAGCACAATAAACCGGCTTTTACTTGTGCTTTTAAAATTTCCGAACAAGAAACATTATGTTAATATAAATTGGTATTAATTTTCATAAATCAAGTTGAAAAACTTTCATTTTTCTAGGAAAGCCCATCTTGCACGCCCGCGTAGCATCATGATAATTCAAAATGCCACCAATCGCAGGGTTGTTTATGAAATCAAATCAAACTTGGCGTGTGAGTGGATCTCATGTCCCTGGCGCTTGTCGAATTTTAATTTTGCGGTTACCTTGTGCCGTGTTTTTCGATTGACGACTTCGTGGGTCTTCTATGACCCCCTTTTGACTGAGCGGGACAGGAAAGAGTTAACATTTACCGTTGTCATCGTGTTAACTTGCGTACTATAAGATTGCTATATAGGCTACAATGTTAGAGTTTGAACAACTAGCTATTGTAAATAAGTGACATACCTTGTCCCCGCTTGTGTACACAAATTAAGAGACACATAGATTAACGCTTTTTTTAACAACTTTATTGGGAAAATTAAATAAAAACTACATACAAGTATATATAAGGCGCAAACGGGAAAGGTGCGAACGGGTCTTAATAGCCCATGCGAGGCACCCCCTTTATATACAAATATACATAAAAAACAATGACATAAGAAAAACTAATTAATATCTGTGACAAGGGCAGTCACGAACAAGAGACCACTGAGTACATGGCATGTCTACATAATAAGTGAGGACGAATAAGTGCGACGAAGAAAGTTCTTAAAGCTAGATAATGTCAGGAGGCTAGTAGGTGAAGCTGTTTTGCACACCGAGTTCCATAAATGAACAGTCCTGTTGAAGTATGATCAGCCCCCTTGTTTTACATAACGGAACTTTAAGTATAAGACGAGGCTATATTGTATAATTTAGCACTAATTAACGCAACTGCGAGTTTTTCCTTTAGGAAACGAAACTGCTAGGCGATAAAGCGCGTCGACTCGGCCTCCACAAAGACCTTTTAGATGCGTTCGGCTTCCGTCGGACATTCAAGGGGCAACTCTTCCCGCTTTAGACAATTTCAAAATACCGCCACGAGAACAAATTTTATTTATGGAAAACACGCACAAGAAAAAATGACGTCGCAGTGCTATTGAACGTCGATTTTCGTAGATGCGCGCATCGTGTCAATTAAGCTCTGCAGACTCAGGTCTGGGGGTGCGGGGATTCCACTGACTAGTGCATTATAACTCAACCCTAACCCTAACCTTGAAAGCTGACACTAGACTGCGCATAAGCTACCTTATTGTTTCAAGTACCGCTGACCAACATTGTCCCTTTAATTACATTTAGCCACATTAATCTATCGCTGCATGCAGATCGAACTTTTGAAGTTAAACTTTTACAACACGCTCTATACCGATTTCGGCACGCTGAAAAAAGTGGCCAACGAGACGATAGTGGAGTGGGTCACTGATGTTCTTACCACGTTCTGACGTCTTCTGTTATAACTGAACATGCAGACAACGGAAAAATGGAATCTATTTGTTTTACACAATAAAAATTGAAGACAAACCGTTTAAAATATTTATTGAAGATCTTGGGGGATTTCTGGGGCATGTGAAAAAGACAAAAGCAGTCGGCTGACGTGATCTGGTGCGAGCTAACGTGAGCCGTGCGTCTGTCCGCACAACCAATGAGAACTGCGCATAGTAAACATGTCAGGTTATTGTGTAAGTTATTCTGAAATATATTTTGCGTTTCTTACTCTCTATTTTGGTTGTTTTTTTTTAGTCTGTAGATATTTCATGGTATCTGGTTATAAATGAAGTCTAATTACAGATACAGAACCAATATGAAACTAATTTCAAAAGAAAACTCTTTAGCAGGACTTTGACAAGTAAGTTTTATTATTAACTTGTATTTTTTTATTCAATTGTATTTTAATACTGAAGCTTGAACTTCTTCACATTGTAAAACGTTATTGCTCAACCAGAACTCAATATTTGTCAAATAGAACACCAAATGCACAATTCCTTCAACACATGCATAATATCGCTTAGACTTGTGACTAGGTAATTAGCGGTAACTTATAAACGAATTCAAATATAAAAATAGGTACGTAACGCATACATGTGTCTGATGACATGAGACATAAGGTGAGACAATTAACTGAACAATTCAGCTTCAAATATGAAACAAAAATAGAAGCACGATTATTGTAAATAAATATATTATCGAGATAATAGCGTATTATATATTGTCGAGGCTAGCGCCTGACCAAAATAATGTTAGATTTTTTAAAAACAACAATGGCGGCAATCCAACAAACGATCTCGGCAAAGTTGGGCAAACTGTCGCTGTTTTCCGTAACGTGTTCGGTTATGACGTAGGTGCCACAAACTCACATCTCACATAGTCATCATACTACGGTAAGTTATCGAATCTTGTACGTCATCAGACACAAAAAGCTCTTTTACTTCGATAACATCCTTCCGTGTAACGTTTTTGATGATAATGAAACCGTGCCAGCCAATTGCGTATATGTATATACGATATATATATTGCACGTTAAACTTCCTCCAAATCGATATATTATAGACTTTATACTAGATATACGTATACGCAATAACCCCTCGCCAGTCGCGGTTCTATCAATAAAAACTGATTTTTATATTAATTATTTTAAATAATTTATTACATGTTTCTCAATCACAATGATCCCCAGACCCATTACCCCCAGTCGCACACCCTTCACAAATCGCAAAAGTCCGTTTCGTCGTAGATTTTGAACAAACATATTTGGAATTGCCGAGTCTAAGTATACATATAACATACGTGCCTATTATATTACGCAAATGTACATTCAAAAACCTGTAAAAACCTGTTCATGGGGATTATTTACTAAACATAACTATTGAATAGTGTTTTAGGTAAACATACATTTGCATTCTAAATTTAATTTTTTTTATATATATATATATATATATGATTTAATAATAATTTGAAGCAATTAACGAGAGAAAAGAATTTCCAACGAACTATACACCGCTGCTTAAATCCCATAGGTACACTAATAGCTTTGAGAATGTATAAATGCGCTAAGTTTTAACGTTTTATGTAAATATAGCGCTTTTTAGTCACTGAGGAAGGCTGACAGTCTGCAGCCGAAAATTCTGTGTAACGTTTTTTATCTAGATCAGCTTCAAATTATTATTAAATCATGATGTCTACTGATCGCTCTTCAAACATATATATATATATATATATATATATATATATATATATATATATATATATATATAATATATATATATATATATATATATATATATATATATATATATATATATATATATATATATATATATATATATATATATATATATATATATATATATTTATATATATTATTTATTTATATATATTTATTTATTTATATATATATATTTATATATATTTATTTATTTATATATATTTTTTTATATATATATATATATATATATATATATATATATATATATATATATATATATATATATATATATATATATATATATATATATATATATATATATATATATATATATATATATATATATATATATATATATATATATATATATATATATATATATATATATATATATATATATATATATATATATATATATATATATATATATTTATATCATGATTGGTTCGGTTTCTTTTGTTCTCCAGCGGGATATAAATCCGATATATCCTCAGAAAGCAATTGAAATTATAAATCCAAGGGCCAATATATATTATCCCCGGGATAATATATATTGGCCCCTTGAATTGATAATTACCCAATTCATGGGTCCTGCCTTAATAATCTAGACTAGAGTACGCCGGTAGCGCCCCCATACCAGACAGAAAGACAAGCATTTGTTGCTTGACAAGTCAGGAATTTATCACAGTTTGCATGGAGTATTAAATGTGGGAATTTCTCTTTTAAGTGTACCTTCGTGTATTTCAGGTAGACTTTCAATTGTATAGGGATACGCTGTTGAATAGATTATTGTTATTATTATGAGATTTGTCGGACATATGCACTGACTGCTTGCATGTGAAAAATGAATTTCTATCAAAACTGGTATTGTGTCAGCTGCCGAGACCAATAAGAGGAAAAAGAATCTATATATATGAATCTATTAAATTCTATGAAATAGAAACAGACGATACATGGACGATCGTCAAGCTCATGATATCGTCAGAAACAGTCCATAGAATGTCCACAGTACATCATGTTCATACAAAATTCATGTAGAAAATGAACTCGCTAAAAACTATAAGTGTAGTTTAGCCAAGTGAATTCATAACTGTTATAAACCTACCTTACTCCAAGCGGGTTGTGTTTCACTTTTCTCGTAGCTGTGGGTTACTTTCAATAAGCTAATCACTTGATATAACTTCTGAAAATCTATCCACTTTCCCTCAACCGTTTACGAAAACGTTACAGTCGCAAATGGTAACGTGAGTTCGTGTATAACAGTATACTATAGTTGTCTTTGCTGCGCCGACAAATACTCCACTTACACCGAGTGGAAGTCTGCATTATCTTAACTATGCTTTTATTTCGAGGGGATCTTACGTATATCTCGTAACAAGTTGGCCAAAGCCCACGTACATAATTGAGTCAATTTTCCGAAGTGTTTGGCATTCTCAGTAATTTCCTAGTTTCGCTCGAGTGTTTTTTGGAGGGGGAAGCCTGACGTAATCCACCTCGCCATTATTGTTTTGACTTCCTCAATTATACTCCACCCGCGTCACACTCCTTGTAGTTATAATTAGAACAACAAAACGCCTCGCTCATTGAATACGCTGTCAAACGGTATTATTATATCACGACATACGTTGAATCAGAGGCGTAGGAACCGGGGGGCTGGGGGATGGGGGGTGGGGGAGGGTGGCTTCAGCCCCCGAAAATTTTAAATGGGGGGTGGCTGAGCTCCCCAAAAAATCAGGACAAGCGTTGCTAAATTTAATGTATTTTTCCCAATTGTATTTAGTACGACTATAGAGGCTAGGAGAGAAGCTACTTAAGGTAATCTAACTACGAGCTTCATCTACACGAGATTTTACAAACGGGTGTAGTCTGAAGTGTTAGACAACCCCTAAACCCTTGCCACGCGAGTGTTACTAGACGCAAAAAAATGGCAGCACTTGGTAAGAGACAGCAGGCAAGCTTGGATTCGTTTGAACTATGCTCGCTGTAGTATTAAATAGATGAAAAAGTTTGCTCAAATTGCTGCAAATTGTCTTTCCGAGCTTCTAAAAATGCGGTTACTGATTACCTGCTTGTCGACTTCATCCCCCCAACTTTAAATCCGTTCCTATATACGCCGCTGCGTTGAATAATGAGTGGGACGAAACATAAAACAACTCTCACTAAAAAAGCTTTCAAATGAATGATTGCCAGCGTCGTCTCTATGTTCACCCGCCCAAGCCGAGTGGGCGTTTATGAATGCAATGCCGCGCACGGATATGACGGTTTGTAAAACGTATAGTGCTGCATTGCAGGTGTTTTGCATATAGTAAAGTGAAAAGGTGGCGAATTGCCATGCAGGGCCGCCGAGTGCCAAGATAGGTCAAGGCGAAGGTGGGGTTATGGTCTTTCACCGGGCCCCTAAATGCCCTAGAAACTCTATGTGTAGGATTTGCATGATGGTTATCATTTTGGTTCCCTTATTTGCCTCCCTGGAGGGCTGCTGCCACGGTTTCTAGCGAATAAATTCTGGCGTTGCAATCGGAGCCCTTCATATGCAGAGTAAAACGCTTGTTCCCGTTTGTATAAGGTATAGACCTCTTTCATAATGGCGGCTAATTTAAATATTCCTTTATGTGCAGTTAAATTAGCCTTTATGGCCTCGTTTGCGTGTCAGCAATTCAAAGGAATCTTTGCTTCCTAACGAGGTTGTAAAGACTAATTTATATGCACATAAAAGAATATTTAAGATTGTAGCCATTATGAAAGAGGTCTATATTGCGGTGAGGAAATAGGTCGGTTTCTGGCTGAGATCAGTTGTCGGAATGATTTGAGGAGGATGTCTTTGGAGGAGGATGTCGACTAGGAGTGAAGTCTTGTTCTGTTTCGAGAATGAATTTTTCGTTCGGATGTAAGAACGTGTTGTGTTCCGAAACGTCATCAAAAGCTACCTGGTTAAAGAACAGCCAGAAACGCCAAACAGTTGGGTGTTATTTTGTTTAGGTATGCAACCATAGTGTAATCCTTTGACTGTTATAAGTCGATTCAAACAGGCGCTTGTTTCGCCATGAAATATTCCTCTACTTAGCACACAACCTGATTACTTGCAAAGAAACTTGGGCTTCAATAATTTCAAAAATGTTGAACGACTTCATCGTCTTCGAGGACAAGACTGCTTTGTGTATAACAATGCATTTTTTATAACAATCGTAAATATCTCGTTTCGCGTAATCAATTGTAAAGTCAACAATATTGATAACCATCGTTATGCAATTGTTTACTCATTAAGTATCGATAATCTCTATATGAAAATTAACGAACTGCATGCAACGTTGTTAAATACAAAGAGAGTCTTTCATTATCGGACGATCACTTTTTATTTTTTTGGCTTCTCGTTTGTGGATTTACTAATTAAGGGAAATATGGGTTTAGCTTCAATTTCTCTTTCTTTCGTGAGGTGAAGTCAATATCAAGTGATAATTTATGTAATGTTTAAATTACAATATTGCAATTGTGTTTATACTAAAGTATCACAATTGTTGAAATGCTGATGTTATATTTGTACTGCCTTGGCAGACGTTGTAGAAATACAAACTCTAAAACTCTAAAAGGTTGGTGTACTACCGAGTGTGGAGGGCGGCTAACGCGGTTTTGAGCGAAGGTCCTTCGTCAGAGAGTCAGTGAAACATGAAGGAAGTACGATTTAACAGTCACTTTAAAGATACATATAGCGATATACAATACACATTAAATACATCAAATTTACTACGATATATATATATATATATATATATATGATTTTTGGTATGTCGAAGTATTAGATTTTTGGTTTGATATTTGTCGCAGTAAGGGTTGGATGATATTGAGGATTTGGTAGGGTGGTCTTCTTGAGGATGTTGATGCCGTGGTTTGTTTTAATTGTAGAAAAATACAATGGATGTATATAAATATATGCAGTATTACAGCACTGTTTCAATACTATAGCAGCTAGTATTTCGGTTGACAAGCAATTGCGGCTCGATAACAGCGATATAATCGAATATGTGCACGATCGTCAAGCTCCGTATCCTCAGAAAAATATTTCTGAGTCCTGTATAGACATTTATCCTGTAACCTGATTGCCGGTGAATGACGCTCTAGCAATTTTCCGTTTCGTAAACGGTCGTTGCCACCAGTTACGGTCGATGCCACCATTTCACTGGCTAACGCGTCACACCACGCGTTTGAAAATTTCACGCAACGCTACGCGCAACGACGAATATAGAAAGCTATCGCTTGTATTTAATAAATAAAGAAAGAATGTTATGTCTTGAACTCATATGTTATAAATATTTTCGCCGACGATTTATATTACCGGGAGATTGAAGACGTATGATCAACACTCGATCGAGAATCAGAAATATACTTTAATGCCACAAACAACAAGAATGTATGCTTAAAGTGCACCTAACCCCAAAATGTTTTTTTAGCGATATCAAATATCGGTGCGATTTACAGCATTTCAGTGAAAACATTTTTCAATTTAGGCAAATCGTTCGATTTTTATGGCCTTTTGAATTTAGTTTTTGATGGACCAGCGCCGTCATGATTTTTGACAAGCAGGAGCCTGGATCTAGCACGTTTTCTGACGTCACGCAAGGTAGTCGGTAAATATTGAAAACAAAGATGCAATCTAAACATACTCACTATTCGTCTATTCCTGGGACTTCTCGACTGGTTCGTTTGAATCTTTAGGCGCTACAGCATGAATGGTTGGGTATACACAAATCCCGAGATCACCACTCTTTAATTTCGGATAATTTGGCTTCGTTTGGACAGGCAAGATGGAAAACCTTCGCTCGTAATCTTCGGGCATTTATCATGATTCAAGTGAGCTGAACATATAGTCGAAGCATTTCGAAGGTTCGAAGACCCGTTTTGCCTTCGCGAAGTCAACCCAGGTTCTCTTTCTTTTCTTTGCTAGGTTAATCGTGGTCGAAATATTTATTTTCAACGTTTGACTTTGCCCAGCAGCGTGCGAAGATATGTTCTTACCGCATGTTGTGTAAATATCTGATGTCGGGTTCGGACTAGCGAGAGATTGACATGAAACAGTGTGGCACGAAAATTTGATGTGGGCGCTGATCATAAACCGGAATATTTTTAAATGGCCTTACTAAAGTCACTGGTAAACCTCTATTATCCATCTCAAGCTGGGTCAACAATGCTCAAGGCTGATTAACAAGCGAAAGTCGAGAAAGTATAGACGGGTTCTGCAATCTAACAAAATATTTTTGTGATAAGGAATAGTGTGAAGAATTATACCTGAACATAGGCACAATTTATTCATGCAATTGACAGCTACACAACTGTTAACCATCTTTTCACTATCAGCAAACGAACGCAGTATATCAAATGTAGACAGGCCGAATGTTTATCTAGACCACGAGTACCTTGCATGACGTCACAAAATTTACTCGTTCCAGACTCCTCGTAGCCACGGAAGTGGTCCATCAAAAAGCGCCTTTTGCCATCTTTAAACTGCCATAAAAATCGGAGGATTTTAAGAAATTCATTTTTGTTTTCGCAGAAATACTAGAAATCATATACAAATTTGATATCGCTAAAAAAACATTTTGGGGTTAGGTGCACTTTAAAGCTATTCCGTACTTACATAAATGCTGAATAAACTTTTACTTTCAAAAAGGCTCGAAGAACACTAACCTTAAAACTAACCCTGCTTTATAACGGAATAACTTTAAGCATACATTCTTGTTGTTTGTGGCATTTAAATATATTTCTGATTCTCGATCGTGTGTTGAATTCATACGTCTTCGATCTTCCGGTAGTATAAATAGTGCGAAAATATTTATAACATGAGTTCAACTGTTCAAGACACAACCATTCTTTATACAATCGATAGGTTTCCAAGTTTTAATTTTCCGTGTATTAACCGCCATTGTTGGTGTATGAAAATCAGTGATGAAAATGCGGTTTGCGTGGCGTGAAATTTTCATAGGCGTGTGCTATCATATCGTGTTTCAGGAGGACAGGATGTGACGCGTTAACGCCAGTGGTGATCGACCGTAACTGGTGGCAACGACCGTTTACGAAACGGAAAATTGCGACGCTCTAACCGTTAAGCTACCGAGACTCAATATGTGATGTCGTAGATAGATAGACAGCTAGTTTATTGAACTTAAAAACTTACAGCCCCTAAAATAAGGTTGGCTGAATTACGTTACGTTTTGGGCCAATTGCGAAAAATTATATTAAAAACCGATAACATAACTAAATCTTTCAATACAAAAGGTGTTAAGTATAAATTACAATGTCTACATGTCTATACTATATTTAAAATATCTATATAAGAATTGGACATGATAAAACTTGGCCTAAAACATCTATCCCACAAGAGTGTCAATCACTAAACGATTCTTGGTCTTCCGTATTTCTTAATAGATAAACTTTATAAATCATCAGTTCATTTTCGTCTCATTCATTATAATATCAATAACTAACACCTGCCTTCTAATTCTATGGATGACGCAGACAGACCACCAGTTGTTTTACCTAAATTGGACCTAAATCGGACCTAAATCGTGTTAGTTGACGTTTCTCGACACCATGTAACGTTCAGTAAAGTTCTGATGATATCCCTGGCGCGCATGGGACGAATGTTCAGCAAATAAAATCTTAGAAACATGGATGTTTCCACATATTATTATTCAGACATAGCGACTCCATGATGCAAAGCTTCAAACAACGTATATGTTAATATGTTTTGTTTCTTCCGATAACATATATCGTCTGATTGGTCAGCTATAGTTTAATAATACTATATTAATTATTCCGAAGTAATATGATTGGCTATCAGCAACGGGATAAATCAATATTAAAGGTGTTGACGCGTCCTTTTATATGAACGCTTTATACTAATAATCCTGGATATACTAACGATGGCTTCTGGCACAACAACACGTCTGGGCATGAATAAGGAACTTCTTGGTTTATTATTGCCAAGCAGAGCAGGTCCTGCCAGCGACAGGGAAATTGCATATTTACAAACTAAACAAGAGCAGAAAGCCCTTTGTGCTCTACTGCCTTCGCCTGAGTTGTTAAGCATTGGCAGTTCGTCTGGTTCAGATAAGTCAAACACTCTTAAAGATTACTACGATTTCTATAAGTGGGCTAAAGAGGAGATTCATGAGAATCTCCTACCTTTAGAGTTCACCAACAAGAGCGAGACCGGAGGCAGGCAGCTCGAAAAAGGCGAGTATAACTCGATGATAAAAACTGCTTTTCAACTTGCATTCGATCCTATACGTAATGCAATCCAACCAGAAGGATTACAGCTAGTACTCTGGTATTATGCTGGCCACGGAGTTGACGAGAGTATTTGTGATGAACATTACTCAGCAACTCCACTTCTGAAAATGAATGATTGGGATGGCACTTCCATCTATCAACGAAGTGATTACATTTGCGAAAGAATTAAGGGAGGAGAACTTTTCCTTAATCACGTGGGCTTCTGC
The DNA here is from genome assembly GCA_035772405.1 of Chrysogorgia sp. JL179-B06. NCBI lineage: Eukaryota > Metazoa > Cnidaria > Anthozoa > Scleralcyonacea > Chrysogorgiidae > Chrysogorgia > Chrysogorgia sp. JL179-B06. The sequence continues at coordinate 3,203,514 of JAYKKM010000044.1, forward strand.
AACCTTCGTGCGCTGATTCAACCGTGGATCGTGGCAGTCAAAGCAAATTCAACGGTACCGGACCAGCAAAAGAAAAACAAACACCTAGTGGTAATATTAGATAGTTGCCACTCGGGAGAGCAGGTTAATGATTTAGAAAAGATGAAAAGTGAGGGGGAAGATCAACCATGGAATACACACGAAGGTTGTAGTGTCACAGTGCAAGCTTCCTGCCGAGGTGACGAAACTGTGGCTGGTGGTTACTTCACTCCCCTTTTTCTATACCTTAACACAGCAGAAAACGAGGATCAATTGAAAAAGCTAGAGAAAGAGTGGCATGATCTTAGCCATACCAAGAAAGATGATTACAAGAAGTTACCAGGTTCTTCACCGATGATAAGTACAACACTTGATCAACCCACTGATGTGCCAGTATTTAAACCACCCGAAACCGAGAAGGGATTTACACTTAATTTGTTTCCTGATCCCAGATTCTTCAAGTTTTGCTACCTGAAGATTTTTGGTCCGCAAGAGGTTGCAGATAACCAGAGATTACTAAGCCCAGAACGAGCGAACGTATTTCTGCAAGAGAGCAATGGAGAATTTCGCGTCGTTAACTACAAGCTAAAGATGGACAGTCACAACACGCCTCTGGGTTTGTTTTTGATGGGTGACACAAAAAATCGATGGTCCAACTTTAGTCTCTGTGCACATATTCATTATTCTGCTGGCAGTACCAACCTCGACGATATTCAATGCATAAATCTTGTGCACCATCATAAAACCAGTTCATGTTTTATCGATGAAGATGAAGACACCCAACAGAATTATGGCAAAATAATGGTATTCAGGAGTCACCCCAAACTAAATACTGATAATGCAGTGAGGATGGCACAAGAATGTGAAACGTATGTTCGTAGTAAAAAGAAACACAACTGGGATGACTTATCTAACTGGAACATGAACGATTGTTACAAGAAACTCTACCTTAACTCGCTTAATATACCAAAAATTTGTGCAAAACCGGCGTCTTAGTGCGTGTAAAGTTTGTGCATATTTGTAAATGGTTAAGAGGACTATTCCATCAGTCTTTTAGCAGGGATTTGGTATCCCGTTTTATTCTTCAAATATATCCTATTAACTTTCTTGTTTGAACCATGCTACGTACACTAACATGGTTATCAATTTGTGGCAGCAATAACTTGCATGCAGCATGTATATTTTTTACTTGTAATATCAGTTACTTATAGCCCTGCATTTAACTAAAATTAAAAAAGGAATTTTACGTCAATATCTGAACATCTTTTGACAATTTATAGTATAGCAAGTTTGAGACTCTAAATTGACATTTTCAAGTTCGTTCTTCCACATGTTGTCAGTTTTTATTTGTTAACAAGTAAATATATAATAAAGTGTGTCCATTCTCTGTTGTTAATAGCATCAGATAAACCAGGCGCGGTGCCAGGATTTTTTGGTTAGGTTAGTTCCTGGGAACTAGAAAGGCACAAGTTGTTTAAAGTGGCTATGCAATGAAACATTCAGTTGTAAAATAACTCTTTTATTTGAAAGAACTCTTGAAACTATAAAGACTAACCATTTACAACTTTTTCATATTTCACTTCACTCTTGAGATATTAAGATTTGTTTGAGATGTTAAGGATCATACTTATGACATCACACTGCATAATAACTAATTGAAAACGGTTATATATCCTTGAGATTATGTAATGAAATCACTTGAAATGCAGGTGCATGTGCGTGGATGTATCCATTGACATCACATGGCCGGGGCAGGGGGAAGGGCATGTGCCCTCCACTTTTTCCCCAAATATTCATTCTTATTTTATTTTAGAATATTTAAAGATACTTTATAAGCATTTTTTTTTGTAAGTGTATTTCAATTTTAAGAAACAACTAGTCTTGCAACCATGCCCAAATAATTATTAGTGGCTACACGAGCTTTGTTGGAGGATGAGTTTGCTGCAGGCTTGCAGCAAATCTGCTAACAGTTTGTAGTAAATTGTTTATTTTGTCAAGGCTTAACAAGCTTGCAGCCAGTAAGTTTGTTGCAACTTGATATAGGTGCAGAACCGTAGGACATCGTTGAAACAATCCAAAAATGCTTGTTGATATAACGAGTATCACAACGATTACCAACAAGCTTGCGGTCAAACCATTGCAGATATGTCACAATTTCGAGAAAAAAATGTCACTAAACACTCCCTATTTCGGTCTTTAAATTTTGTTAACTTCTGCTCTCCAAAATGCAGGAAATGACTTTTCAGAAGTCTCAGAAATGTAAACTTTTCCGCGGGAGAATACCCCCACACCTCCCTAAAAGGTGGTCGTCACAGCTAACCCCCCCCCCCCCCAGGTGAAAATCGTTCCTACGGCACTGCATCAAATATGCAAATCATCAAACGATTCCATGTGATAATGGTAAAAATATGCAGAATTTTTCAATAAGTCATGCATTGTGATGTCATAAGTATGATCATTTACATATTAAATCTTAATATCTCAAGAGTGAAGTGAGATATGAAAAAGTTATAAATGGGTTAGTCTTTATAGTTTCCAGAGTTCTTTCAAACAAAAGAGTTATTTTTACAACTGAATTTTGTGCTCTTCCTGCAGAATATTTTTGAATGATAAATAGCTGGAGGTATTAAATCAACTTTTTCGAGTTGGTATACTCAGTTTCAAAATCATATTTCATTGGTCGTTTACCGACCTATTATCCAATCGAACACAAATTTAGAACCTAGTAAACACGTCCCGCACTCACAAAACTGTTCACTTCAACCGACTGACGCACGAGCGTGTACCAACTACATCCTATCGATCGAAGCTTGTCAAAATATATTGTCTTTCCATTGGGTGCCCACTAAAATGACCCTGGTCAGCTGGTGCACGTGAAACGGTTAATTAGTCCTACGTTAATAACGCACTCTCAATACGAAATGAAAACATGATGACATTTTAATAAAATTATGTCTTTGGTGTTCTCTCGTTGATTACATTTACATATAAACAAAACATCTAACATCAACATTAGATTTGTGAGTCTTAAATTTGGTAGTTTGAAATCAATTTAAAGTGCTAAAAGTTAATGATTCTACTTGTCCGTGTTAAATCGAACACGTCTAAAATATTAAATATATAAAATATATTTTTGTGGGGGGGTGTCGCGCCCCCGTAGCCTCCAGGCCTGGTCCCGCTGGTTAGGATCTTGTTACACGATTATTAGTAACCAACATATAATTAGCTTCTACTAGCTCCACCAATTATAATGTTTTCATATTTTCTTTATGTTGCCTTTGCCTGTCATATCAATTAAATGGTTATGATTATCGATTAACAAAACCTTCTGAACCCCTTTAATACAAAAAGAAAATTCCATGACCCCCCTTGCACATAAGATTTAAAAATACAACCCCCCTTCTACCTTTTGCACAAATACAAAAAATAATAACATATTAAATAACTATAATCATTGCCATAAGGTAAACTTAAAGTAAGAACTGAACAGTATTGAAAGCATAACAATTTATCAGGTAGATTTGATCTTTAAAAAAATTATATCAACATTAACATTTTGACACTTTAATTACTTTTAGTGCAGTACACTGCAATTCAGTGAACAATGTGTTTATAATACAGTATAATATTAATAACATCAATTCAACAGCTAAAGACCCCCTCCAATGAAAAGACCTGATATGATTAATAAATGTGATACTGTTTTTGGTATATAAATATGTGGTATTATTAAATAAGTCGATAAATAATTAAGTTGAAGCAACAAAATGAAAATGTGAGTTTTTTTAAAGTATATGCAGAACGATATTGCTGGTAGCTCACTTCATTATATGCACTTGGACTTTTTCAGCTATGCAGTGGTAATATTAATTATCAATTTGAGAATAAGGGTATATTAATCAACAATAAAAGACTAATTACTATGCTCTAAAAACGGTTCTCAAGATGGGTAACTCTACTAGTTGTGAAACAGTTGTGAATTATGGTCTCTATGAGTAGCCTTGAGCAAAGGCGCTACGAACAATCATTAATTTTAGCTTTTAAATGTATCAGGCTACAAGGTGCTATATATATATATCAAATATGTTTAAATTGAGATCGTCCAACTATAACCTCAGGAGTAATAGTCAGAATTTTGAATTAGCTCGCTATAATACTTTATACGCTGTAGATGCGGGGAGCGGAGGTAAGACCCACGAGGTTGGGCCACCCGGGCATAAATAATGATAGTCCCTAATGGCACGTCAAAAGATGCGTGTAAAACACGAGGCGATAGCCAAGTGTTTTGCTAGCTTCTCGAGTGCCATAACTCGATGATCACATAGCGACAAAGTTTCTTTACTTCTTTTACAAAATAATGTCATTAAATTACCAATAAAGCAAACTGAAAAATGCAGATTTACCTAGATACAGCGCCCGAGGCTACGAGCTGTATATAGGATCACATATATGCAACGATTCGCCGTGTATATACGACGTAATACCGGCTACAAAATCGTACCGGTATTATATCATAACGAGTAATATTTGGCATTTAACTCGATTAAACTACATGTACTAAGGATTTATGGTGAAGGAAAATTTCGAGTGTTGGAAAATATATACATTTCAGTTAACACCAAACCGGGACCAGTTGCGAATAATGCAACTTCAAGGCCTTCCGGCTGGAATTGAACCTGCGACCCTGCGATGCTAGTGCAGTGCTCTGACCACTGAGCCGCTACGGAAGCTAGTCACGAGTTCTGTGTATATAGTGGTGGTAATGCTGGGAGAAGATTCTGGGTATATATTACAAGTAATATTTGACATTTCACTCGATTAAACTACATGTTCAAGGATTTATGGTGAAGGAACATTTCCACTTATTTGCAAAAGAGTCTTACTCTGATGAAGGGCTCCGTTCGAAAAGTCATTATTTCGTTACTAAAAGCCTTTTCACTTTGCTATATATACAAAACACTGTCTACACAGCATTCTACTTTTTTACTATCTGCAAAAGAGACTGGATCGAGAGACGCATTGTTCGATGGTGTACACAGTTCGCGGCGGCCATCTTAGATCACCATTATAGAGACGTGATTAATTTCTAGTACATAAAAAGTTTTTTACGAAGGCTATGAACATTCTCGTATTATAATAGGCACGTATGTTATGTATTTAGACCAGGTAATTCCAAATCTGTTTTCAGAATTGAAAACGGTTAAATATTGGCCAAAATAACGTTCAAAATATAATCGGCCAATATTCGTTGGTAAGAAAATCGGCACAAACATGGCCGATTAATTTTTAAGTTAAGCAGGTTTTTACAAAGGGTAAACACGTTTGTACGAAGGGTATGCACGTATGTTATGTACTTTGACTAGGTAATTCCAAATCTGTTTTCAGAGTTGAAAACGGTTAATTATTATATGACAATGACGTAATTCTTCCATATAAGGGCACGAGAACAGAACAAATACCAGGCCGTATTGCATGGTAAAATCCGTATTTCTCCTCTTCTGAACAGAACAAAAATACGGATTTTTTTGCGGCTTTAAACCAAAGCCTAAAATGGCGGATGCGAACTGTCTTTTTAATTTTGAAAATGTAAGTACAGACATGAACGACGCCTTATTATTTTCGTTAAACTCTGACGACTTTGACGATGAATATCTCAAAGCAATGGACAGTTTAAAGGGGCTATGTCACGATCTGCCTGGTTACTCAGCTAAGCGTACTTTTTGATTTTTGATTCGGAATTCAAAATCAAAGCGAAGCGAAAGCTTAACGATTTATTCGATTAGTATTTGTTATTTTCATGTTGGTGGGTTATTTTTGGACGAGTTATAAGTAAAGCGTAATGACAATTTAATGTCTAATCATGGTGGGAAACGAGAAGGAGCTGAAAGGCCACGATTGCCGTATGACTATCTTGAACAAAAAATCAACAAGTACGTTTAGCTGAGTAACCAGGCAAATCGTGACATAGCCCCTTTAACAGAAACAACGTCTGACAACGTATCACAAACAAACGAGGAAATGAAATAAATACAAAGTTATTCAATTTCTGCAAGTAGTCATATAATAAAAACCTCATTGAATGGTTTGGCATATACTTGAGAAACTCGTAAAATACCCGGCCGTATTATATGCCAAACCATTCAATAAGATATAAATATTGACCGAAAAACGTTCAAAATAATACGCGACGAAGCGGCCTCCGCATTGACGATTAATTCGTACATAATTAACTAAGTACATAACAGATTTTTACGAAGGTATGCACGTTCTTGTATTATAATTAAATAGACACGTATGTTATGTATTTAAACTAGGTAATTCCAAATCTGTTTTCAGAATTGAAATTGGTTAAATATTGACCGAGATAACGTTCAAAATCTATACGACGAATGAAAAACAAAAAGACTTTAGTCTGAATGTGAAACATATAATATAATCTTTGAAATAATTAATATAATATAAAAATTTTGTTTGATGATGATGTCGACGAGTTGAAATATACCAATCGTACGATTTTCACGCTTTGATCGGCAGCAATCTCAACAATGTTTGTCATAGTTTTTCTTCAACAAAATCTTCAGATTCTTCTCTATGATAGTTTCGTCTTCTATTTGATTTACGCTAAAAGAAAAAACCCAAGTTTGAATATTGATTTTTATTATAATATATTATTTACTTCCTGTGAAATCGCGCGCTCCATGGCAACAACATACTCTGCCAGTGCAGGGGCGCAACTAGGGGGGGGGGGAGTTGCGGGGTTGCAACCCCTGCCCTTTTTGTGAGACCTCTAATACTAGCTAATACTTATTTAGACATTAGATAAACATATAGTTAATCGTCTGTTGTAGTACGCAATACAATTCTCCGCAAATCTGGCGGACTCAGGGCGCTGCGAGGCTCTGGGTACGAGTCTTCTTACGCCCGTGCTCCAGCTTTCAGCGGTTTTCCGCTGAAATATTTTGGTTAACCTTTCATGTTACTCCATGAAATAACCGCTAACCCGAAAATAACTTAGATCCTAACCTTAACCCCCCCACCTAATGAGTTTTCTAACCCTAACCGGGTGGCGTAGCTACACCCGGGCCTATCCAGGCCTGTGCGCGGGTGAAATATTGCAGACAGATCTATCTCAGCTCGTTAGGCAAAGTAATTAAAGTATAGAGTATAGCCTATAAGTTTACTGTTTACAAAAAGACAAAGTATTAGTTTAATTCCCACATAAACGTTAAATATTTCCCTAAAAATGACGGTTTTCGCGTGATTGAAATTCATCGAGTGCCAATATGTTTTTGACTGTTACCGCTAAAGCATGTGTCAGTGGGCGCTGATGAGTAAAATGCCGCTACAAGTGTGAAACGTCTCAATAATCAAGAGCAAGGCAGTTGTTGTTTTTCACTGTTTTTTTTATCTCTTTTGTTGTTAAAACTGCCCCCAAAATGCAGGAAATAGAATTTCCGTGGCTTAAAAAATCAAAAATTCTCCGGGGGAACATGTTCACACCCCAGAGGTTTCTCGCATGTTTGGCGCTCTGAACTGCCACTACCAACCGGACATACTTGAAAATTGGTGGCTACGGCCCTGTGACTGTAATAACAAAAAACCCACCAGAGAATGTTGAGACCTGTGCCCACTGTTGTGCCCACATGACATCTGCTTCCTGGCTACGCCACTAAGTAACCCCCGCCTTAAAGTGTTTATGCAGTGAAAAATTCATTTTGAAATAAACTCTCTTACTTGAAAGAACTAGAGAAATTATCAAGATTGGCGTTTACAACTCTTCGATATCTCACTTTGTTTTGGAGATATTAAGATTTGTTTGATATGTAAATGTCCTCACTGTGACATCACACTGCATAATGACTTATTGAAGAAGCATGTATATCTTTGGGATTATGCAACGAAATTATGAAAGTCTACATGCGTGTGTCTGCCCCATGATACTAAAAACGTACGAAGTTATGTTTCGAGTGATTTGATTCAATAATCCCAAAGATATACATGCTTTTTCAGTTAGTCATTATGCAGTGTGATGTCACAGTGAGGACATTTACATATCAAACAAATCTTAATATCTCAAGAACAAAGTGAGATATGGAAGAGTTGTAAACGTCAATCTTTATAATTTTTATAGTTCTTTCAGGTAAGACAGTTTATTTCGAACTGAATTTTTCATTGCATAAACACTTTAATAACGCCAATGGCTATTCAGCGAAAGATAAACTAAATTATTCAAAGGTCTGGTTCGTTTTCCTCTTGAATTCTGGTGCCATGTCGGTTCTTACAAACTTTCTCACCTCCCAAACGTGCACATTTTGGGCACAATCAATGAACATGACAATTCTGTGAGGAACAGTCTCAGAATGCATGAGGAAATACCATTTCAGAGACTCTAGTTTTCAAAATGTTTCCGGGGGAACATGCCCCCCGACACCCCCTAGAGGTTGCAGTCCCCCCCCCCAACACAACATCTTCCGCCACCAAGTTTCAGAAAAACGCTCAGAAACATCAGCCATTTTGTTGAGTCTGCCACTGCAAAGTGCAAACCGCTAGCCGTTTATAACTCTCATTAGTCATTAATTGACTCTCGTGCACCGGTCAAACGAACTAAGGCAGGTTTACACTAGTACGGTATGGTAAGTGATCCGTTAAAAAATCAATACGTTTCTTTGTTGTGTTTACACTGTACCTGCCTAATCCGGAGTGGTTTGCCGTAGCGTAGTCACAGGTCACTATACGCCAAGCACGGCAAATTTAACGTAGCGTGGTAGTGTAAACATATGCATACGCGTTTAAAATGTTAGCGGGAAGAAATGGCGCCAGGTTATTTTGGTTGTTTATCGGCAGCAATTTTAATAATTTTAGCTGGTTTATATGGTTATACGCAAGCATTAAACGTCTCTGCGAGTGCGGAGAGCTTCCGGCGACAAAGAAAACGGCTTGTAAACATGCTTGACATCAGCTTTTCGCTTCGCCATTTTGTAAAATATGTCGGGCAATAAAAATGTCGGGCGTAGTAAAAAAAACTGCTGATGTCAACGAAAAACCTCGCTTTGTCCTTTGTAGTGTAAACAGACGTAAATTTCACAACGGTACGCCAACCTACTCCGGATCACTTACCGTGCACCCCCGAGAAAATGTTTGAATTTTTGATTCCCTGAAAGTGTATTTCCTGCAATTTGAGGGCATTTTTCTCGTTTTTTGCAGCCGCGGCAGTGTGCGGGATTCGAAGTATTTAATTACCGTTAAAGTAACACAGATTTTCCAAATTTAGACCGCGTGGATATCTCTCCTGAAACGCGCATAGAGAATGCGTTGCACGACGGTAGAAGAGAAGGAAGGAAAAGCAAACCAAATGTATTAGGTATATTCAAGTTGAATATACAAGATTACGTTTAGACAACGCTCGAACCAAGGTCTGACTATATGCCTAAACCATTGGTAAACGATGAACAACAATGAATGCCCGAATGACAAGACCATTTTTGCCCGAATAGAGCTAATTTTCGGACAACTGGGGGAGCTGCAGCCCCCCAGCCCCCCCCCCCCGTCTCGTACGCCTATGTAAACCTGGCCTAAAACTCTCATCGACTCTCATCAAAATTTGAAGCAGCTCAAAGTGGATGAGAGTCGACGAGAGTGCATGAGAGTTGATGAGAGTTGGCGGTTAAACGCAAGCGTGAGTTTCAACTCTCATCAACTCTCATCCACGTTTGACTAGGACTTCAGATATATACGAACTTTTCATCTCAGTTGCTAAAGCAAAAGTATTCTCACCTGCTCTATCTTGAACATCTGTCTGTGATTGTGGTATAGTCTTTGTTCCATATATCCTCGACATATGAAGAATCCAAGACAACCAAAAATCATTACAGTTAATCCAATTCCTACGATTAAAGCTATCGTTACTCGCAATGCCGTCACTGCATCTTCGTCGTTTTCTAAAAATATAAAGATTAGCGTCAAACTATCTCTATTTAACATTGAATCTCTTAGCACTCCTTTTTAAAAATTAATTTTCCAGAAAATTCCTCGCAGAAATAGCTGAAAATGCGATTCTAGAGCTTTAAAAACTCAAAATTTTGACCAGTGGTGTAAATTGTAATTTTTAGCGGAGGGCGGGGGGTTTGGGCAAGCATTACGATTTTCCGACAAGTGGGCGTGGTCATGTAGGCGTAACTACGTAGCCAAATATATATTTCATCACTAATTTACATACATATATATATACATATATGGCTCGATAGTCTAAATCATGAGAAATGGCATTTCCCCCATAAAAATGTTTGTGATGCAGATCTGAGCTTCATCGTGGTTCATTGCATAGCTCTAGTGGTGGTCTTGTTTACTGAAAAGTTTTATACCCTCAAAGTTTACCTGAGTGGAGAAATCGTGTTTCCAATAAATCCAGAAACTATATAATTTGCATAAAATCTGCCGCTTATCATAAACACAATTTCTCTAGATATACAAATGCTACAAGTGTGAAACAACCACCGCTAGAGCTATGCAATGAACCAAAATATATCTCAGATCTGCATCTATCGATCCACCTTAAATAATTTCTTTTCATGTCTCAGGCCCATTTCAAACGTCTACTTTTCATGTTTCGAATCTAATGTAAACTGGAGCAAAATCCTTTTACTTCAAGCACATTTCATGCATTACATTCGACACATGAAAAGTTCAACGTTTGAAACGGGCCTAATATACATAAATTCATCTTAATTGTTCTTAAATTACGTAATCCTTCCGTATTATATTAGCAAACAAAAAACTGCAAACGGTTAGAAAGTCAATATTGGCACTATTCTGTCCTTGGTTGTTAAGCCAAAAATATGTACAATATATGAAAAATTCAACATATATTTAAAATTACTTTGTAGATTAAATATTTTCCTTGTTCTTGCGTTTAAAAATGGCTTTTGGAGATCCCTTACAGCAATGGATGAGACCTGCTCGCGATTTATAGCGATGCACGCAAGATTAGAAAGACGGTGTTCTGTCATTGTACTTCGTAACTATACGTTTTGACTCGCTTAAGGCAACTGAATGCCCTCTCATCAAGAGCTGAGGAAACAGGCAAAGTTAGAGCAAGTCTGAGCAATGTGGTAATGTTTTCGCATTGAGATGTGAGCTTTTTTCGTATGGAAATTTCCGTGAGGGAATCAGAATTTTCCGACAGATGACCAGCTAGATGTTCTATGTCCCACCATAGTTACGCACTGATTTTGACGGCCAACCTAAATGGTTGCGACTTCTCATCGAACGTACACCACAACTAATGGGCTGTTTACATGAATACGAATTCAGTTTCATTCCGGATTGAACGTGAATTCAAATCTCGTTTACATAGGAATTCTATCCCAGGATCGAAAATCGCGCAAAATCTGAAATTTCAAGATGGCGATCGATAACATTATAGCGGGTATGTTTCTTTCAACGATTTCTGCGCTTGTACATTTCAACATGTGCCTTAAACTGATAATTTGGCGAAGAATAAACATAAATGCCATGACACCGGTATGAAATTTCAACGAAACTCAACGGGAATGAAACTCAATCCGGATTCCGGAATGAGCTGCATCCATTCCGGATTTATGTAAACACCTAAAGGGATTTTTTAATCCGGAATGAAACGTAGTGTCGTCGACAAAGAGCTATTTGATATTGAACAATATGACGTGGGCGCAATTCCTGTCTCTAGCTGGCTGCAAATTGTCGTCTATAAATGTTAAAAGCATGCACGTGTTCGTTTCAGGTCGTATTTTTCATTCCGGAATGAAATCTCGCACCGCCATGACACCGGCATGAAATTTCAACGAAACTCAATCCAGAATGAAACTCAATCCGGAATGAAACTCAATCCGGAATGAGCACTATAGCGAGCGAGGGTTGGGCATTGAATTTTTGATCAGCCCCTAACCTTTTGAGCTTGCTGGCTATGGCACTGATTATTAATTGCATGTAAGCGTTTTTCAATTCTTATTCGAAGAATTATTGGGGAATTAGGAGAGCAGTTTCTATGGCTCTAAGAAATAATCTATCTTTACTGAACGAATTCATCGCCATTGAAATTATACATTTGCATGAAACGCCGTACATACAATATTTATGTAAATTAATCACAAGGACTCTAACTTGCTGGTATACTTGAATATTGTCATGAAGTTTTAAAATCGTTTGATTACTTCGCCACATGACGATAGGAAAGAGTGCGAGGATTGGTTAGAACAGCTAATACATTTCCCTAGGGTCATAGGGGATTTGTCAAGGCAAACACAGCCGATCCTGGTCGTTCCTGTATACAGTTTCTCTCGCCGATCAACGTGTCTGACACGTGGCCGGTGTAACATGTATATTGAACAGCACAGTACAAATGTAAACATCGATAGCATATACATTAACTTCGGCTAAGTCGCCGAGTTAAGGTTACATCGTCAATACAGTACGCCGTAACAGTTAACACATACCTCTGTGTAATCTCGTGTCATCTGTAGTATTAATACCCGAGGAGTTTCTTATTTGATGATGAATGAGTTCAACTGTGGTGAAGAGGTTACATGTTAGCAGGCACTTTCCTACGAGTGAATCCATAAGTTGTCTGATTGCCTTGATGCTTCCACAACGGAAGTTTGCGGTTCTCTCGGAAGAATAAGTGTGTACTCTCACATGAAAGCTTGTCTTTCTTTGACTGTTCACCAATCCAAACTCTGTTTTCGCCAACACGACGGGTACGGTCTGTGATGATTTGCATAAAACTGAACCGTCATGCGTGATGGAATACACAAGATTTGGTGTAATAGGTTAAGATGATATTGACTCTGCCGCATATTGCTTTATAAATGCAATAAAGAGAAAGGACCTGTTTATATATTCAATAATTTTTTGGGCGAGAAATTAAGGGCCGTATAACTTACGAGGATAAGGCATAAAACTCTAAGACCCATCAATCATTATTTAAAGTAAAAAAGTAGAGTGTTGCGTAGACAGTGTTTTGAATATATAGCAAAGTGAAAAGGTGGTAAAGTGCCAATAATTTAGTGACGAAATACTGACGTTTCGAGCGGAGCCCTTCATCAGAGTAAGACGAGATGTGGTTCCGGTTACATCTTGAAAAAAATTAGGGTAGGTAGGGCTTTTATTTTTGTTTGAGAAAAGTTTTTGGTTGAGAAAAGTTTTTGGTCAATTGCCAACACAGGCCGCCATCTTGTTCCATTATATTGTTGTGCAAGAATGATGGCCTGGGAACTAATTTAGCAAAATGGCGATTGTTACAAAGCCATCGACCAGAGGAGGTGCGAAGGTCGTCCCGGCATGCATTGCGCTTTGTTTTCTTCGTATTTGCTCTGGCGTAAAGTTGGCGGACAAAATATATAGTTTTTCAGTGTTGCTTTTTTGTTTCAAAACCTATGTTTTAAAAGGTAAGCTTTCTATATGATGTTTTTAGTTTAATCCAACAGATGTTACTCTGGTTTTTTTGTCGTAGCGTACTTGTTTCGGATCAATAAACAATTTTTTTGTTGATGCCTTCACGGGTCACAAAATTTTGCTGTAAAGTGATAAGCGAATATATGTACTTATTTAACGAAATACGAACGCAAACACAACACTGGATATGTTATTATAACAAGCTGAAAATTCTCTTTCAGTTAATAGTAAAAAATGTCTTGTTGCTCCATGAACTTAATTACAGTTAGACGTTGAAAAACCACTATTTTTCAATTTGCGAGAAAATCGTACTCGCATAACACATCTCTGTTCCGCCATAAAAAGTAGGCTTTGGAACTTGAATTTTGTGCAGATTATAGTTTAAGCCTTTTACTCTGTCGTCAGTAACTTTTTAGATATCCGAGAAGAATATTTGCGATGAAATATCGGTTTCTTCACGAGGACTATTTCTTGTTGGTGGTTATATTGCATTTAGTTGCCTTGAATTATTCAAATATATTTACCGTAATATTTGATGAAATCTTTAAAAAATTTGTTCGGTGTGGATATGGAAGAATTTGCTTTCTTTTAGTGCAAATTTTTTTCTTGTTGCTCCACAATTTAAATGAGAAAGAGGTCTGTGAAATTCCGCATCTTCTCAATTATACTTCGCCATTCGTCAGATTGACAGCAAAACGTGCCTATGACGTACTGTTGTTTTGGTTTACGTTTCCCCGCTCTCTTACTTTTATTTGGCGCTCGAAATTCTTTGCCGGTTGTCAGAACTACTAACTAAGTAATTCGTCTATTGGTATTTGATCCTTTCAGGAAACATAACAAAACGAAATGTTGAAGAGACTATAAGGGCAAATTATGTTGTGCCATTGTAAGCTCAAACGTTTGTACTTTGCTATCCTTCAACAATGATTATATGTGCATACTGTCCGTATATCTATGCGAGAGTTGAGTTCATCCTCTCCCCATTGTCCGTGTTTAATAACAATAATCCAAGTTGTTTTGTGCATGCCTCCTTTAAGATTTATTTACTTCTTTACTCCATAGTATCCCATATGACATTGACATACCATTTGTTGTTGTAAAATACAGAGAATTTAATGGAATTGGTATCTTTTATGTTTTCAGGTTCATGCTCAATTTTTATTTCCACAGAAAGTTTCCTCAGAGGCCTTCTCCATGAAAAAAGAGCCTTTTGGTAAAATGTTTTAGGCCGGGTCTCAAGCACAGGCTGGGGAATTCAGAATAATAAAGTTGCATAGCAGAATTGCCTCTATTGCTTGATTTGTACTTCTGAGATCTTTTAAATTAAATAATTAATACATTTTTAAAGCTGTGTATTACATTTGAAATAAAATTACAATGATATTACAGCCACAAGTCTACATAACAAGTTGGGGCTCGGGGAGAACGTGCCCCCAGTTCATACGCCTGTGGAAATTTAATTTCTAAGTAGTCAGACAATTTTCCTGACCCTTTTACAAAGGCAAGAAACTGTAGGTTATACCAACAGTGATTTTTCAAAACAGTTAAGTGCTATTAAGAGTCCAAAATTTCGTTGTTGATACACACAATACTAGAGATGTACAATGATGTACAATTTGAGGTTTATTGTCAATGCCTTTATATATGGAGCTTTTCCAAAAGGTCTCCATTGCCATCTACAACAAAGGTCTAGATGTTTGGAGTGGTCTAATAATAAACTGCTGAATAGGTAATTGTAATCATATTAAATACCTGTATGAACTCACTCTGAAAATTCCATACAAAAATGTCAAATATATCCCATATTACAATTTACAAAGAAAGCATGATTTTATAAAGTTTGATTTTAATAGTCTATTGAATAGTTAATATTGAAATTTTATTAAATTGAGAGGGGGCTTATAAAGGAAATAACTTTGAAATCTAAAAACAAGCACATTTAAAATTTGAAATGTAAAATCAAGAATGTTAATACTCGACTATAAAAGCTATAAAAATCGTTATTGATATATCTCAATCCTAACATTAAGTCGTATAAATAATAAAAAGTAAGGATAACTATATAAGATTTTTAAACTTGGTTAGTTTGAGCACCAAAAAGCTATCTCTGTCAGTTGACTCAGATGTACTGTTACAATGTTACAACTATTACTACAATTATATTCGGCCAATACATTCAGTTTAACTACAGTTGCTGGTTCCTGCAAAAAGATAATCCATTTCGAATCCGTTCACATTGCGAATCGGCACAAACAGGGCAATATATTTACAAATATCAAACTTAGAAATCTGATGTGGGTATAGCGGTATCTTTAAAATAGTATACATGACAAACCAGACGGAATATTAAACGTTAAAGTGTTGCTTGGGAATACAATGAATATAAAGAAGTTCGTGTGAGCCAAAAACTGCAGTGTTCTTGCCATGAACAGTCTTATACCACGACCGGTTTTCAAACCGCCATTTTAAAACCATGTTCGCTTCCCGAAGGTTCGTTGAACAATGAAGAATTTCCGGCGGGGAATCGATAATATGTATCAAGCGCAATGCATTTTGGGAAGACCTTCGTACATAGTGATCTTATTTTACGATCTTACCAGGGTAAAACTTATTTTATCATTAAAGCAGTGTTTCCACTTTGCAGGAAATTTCCTGATTTTAAGGAAATTCTGACTTGAAAAGGAAATGATCAGGATGAGGTAAAATCTCAGGAAATCTCAGGAAATCGAGAAAATGTTTTGGAATGTGAAATTTTTAGTCTAGTCATGTGAACTTTCAGCTTTTCTTCAGTTGATTTTCCCCGAGCCGCAAATTCAATCGACATTCGCTAACTTTTATGATTGGTGTCGCTATTGGCTATAGGTATTTCATCGTATTTCAACTATAGTTGAAAACAATTTGGGTGTGTATGATGTCATGACCACGATTCTCTTGTAGTAATATCACGTTTCGTGTGAAGGAAATTTGAAGGAAATCTGAATAAAAATATCAGGAAATTTCAGGAAATTTCAGAGCATGAGAGGGAAATCTTGATTTCAGTTGTGGAAGCACTGCATTAAAGTCTATGTAAAAAATAGAAAATGTACCTTTTTTATGGCTAATAGTCTTGTGGCACAAAAATATGTCACAAAATTTACAGGGTCGGCCGAGCTGAGCTAGGGTCGGTCGAGCTGAGCTAGGGTCGGTCCGGTAACTGGAACCACACAATTTTTTTATTTGGCCTTATCTTATCTTACCCAGCGTTTCGACACTCCAGTCTATAGTGTCTTCATCAGGGGTGATTGTTGTAAAGCTAGGATCCCTATTTTATTTAATAGTGGTGGGCGATATAGCGAAAAAGTATCGATACTTTCGATACTTACAACGCAATAGAGAATATCGATACTTTTCTAAAATATCGATCATTTCGATACTTGTCAAGTTGTCATGTGATGCCCAACTTGTACCCAGGGATAATGCCGGTGAGACTTTTGGTCTCACGATTTTCTACTCGATTCTCACGGTAAAAGCAAGAAACTATTAAAAGGTTAAAAATCTCACAATTTTAAATTATATTAAATCCTCATCGTTTATTGGTGTGATTTCAATATTGAACGAGTTAACTTAACGACAAAATATTTATAAATATGTATAGGAAATAACACGGTTCGAGAAGAATTAATGAAAAATCGCACGCGTGTTTGGCGAAATATTCATAATACCACGTACGAGTGCGAAGCACGAGTGGTATGAATACTTCGCCAAACACAAGTGCGCTTTTTCATTAATTTTTCGAGAACAAGTGTTGTTTCCTTTTAATACCTTTTCAATCAATTTTACGCCTTCCTAAATACCCCTAAATTTTACTACGAAGCGGGAAAACTGGTGTTTGTAAATATTAAAATCCAACTAACATCCCGGATGTGATTTTTTACTTAGGGTATTTTTTTTACTTGGAATATTTTTTTTACTAGGGGTATTTTTTTTAAATACCCCTAGTAAAAAAATTTAAGTTTAATACTGATGTCATTAGCCAATCAGGAATGAGTAAAATTGATTGAAATGGTATTAGGACGTAAATTGCATATTATTTTGCACTACAGACGCCATTTTGAAGTTATGCGCGCGCACCAAAAACGTTTCTGACCGAGAGGAACGCCCAGGCTTTGGGTACGAGATTATGCACCCACGTGGCCACGTGAAGTATTTCAACATGGCGTCTGATATTGATAATGACGATCAGCGAAACCTCAAAAGCAACAAAAAAACTTATCTTGTATTATACTATATTTGTTAAAACCTTGCTGTTACATGGGAAAAATACAAAATATATCGTTACGTTGATATCTCACTATTTTTGCACTTTTCTCACTATTTTTGCACTTTTCTCAATATTTTTGCACTTTTCTCAATATTTTTTGGGAGAAAAAATTGGATCTCAACTGTTTTTGCTTTGGACGGGTTGGCAGGTCTGAAAAGGTGAAACATAAATAAAGCCTTATAAACAGGTATAATATAAAAGCCTTACAATAGATATATGTGAAAAAGTGAAACAAAGCCTTACAGTTAATAGACCAATTCGGCAGTACCACTGAATCATGGGTTGTATTATCAGGACAAATTTGCATTATTTTTAAAAGTAATACTTGACCCGTGCACAGGGGCGGATTAACCTATGGGCAACTGGGGCACGTGCCCAGGGCCCCGAGCTCCTGAGGGCCCAGAGAGCTTCTGAAGGTCCAGCTCAAATTTGAAACGCAGGAAAAAACAGACCACAAAAGCAAAAAACCATTTAAAAAATTAAAAATCTTGAAATATTTTACAGAATCATTATATAGATCAGTAACAGTAGCACATGCCTATTGTCTAATGCAGTGTACCTACGGATTTAACTTAAATTATTTTGTTAAAATAAACCCCAGACTCAATAGTCAATATTTATATTAGTAACTGATAAGCGATAACTGCTCCCATGCACCGCAGCCCCAGAGACCTGCACCCCTGATAACTTTCAGATGTTTGGGGCCACACAATCTAAATTTGCCCCAAGGCCCCGAGGGTCCTTAATCCGCCCCTGCCCGTGCAATCATATACCCTTAGAACCGATGATGACGTTATATATTAACAAGATGCAAATAAGCTTCTGGTAAGACCACCGTTATCGCGGGGCGCTATTGATATGCCAAGCCTCCAGACAACGTCTCTGATGGTACCGCGGATTAGTGGTAATAATTTTGGAATATACGCAATCTCAATAATAACTTTTACGTTGAAACTACCTAAGATTCTTTTAATTGGTTCCGTAATCCCTTGGATATACGGAACAACCACGGTTTATTTGCGGGATTATGGAACCAATTAAAATAATCTTAGGAAGTTTCAACGTAAACGTTGCTCAAAAACCTTTCTTGAAAATCAGCGGTCATGAGTGACCACTAACCACCCGTTATTTAAAAGCGCTGGTTATTTGGACTCGTCGAAAGGAATTTTAATTTTTTAATTTTAAAAACTCATATACATTACAAACATAAATACAGACATTAGGACAATAGGCTGGGTAACCGCAACAGCTACATGTAGTGCCAATTACTGCGGCCCCAAAGCAAGTACGATTTAACAGTCACTTTAAAGATACATAGCGAGATACAACACACATTAAATACAACAAATTCACTACGATATATACTAAAAACAACACGATGGTGGGTTCGTAAGGCTTCGAGCTGTATTACATTTTAAGCATATGCTTTTCCATGTTCGTGAGTCGTCTATGTCATATGTGTTGTTAAGTGCGTTAATGTAGTAGTTGAATAATAACTTCCTGAAGTTTGAGTGTGATGTTTTTTGTTGTAATAGTTCCATGTTCTTGTTGTCCGAATTGTGTATGATTTTTGGTATGTCGAAGTATTAGATTTTTTGGTTTGATATTTGTCGCAGTCAGGGTTGGATGATCTTGTTTTTTTTGTGAAGTTGAGGAGTTGGTAGGGTGGTCTTGTTGAGGATGTTGATGCCGTGGTTAGTTTTGTAGAAAAATACGATGTCTAGGTATTCATGCCAGTACGTTAAAGGAAGGAGTTTAGTCGTATAGTAGTCGTTCTTCGTATTTAATGTCACAAAGGAAGGGTAGAGCCAGAATGAATTTCGAAGCCCGTCGTTGAACACGTTCAATTCTATATATTAGTTCTACTGACTGCGGAGCCCATACTTGAGAAGCATAACCCAGCTGCGAACGGACTAGAGAAACGTTTTGTTTTCGTCGCAATGGGGAGTATTTAATGTAGAAAAAAGTTGGACAATAAAGCGTAGTTATTTTTTAATGGAAACAATTTTTCTTATTCCTTGTAGATTATCTCCCGCGGAAGCATCAGCAGGTGAAGGTGGGACGTCTGGTATGGCCTAAAAAAGATTGGAAGAAATGGAGAACTTAGTCAGTAGAAAATGACCAATCGTAGCATTTGGTGTCGTCTTTCTTCGTCATCGGATGACAGCGGTATGTACACGTGTACGTCACGAGAGACGCGTGTAAAACACGCAGCTGCCTTATGGTAAATATAATTAATAGGCGTACGAGACGTGGGGCTGAGGGGGCTCACAGCCCAGTTGTCCGAAAAAGTAGCTCTATTCGGGAAAAAATGGTCTTGTTATTCGGGCAAAAAAGGTCTTGTATTAAATTATTCCAATGCAGTTAATACTCTTTCAGGGAATCAAAGATTCAAAAATTTTCTCGGGGGAGCATGCCCCCGGACTCCCCTAATGTGCATGTTTCCAATGCATGTTCATATACACTAATGAAAAACGTGCATATGTAATAATGCTTAGGCTAAACGATGACAATTCGTGTTCTTTAGTAATATTGACGTCATCATTTATTCGGGGAAGTTATATGCTCAGCCTGCCTACAAAATTTTGCCCGTACGCCTATGAATATAAAGGTAGTGTAGAAATACAAATCGAAAAATCAAAAAGGTTGGTGTTGAGCCTTTAGTGCTACAAGACTTCTATTTACTTGGATTATCTTGGATTAACAAATTAAAAATAAAAAATAAAGTAAAAAATAAAAGTAAAAATTCAAAGTAAAAAATTGGAAATTATTATTTTTGTGGCCAATGTCCTTTAATAGTGAGGAAGATGCTGAACATTTGTGTGTGTATAATAAACTTCTTTTCGTCCTATTGACCACTCATTTCCTAACCCTAACCCCCACGTACCACCCCCCCACCCCCATGAAACTCGACAAAATGTCCATGCAGAACAACAATGATTGGCAAGGGGTAATCGTGCTCGGAAAATAGCCAATTACCAACCGTTGATTTGTAATAAATTGTTAAATAAAAATAAAAATTGGAGCACGAACAGCTGGATTTAGCATGTAAATTGTCATTATAAAATCTCCAGGTTTCCAGTTCCTATAAGTTGAGAGGTCTGGTACCAATGAGACCTCTGAACAATTGAACTACAATAAAACATACCAAGTTAGGTTTATAGTAATTATGAACAAGTGAGGCACCAGCTAACATCGAGAGCAGACTTGCAGTCAACACTTTTAAATAATTTCCCCATGCCATTCCAGCTGGCATTTTGATATAGGTATGAGTTTCAAACACACAGAAATTTAGCTCTCTGGTAGGTTTTCTGGTCTCTCTTCAAATTGCCTTTCAGCCTCTTTTCTTATGACAGTATCATCTACAAAAAGAAACAAAACATACTGGTATCTTATTTTCATTTTGGATTGTATTATTATATTACACTGCTAAATCTTTTTTGATTTTTCCACTGTGTGCCAATTGCAAAAAAACAGGCTGATTGTCTTGGTTTACGTGCATATTATTTCGGAACTTTCCAGCACTCTTGTACAATACGCTTTAGCAGTCTACCTAGTACAATTCGTAATATTCCTGAAACTAGTCTTTTTCTGAGTCATCTCAAAACTGAAATTAAATCTTTGGCGGAGAGTAGGCTTCTGAACGAGTCCGTCTACCAGAATAGAACGTTTCTAAATTGCGCGGGCAAGTTGTGGGGATACACTTCATGGTAACAATACATATAGTCTCCCACCATATTTTACGGTTAGGATTAGGGTTATGGTTAGGATTAGAGTTACGGTTAGGATTAGGATTAGGATTAGGGTTACGGGTATAAAAAACAGATGGAAACGAGGTCTAGTGTTACCATGAAGTATATACCAAGTTGTGCTCCGAAAATTTCTTTTGCGCGGTGAACTAATATTTCATGGCAGTGTTTTTGCGGTTTAACTGTGCATGAGCCATGCTGGTCAAAGGCCATTCGCCTTTGCACGGGCGAATATATAATTTAGCGAAAATCGCGCGGGCAGAGAGTCAATTAAGGTTTTCAAGTGTGCGGGCAAGATCTGGCCCGCACAAAGCAAACTTTCCAGTCTGGTCCGTCTAATGACATCCGTAATTTAGTTGTAGTGTGGAACTAATTTTAGTACAATCAGAATCAATTTGTAATTTATTGTATTTTATTGTCATAATGTATTTATTTATTCATTTATATAGCTTTAATTATGATTGCGGATGAAGAGCCATGTAATTGTTGGATATATGTCCTATTAAACCATTATTATTGTTAATTAATTTGCCATCTCAACACACTCTGGCCCTTGCATCCACCCACAAACTCTTGCTGGGCGGTAACCGAGTTGCACATGATCCCGTTGTGTCCCACTACTCTGTCTGTACCACCCTGCCAAGCACCTTCATTATTATTGTTTCCCCTTCAAAGAGCACCGTCCTCTGCATTGTGCTTATTATTCCAATCACACTTTCCTCATCTCCAATAATCTTTTTCACTGCTGTTGTTGCCTTCTCAATACCACCTTTATTATTATTATTATTATTATTAATAATTAACTACAAGGAATTAGACCTACATCATTTCTTGTCAAGGCCAGCAGAACATTTCATTGCCAAATTAACAAAGAAAATTTATTTACACACAATATTTGTTTTATTTATTTTTCACTACACTTACAAAATGTCTCGTTTCCAACTCTAACTTTTATCATGAACACCTCAATGACAGCTCCCAGCGCAAAGAATACAGGCATATACTTGTAAAAACCAAGACGATGAGTTAATGTTTTGTTCCATTCACCAAACATAACAAACTTGTACCATTTGTAGATTAAGACGATCAGTCTTTAAACATATCGAGAAAAATATCGACATTTGTTATGCAGCCATTTTGAGTTAACGTGAAACGGGGGGGGGGGGGGGGGGTGTGGTGGAAAGCACCATATTCGACTTCCGGTCTTCCAGAGCGAGATCATGATAGATATCTCAAGAAAAACAAGCTGAGTTTGTCATATTTCTTATTTGTAAGTAAAGTAGAGTAGTTTTGTGTTTTACTTACAGTTACATTGATGTTTAGTGTACTATATTAGGCCAACGGATTTGAGGTTTCAGTTTTACCGTCCGAGGATTTTCTAAATGTGATGCGCCATTGCGCCTTTTGTTCATTATTCATAATTTGAATTATTTATAGTCATTATATTCATTATCTTGTCCGAAAACATAATGAAATCGATCTGTGGACCTCTCATCCTTGTCAGTGGCGCCCATTCGTAGCGACAGATAATTTCTTCGGTGATACCATGGATAGTAAAAGAACTAAAGTAAAATAGTAAAAGTTCTTTTACTATCTATGGTGATACGCACACCGCTATCATCGTTTCGGGAAATTGCGAATGATGTGGTCGAACAAATACAAAATATGACGACCGATTTTGCGGTCGAACGTATCGGTGGTTTCGCTATTAAAAAGTGTGTACATGTTGTGCAAATGATGTAAATAGTATATTTTTTCCACATCAAGTCCTGATGTGGAAAATCTCCCAATAATGAAAATTATTTTGAATGACGAAAAATTCATGCGGTTATAGTTTCATAAGACTCGTAGCTTTAAAGGGTTATGGCAATATAAATTAACTTTGTCTCATTTGAAAGAACTCGTGAAATGGTATAACAAGACCTTTTACAATTTTCCCTTATCTTTTTTGGTTTTCGAAATAATTTGACGAAAGACAGCGTGCTGTCCGCCATCTTGGAATTATTTTCGATATGCATGTGACGTCATAAGTAGGGTAAAGTGAAATTTTTATCTTGCCAACCTTACGACATTATGAGCCAGAAACTCGATTATGTTGCACTATTCCATTTTCAATTGGCCCACAACATTTTGAAAAGCCTTCCGTGGAAATTCGGTCACCTATGGAGTAGTTTCATCAGGTTTACCCTGCTTGTGACGTCACCAATTTCCTAGTTAATTAGGTCAAATATTACAACAAGATGGCGGATTGTAGAATGTCTTTTGTCATAATTATCTGAAATATTTCAAAAACCAAGAAAGATACAGAAAAATTGTAAAAGGTCTTCTTATACCATTTTACGAGTTCTTTCAAATGAGACAAAGTTAATTTATATTGCCATATCCCTTTAAGCCTGGTTTCCATTTGGTCGCTACGATCGCAACGGTGTCATAGTGGTCGATGTAATAGAGTGTCTATCTATATCTTGTCTTTTGTCTGCTGTATGCAAAGCAGTCTTTACTGATTGCAGAGATAGACACTACACTATATTACATCGACCACTATGACACTGTTGCAATCGTTGCTACCAAATGGAAACCAGGCATAAGAAGCTATGATTTTATTGGTTAAGCCTAATTGCCTGGTAGTCGTGGTATTTGTGCTTGACTACCAAGACTACCGGGCGGGCGGGAGCGGAGATAAGACCCTAGGCACGAGGTTGGACTACCAAGACTACCAATATATTGGTTCAGCCAATCAGAGGCAATCTTCTTTGAGCTGCGACCTTACTCGGTAGTTTCAAGCCCATGCTGCCGTTGTTACTTATAAACTTGCAAATATTAATTACACTGTAGAACAATATAACTTTTTATACTAACGTTTCATAATTATCTCGAATTGTGTATAAATATGAAAGTTTAACATGAGACAATGTGATACATTTATTTTGTATTAAGTTGAATTTTGTTTGAAATCGTAATTTTCGCGGGGTCGCTACTTTCGGGGGGTATCGTAGTCGCTAGGGGTGTCGTTACTTTCGGGATTTATTTGCAAACACTGAATTTTATAGCTGCTGAACTTTACGGTAGATGATATAATGTATATAGACAAAAGCTATATATATTATATACATATTCCACTGATTGTTTCAGTGTGGCAGGTTCCCGGGACATCTGCCTTGGCATAGTTATCATGGTGACCCTCAACTGCTTTCTCTATACTTGCTCTATTGCGTATTGCTTGCTGTATTGCGTATTGCTTGCTCTATTGCGTATTGCTTGCTCTATTGCATATTACTTGCTCTATTCCATATTGCTTGCTCTATTGCATATTACTTGCTCTATTGCATATTGCTTGCTCTATTGCATATTGCTTGCTCTATTGCATATTGCTTGCTCTATTGCATATTGCTTGCTCTATTGCATATTGCTTGCTCTATTGCATATTACTTGCTCTCAGGGGCGGATTTAGGGTACGTCAAACACGGCAAGCGACATACACTAAACTTCGAGACTAATTTATTCATGAATTAATTAGTTTGAATTTTCAAAAAAAACTTCTAAAAATGTTTTAAAAATTTGAAAAATAAATATTCAAACTTTTAAAAATTTTATATAAATTTTGAAATTTTCGAAATTTTCATTTTGCCCGTAATTAGCGCGCTAAAAAAAAAAAATTTTCGGCTGAGAAGACTTCGTCTACTTCATGTAGTCTGAACGAACTGTTCATATGATAAGGTTATTGAGGGACCTCCAATTGAGGATAATTCGAGTACGGCAAAATGGCCGATGTACGGCAAAATGGCCGCAAACACGAGCACTGATTGGTCAAAAGCAGTAAAAAATGACCAGTGTACGTCGGAAGTAAATGCAGTGTACGTCGGAAGTGAGAAAAAGTATAACTCGGCTGTCTTGTCAGCAGTAAATTGACTCGAATTCAAACTTCGGCTTGAGACTGGGCCGAACTTGTAGAGAACGCTCTACAGAATGAAAACGTTGATCTGTTGTGATTTGACAAAGAAACTACAATCGTGCGATTTTCTTGTGGGTCAAGAGTTTTCTGAGCAGATTGGTAAGACATTGCATCGGGATATTGACGCGGAGACATATATTCCTCAGCATGCGAAATCTGGTTCTGGAAAGAAACGTTGTATTGCTTTAAAGTGAGTGGAAACTATCTTAACTTTAGTAGTAGTTTAGTTCCTAAAACTTGTGTAACCTTGAAAAGCGTAAATTATTTAAATTAGATAAGATAGGTGACGTATATGTTCGACAATAGAGTATTTATGAATAATACATCATATAATTATTGAGATAATGAGATATGTTTAGCCAACCATCGCCAATGTTTACTTCAATAATCTGATCAACAGCGTTAAATATTGAATTCCAATACCTCTTCTCGAACAGTCTACTGTTTATTTTTTCTTTAATATTCGATTGGTTTGGATTGTGTTTTGACTTTGTATCTGGCTTTTAAATATAGATCTCCTAGTATAGATTCTGGATGTTCTGCGAATCAGCTTGTTAAAAAAGAAGCTATTTTAAACTGTTGTGATAACACATGATCTAGTTTCTTATGTATTCTTGGTTTGGCTTCTGTTACAAACAGAAATATTTTTTGTTATTACCCTGACTGTGGGGAACAGAAATTTAAATTACTTTTTAATTGTAAAGTAGAACCGTGTCCACCTTTGAGAGGTACAGGTATGTCAGATGTACATATCCTATTTTGTTTTCAAGGCATTGTTGAATCAGGTAACGTATTTCAACCAAATCATTTTGTCCCTCATGTTTTATGCTGAGCCAACAGGAGGAGAAAAAAGGATGTTTCACAAAAAATCTCCTCCAACCTGTCAAAGTCTAAAAAAATTCCAGTGGAAATTTGGTTCAATCTAAAATGTATTTTCCTTTTATAACTACACCAGACCCCAAACCTTGCCATACTATCAAACACACCAATTGCTTTTGTTCCATCGTCAGAATTAAGTGGCAAAACAGCTGCTCCTTCTGGCACTTCTGCAACCAACTCACCTGCTCCTTCTGAAACCACTTCACCATCCACAAGTTCAACTATCACTACCAGCACTTCCCAAATAAATTTTATTCATGAGTATGATATTGCTACTTATAGAGAGAAAGCCAAAGGTACGACCGATTTGGAAATTGATGTTCTAATAAAAAATGTGTTCAATTATAAAACATCCTACATGGTCTATTTTTCTCTTCTCAAAACTCTTTTTCTTTAGGCGAGTAACTGGCGCCTCAAAACCAGACAGCTCGGGGTAGATAAGGGGTAGAATAAAGTAATAGATAGTTAATATGACCAGGATGATGTAGAGAGTGAGCTCTCTCTATGTCCATGAAATGTCCTACATGGACTATTTTTCTCTTCTCATAACTCTTTCTCTTTAGGCGAGTATCTGGCGCCTCAAAACCAGACAGCTCAGGGTAGATAAGGGGTAAACTATTTGGTAGTTATATACATACATCAAGTGTCTTTCAGCTTGATAAGTTAAAGGAAAACTAATTAGCTACTCAAGCTTTTGCAAACTCAGAATTAATATGACCAAGATGATGTGAGGCCACAGTGAGTGTGAGCTCCTCTCAGTCGGTACCCATGAAATGTCTTATATGGTCTATTTACTTTATTTCTTCTAATCAGAGAAGGAATTTGGCAGCTAAGGCTAGGTGTGGAGCCTTGGCTGTCCATGTCTGTCCATGTCTTGGCTGTCCATGTCTAGGCATGATGATGAGCTCTGACAGAGCGAAACAGTCCAAAACAAGCTCTCCAATAACGATTGAAAAAAATGCAAAAGCATTTTTTTAAAAAATAAATCGCAAAATGTGGCCATAAAAACGCAAATTAGCACTAAGATTTTTCTAAAAAAATCTTGTCAGAATGCAGGAAATGCCATTTCAGAGAGCCAAATTTTAAAAAATTTCCGGGGGCATACCCCTGCACCCCCCTAGATTGCGCAACTTCCGTGTTTTGATGTACACTAAAAAATTCCTAGATCCGCCCCTGCGCTCTATTGCATATTACTTGCTCTATTGCATATCACTTGCTCTATTGCATATTACTTGCTCTATTGCATATCACTTGCTCTATTGCATATTACTTGCTCCATTGCGTATTGCTTGCTCTATTGCGTATTACTTGCTCTATTGCATATTGCTTGCTCTATTGCGTATTAATTGCTCTATTGCATATTGCTTGCTCTATTGCGTATTACTTGCTCTATTGCATATTGCTTGCTCTATTGCATATTACTTGCTCTATTGCATATTGCTTGCTCTATTGCATATTGCTTGCTCTATTGCATATTACTTGCTCTATTGCATATTGCTTGCTCTATTGCATATTGCTTGCTTCATTGCATATTGCTTGTTCTATTGCATATTAATTGCTCTATTGCGTATTACTTGCTCTATTGCATATTGCTTGCTCTATTGCATATTGCTTGCTCTATTGCATATTGCTTGCTCTATTGCATATTACTTGCTCTATTGCATATTGCTTGCTCTATTGCATATCACTTGCTCTATTGCATATTGCTTGCTCTATTGCATATTACTTGCTCTATTGCATATTGCTTGCTCTATTGCATATTACTTGCTCTATTGCATATTGCTTGCTCTATTGCATATTGCTTGCTCTATTGCATATTGCTTGCTCTATTGCATATTACTTGCTCCATTGCGTATTGCTTGCTCTATTGCATATTGCTTGCTCTATTGCGTATTAATTGCTCTATTGCGTATTAATTGCTCTATTGCATATTGCTTGCTCTATTGTGTATTGCTTGCTCTATTGCATATTGCTTGCTCTATTGCATATTGCTTGCTCTAAATATTAATTGCTCTATTGCATATTGCTTGCTCTATTGCATATTGCTTGCTCTATTGCATATTACTTGCTCTATTGCATATTGCTTGCTCTATTGTGTATTACTTGCTCTATTGCATATTTCTTGCTCCATTGTGTATTGCTTGCTCTATTGCGTATTACTTGCTCTATTGCACATTGCTTGCTCTATTGCATATTGCTTGCTCTATTGTGTATTACTTGCTCTATTGCGTATTACTTGCTCTATTGCATATTGCTTGCTCTATTGCATATTGCTTGCTCTATTGTGTATTACTTGCTCTATTGCATATTACTTGCTCTATTGCATATTACTTGCTCTATTGCATACTCTATTTCTCAGCCTTGGCCTCCTATGGCATCTACCCAACACAATGGATACATGTATCTAGCAATTAAACAATTCTATTCTATTTTAGTCTATTCTTTGTGTTACCTTTGGAATCTAAGTCCGAATAATGTGATCCTTCTCAATTTGGTGGCAGATGCATTATAAGGTGTGGTACTTTTTAGACCATAGTTGCTAACAAATATTTATGCCGATAGACGTACCTATACTGTACCCTAAATTTCTTCAAGATGCAACTGAAACCACACTATTTTTTATTTGGCCTTAGGCTGGCAGTTTTTAGTTCACCTGCAGTTTTTGCACATTTGTTTGAACATTAATTTCTAATTGTTGTCAATTTGTGTTTCTGTGACAGAAAACATCAAATTTTGGTTGTTCTACGCCACATACAGTACAGTGAAATGGAAGTAGGTCGTGAAGTAAGTAAGATTACTCGACATGTTTGAATTTCAAATAAGGTAAATTCAGTGATGGATCCAGCTTGATCTGGTCAGGGGAGAGGTGCTAGCGAAGTGAGATCAGACGTGGGGCGCAACCGAGGCCGGGTGGAGTGCCCCTGAGGGAGCTACTGCAGGGGTCTGGGGACACAGGCCCCAGCGGGTCCAGGGACCAATTTTTTATACCTACCATATTAATACCTATGAATCATATGATAGCTAATATATGAATCATATATCTATGAAGCATATATGATAGCTATGATACCTAATATCTAAAAATTTGACAAGGCAATTGGCACCCTCACTGCTTGGCCAAGGCCAGGGGGTGCGCACCCCCTGCACAACCCCTGTAAATCTATCACTGGGTAAATTGAACAAAAATTCATATTATAATGTATCCAACACCTCATTACTGTATAATAATAATAAAAATAAGATCTACATTTGTATAGCGCTAAAACTATGAAATATTCTAAAGCGATAAAAGACAAATTAGCTAATACCTATCATTATATCTATGACTAATACAGTGGCGAATCCAGGGTTTTTCGAAAGGGGAGGCGCATATGAAGAATCAGCACATTGTGGTGTATGTTTGAGGAGTTCCACTAGAGAGGTCTGGGGGCATGCCCCCCCGGAAATTTTTCAAAGCCCAGAAGTGCTTTTCTGGCGAATTCTGTTAAGAATTTTGCTAAATTAGAGCACCACGCCGTTGCTAAAAATGCACGATTACAAAGGGGCATCAAGATATTGAAACACTTTAATATAAACTCAGAAGTACTGGTACTCAGAAAAACTCAGAAGTAGAACGATTGACATGGTAAAAAACAGAAAACACTTGTTTGCGCCACGTCCCTGGATCCGCCACGTTCCTGGATCCGCCACTGTAATATATAGTTCATATCCTCAGATGAATGATTTTGAGTCCCGGACAGGGATCGAACCTTCTGATTGCCAATACTCATCATTCTATTGAACCAGTACATCATTGTAACCTTTGCTCTCCATCTGAGTCTTGGTATAGCTCAATGGTTAGAGCATCTTAGCAGCTCAATGGTTAGAGTGTCTTAGTACAGTAGCTCAATGGTTAAAGTGTCTTGGTAGCTCAATGGTTAGAGAGTCTTAGTAGCTCAATGGTTAGAGAGTCTTGGTAGCTCAATGGTTAGAGTGTCTTAGTAGCTCAATGGTTAGAGTGTCTTAGTAGCTCAATGGTGAGAGTGTCTTAGTAGCTCAATGGTTAGAGAGTCTTGGTAGCTCAATGGTTAGAATGTCTTAGTAGCTCAATGGTTAGAGTGTCTTAGTAGCTCAATGGTTAGAGTGTCTTAGTAGCACAATGATTATAGAGTCTTAGTAGCACAATGGTTAGAGAGTCTTAGTAGCTCAATGGTTAGAGCATCTTAGCAGCTCAATGGTTAGAGAGTCTTAGTAGCTCAATGGTTAGAGAGTCTTGGTAGCACAATGGTTAGAGCGTCTTAGTAGCTCAATGGTTAGAGTGTCTTGGTAGCTCAATGGTTAGAGCGTCTTAGTAGCTCAATGGTTAGAGCGTCTTGGTAGCTCAATGGTTATCTCTAACCATTATATCTATCTATCATAGCTCAATGGTTAGAGAGTCTTAGTAGCTCAATGGTTAGAGAGTCTTGGTAGCTCAATGGTTAGAATGTCTTAGTAGCTCAATGGTGAGAGTGTCTTAGTAGCTCAATGGTTAGAGAGTCTTGGTAGCTCAATGGTTAGAATGTCTTGGTAGCTCAATGGTTAGAGTGTCTTAGTAGCTCAATGATTAGAGCATCTTGGTAGCTCAATGGTTAGAGAGTCTTAGTAGCTCAATGGTTAGAGAGTCTTGGTAGCACAATGGTTAGAGAGTCTTAGTAGCTCAATGGTTAGAGCATCTTAGCAGCTCAATGGTTAGAGTGTCTTAGTACAGTAGCTCAATGGTTACAGTGTCTTCAATGGTTAGAGCGTCTTAGTAGCTCAATGGTTAGAGCGTCTTAGTAGCTCAATGGTTAGAGTGTCTTGGTAGCTCAATGGTTAGAGAGTCTTAGTAGCTCAATGGTTAGAGAGTCTTGGTAGCTCAATGGTTAGAATGTCTTAGTAGCTCAATGGTGAGAGTGTCTTAGTAGCTCAATGGTTAGAGAGTCTTGGTAGCTCAATGGTTAGAATGTCTTGGTAGCTCAATGGTTAGAGTGTCTTAGTAGCTCAATGATTAGAGCATCTTGGTAGCTCAATGGTTAGAGAGTCTTAGT
The DNA here is from genome assembly GCA_035772405.1 of Chrysogorgia sp. JL179-B06. Classification (NCBI taxonomy): domain Eukaryota; kingdom Metazoa; phylum Cnidaria; class Anthozoa; order Scleralcyonacea; family Chrysogorgiidae; genus Chrysogorgia; species Chrysogorgia sp. JL179-B06. The sequence goes on from JAYKKM010000044.1 coordinate 3,234,885, forward strand.
AGCTCAATGGTTAGAGAGTCTTGGTAGCTCAATGGTTAGAGAGTCTTAGTAGCTCAATGGTTAGAGAGTCTTAGTAGCTCAATGGTTAGAGCATAGCTCAATGGTTAGAGAGTCTTGGTAGCTCAATGGTTAGAGTGTCTTGGTAGCTCAATGGTCTTGGTAGCTCAATGGCTAGAGCATCTTAGTAGCTCAATGGTTAGAGAGTCTTAGTAGCTCAATGGTTAGAGTGTCTTAGTAGCTCAATGGTTAGAGTGTCTTAGTAGCTCAATGGTTAGAGAGTCTTAGTAGCTCAATGGTTAGATAGTCTTAGTAGCTCAATGGTTAGAATGTCTTAGTAGCGCAATGGTTAGAGAATCAAAAGATTACATGAGGTTCGATTCCTGTCCGCGACTCAGAAACATTTTCTGAAGATTTGAGCTTGATGATCGTCTATGTATCGTCTGCAGTTTCTTGTCTTTAAAAAATGTGTGATCAATGAAAAGGGTGTGCCTGCTTAGGAATTCAAGATATGAGGACAGTGATTGCTATCATTGTAACTGTTTATGCAAATAAAATGACTGATGAAATTTGTAGTATGAGAAATAGTGGTCACAAAATGACCCTATTTTGACTATCGAGCCACCAATATTATGGTTTGTTTTATGCTACAGATATTTCAACGAAGAAATAGAAATATCTTGATGACAATTCAGTTTGTTGCTGAAACAGCAAGAATGCTTCGAGAGAAAGGAAGACTGCAGGATTTTGAGTTCATAGCAGATAGATCGATTGAACTCCTTCGAGGTAATTTACAACTTAAAAAAGAAATGCTAAATGAAATTATTGGTAAATGTGTTGCAGGACACATGGCGGTAGAATGTGTAGACATGTTAAAGTACTACCTTGCACTTGAAAAATTGTTTGATGATTCCGTGAATGAGAAACAATTTAGAGTGCAGAACCTTCTTACAATAGCACAAGTATATTATCTTTTAACAGGACATTATAGAGAAGTATTAGAATATACACGTAAAGCAGAAAACATCGCCAAAGAACTTAAAGATAAAAAGGGGGAAGCTTTATGTTATGAAATGTTTGGGAGTGTTGATTTAAGTCTGGAAGAGTATGAAAAAGCTATTGAGTATTTCCAGAAAAGTCTAGCAATTTGCACTGATATAGGGGATCGGGCAGGTATAGCAACTAACAATGGACAGTTGGGGGAAGCATATCTTGGTTTAGGAGAGTATAGAAAGGCGATCCAGTTATTCCAGAGAAGTCTGGCAATTAGCACCGAGATAAACGATTGGTCACTAGTAATAAGTAACAATGAAAATTTGGGCGCTTCCTATTTTCGTCTAGGTGAGTATAAAAAAGCTATGGAGTATTATGAAACAAGTCTAGCTATTAGTACTAAAATAGGAGATCGTAAAGGAATAGGAAGGAACTCTTGCAGCTTGGGGGGTGTCTCTCATCAGTTAGGAGAGTGTAAGAAAGCCATCGAGAATTGCGAGGAAGCTCTGGCAATTTCTACTGAAATAGGGGATCAGTCCGTAATAGCAGATAGCAGTACAGGTTTAGGGATTAGCTATCTTCATTTAGGGAAGTATGAAAAAGCCATCGGGTATTTCGAGAAAAGTCTGGCAGTTTACACTGAAATAGGCCGTCGATCAGGGAAAGCAAGTGGAAATACAAATTTAGGCAATGTCTATCTCAGATTAGGAGAGTGTAAGAAAGCCATTGAATTCTTCCAAATAGCTCTTGAAATTAGCTCTGAAATTGGGGATCGTGGTCGAATAGCCACTAACAATTTAAATTTAGGAAGTGCTTGCTTTAGTTTAGGAGAGTATAGAAGAGCTATCGAGTACTACCAGAAAAGTCTAGATATTAACACTGAAATCGGCAGTCTGTCAGGAATAGAAGTTAGCTATGGACATCTAGGGCATGTCTATATTATTTTAGGAGATTATGAAAGAGCTATCGGATATAGCCAAAACGGTCTGACAATTAGCACTGAAATTGGGAATCCGTCAGTGATAGCAAGTAAAAATGGAAATTTAGGGAATGCGTATTGTAATTTAGGAGACTGTGAAAAAGCTATCAAGTATTTCCAAAAAAGCTTAGAAATTAGCACTGATATAGGGGATGCGTCAGGAATAGCTAATGGCAATGGAAATTTAGGGAATGCGTATTTTAATTTAGGAGACTGTGAAAAAGCTATCAAGTATTTCCAAAAAAGCTTACAAATTAGCACTGATATAGGGGATGCGTCAGCAATGGCTACAAGCAATGGAAATATAGCGAATGTCTGCGCCCGCTTAGGAGCATATGAAGAAGCAATCGAGTATTGCCAAAGAGGTCTATCAATTAACACTAAAATAGGAGATCGGTCAGGAATAGCAACAAACTATTTGAACTTGGGGAACACCTATTCTCAATTAGTGGAGTATGAAAAAGCCTTTGCGTTCTTTGAGAAAAGTTTAGAAATTAGTGATGAAATTGAAAATCCAACAATTGCAAGTTGGTGCCTTGCAAGCATTGGTGGAACTTACTTCTTTCAAGGCAAGTCTAAAATTGACAAACTTGAAGCTTTGAGCATATTTCAACAAGCTGTATCTTACTTAAAGAGGTCTGTCAACTGTAGTGATCGGATGTTTTCGAGATTGCATGTTGATCAAAATAAGATATCGTTCACAAAAGAATACTTTCGCTTATATGTGACATTAATGTGTTGTTTTATATTGATGGAACGTATTGACGCCGCGTTGCTAGTTATTGATCTTGGAAAGGCCAAGGCACTGCATGCTTTTATTGAGAAACGAAAGAAACCAGAGAGTGATCACATGGCAGATTATACTCACAAGACTTGGGAAAGAATTGATAGCCATGAAGAAAACATACAAATGGAAGAAATTGAGAGAGATCTCAAACTAAGAACGGAGAATTCTTCTGTTATAGTTTATGCTTTTAACCATGACGAGTTTCTGAATATTTGGGTTGTTAATGGCAAGAATGACATCAATATTTTCGAACAGAGAGAAATTGTGAAAGCATCTATTTTTAGTCACTTAGAGCAGCTGCTTGGTGATCTTAATGTGAATTTATCCCGAGAATCGTCCTTTCATAAACTTGACTCCGACCCCACCCATAGTTGGCAAATTCTTGAATTGGACAGAAAGCCAAATGAAAAATCTAAATGTGCCACAGAACATGAGACAGAAACTAGTGACTTAGTCTTGTGCAAATCCAAAACCACGCCTTCACAAAAGCAACATTCGGGCGAAAGCATATTTGCAGACAATACACCCGAACCTACTAATTCTTCGGAGCAGATTTTAGAAATGTTACATCAAATACTGTTACCTCCTGCAGTTAAGGATTACATTAAAGGAACTAAACTTATCATTGTTCCTGACGAATTTCTATTTTTCGCGCCATTTTGCTCATTGTCAGATGAAAATGGCTGCCCTTTGTCACAAAGTTACAGTATTCAAATAACACCTTCAGTACACTCTTTAGTGTCCAGCATGACACGATCTCGTGATCCTAGTCTTGGTTTTGCGTTGTTCGTTGGTAATCCTACCGTGGGGAAAGTTAGTTTTCGTGGAAATGATATTAAGCCTGGTGAGTTACCTAGCGCCACAGAAGAAGTCAATTGTCTTGCTCCGCTTTTTGAAGCCCAACCCTTAGTTGAGGGTGAAGCAACAAAGGAGAGAGTTTTGAAATGTATCGATGGAGCTAGTATAATCCATATTGCTGCCCATGGCTACCAAGAGCACGGAGAAATCTTTCTTGCCCCGAACCCTAATGTCGAAGAGCAAACAGGCACGTCTATTCCAATTGAAGAATCCTATCTTTTAAGAGAACTAGACATTTTGGATATTAACATAAGAGCACGGTTGGTTGTTCTTTGTTGTTGTCATACGGGAAGTGGTAACGTTTCCTCAGAAGGTGTCGTTGGTTTAGCCCGGGCATTTCTTGCTGCCGGTGCTCGCTCTGTCCTCGCTACGCTCTGGCCTATTCACGACGAAGGCACAAAAGAGTTCATGAAATATTTCTACGACGAAGTTTGCAAAGAAACCTCGGTTTGCGAGGCTTTAAGAAGGACAATGAACCTGTTTCAAAGACACCAAAACAACGATTTTAGTTCGTTTAAGATTTGGGCTCCGTTTACCATTTACGGAGAGGATGTTAAGTTTACACAACGTGATATTGAAGAAATAAAGCAACAATCTCGTGCAATGTCTTACTAATTTTAACATTGATTATAAGTATGGGTATAAAATAATATGCTGATTCTTTGTATTTTTCGCAGTTACCTCAAATGTCCACAAAAGCCGCCGTCTAACCGCTTATTTTAAAAGGTTTTGTTTAAATTTAAGTTAATGTATGATGCTTTGAGATAGTTCAGTCGCAATAGAGATTGAGAGAGAGTGAAAAATGAGTAGAGAGTGATTTCCAAATGCTTGTTTATCTGTGATATATTTGTTAATGTTGAATGGCATTGGTTGTCTTAGTGATCTTAAATGTTATAGTCTTTTTAACAGGCTAAAGTAGATTGTGGATTCTAGTTTAAGTTTTTGCGTTGAAAAGGTTTTAGATATTATTTCTAATTCTGCTGTGATATTATTGATATTGGATGCTATGTGACTGTGAATTTGGTGACGAAAGTACATTCTCTTTAGTTGAACCTTAATATGTGTCTCAAAATAACTGAGCTAGCTTGATGGCTCCTCCAGTTATCAGTGTTATCAGTCATCACAACAAAATATTGATAACTTCATTTTTATTTCATTTATCAACAAATCCATACGTACTTTTTTGTAGGAAGTAATTTAGGTCTACATGACACTCACAAATGTGGCATAATGTCAAAAATGACGAAAATTATAAAGTTTTTGTGTTGGTCGATGACGTCAGTGTGACGTCACAAATTACGTCACCAGACGAAAGAAGTTTGCCTATATTAGCCTTTCGAGGCTCGACCTTGTGCGAAATTCTTTTGAATTATAAACACAAAGTCGAAGCTCGAAAGGCTAATTAATTATATGCACATAAAAGAATATTGTTTGGCAACCATTTTTATGAATTCGTTCTATATTTCACACATAAAATCTCGGTTATACCTTGAATTTATTGTTCGCTCACAATGTATATTGGGCGCTAAACTACCTATCCTTAGCAACCGGTTGTCTAGCAACGAAATACGTCCGAACACCCTGTGGCTCACGCTATAGAGGGTAATATTTTTTTCATATTGACGCTCTTTAAAAGTAAAACTCTTACAATTGGGACAACTTTTCTCCATGTCAACATGATCTTATAGATATTTGAAATTTGCGGTAACACTCGTTGAGTTAATTGACAATGATAATGAAAGATTGTGTTGTGTTGCATTGAATAACACTATAAATCATACCTGTAACGGGTTCATGCAATGAATATTATTTTGGTTGGTTTAGTTGCATGTTCACCGTCAAAATTGAGGTCGCAATTATGTTGGTGAAATGCGTTTATGTAGGAAAACGTTTTTCTCACTTGTCCATTTTATTTTATCTATGAGTTGAGATATCTGTATTTTTTGGTTTAACAATATGAACTAGACGTATTATGTTCATATGTGTATTAAAGGGATACTCCAGCCAAAATACAAATGTAGTTCATATGAAAGATCTTACTGACTTAGTTTATTTCCAAAGTTTCAGTATTCCTATCAAGTTAGTTGAAAATTTGAGCATTTTGACGCCATATTTGTTTTTAAAAAGATGACGTCATTGAGTGCTTCTTTATCGGCAGTGGAGTTGTTTTGATGGCGATCACATAGTGATAGCTGTTGTGAGTGCGATCACATAGTGATAGCTGTTGTGAATGCTCTTTGGAGGAAAATTAGTCGAAATAAACGATTTAGTTCTTCATGCAGGAAAGTAGAGGAGCTTCTTTGGCATAATACGAGATAGAAACACTCAGTGACGTCATTTTCGAGGAACAAATATGGCGTCGAAATTGGACAAACTCTCCAACTTCAACTAGCCATATCTTCTTAACTTAATTGATTTGAATGCTGATACTTTCGATATAAACTAAAGTCAATAAGATCTTTCATATGAACTACACTGTCTTGTATTTTCACTGAGTAGTATACCCCTTTAATGTGATCCATTGCAACTGTTTCGCCAGTGTAATCAGGTTTTTTAACGCTGAATAATGTTGATCAACGATATGGAAGACCTGCAATGCGGAACTGACTAAATATTAAAACCTGTATAGCTACTTTGTGTTTCTTTATCTGCGTGGAATACATCTGGTTGAATTGGACAAGGACAGTCGTTGCAACTCACGGGAAATAATGTTCAATTGGAGCCGCTGCGAAACTCGGTCTAAACATTTCAAGGAAATGAATTGTAAACAGTGAAACTCACCACAACTTCACAAACTTGTGTACTAAAATAATGAGAATAAGATGAAATCCTTTTCTTGGTTAAGCCTGGTGAATAACTGTTGACAATGGTACTCGTTCCCTTTTATGAAGCAACTAAAGACCCACATAGTTAATCACGCACGAAAGACCAACTTTTGGAGTTTGCAGTTTTTATTATCTACTTTGTTCTTTGTTCTACTTGGTTCTTTTATCATTATCTACTTGGTTCTTTCATCAGTTGTACAACGTTACCGCACCACGCAAGAGATGGTAATCAACTGAAGCGTCCCAAATGAACAAAAAGAAAGAACAATTAGAAAAATTAAAAGAAAATCTAAACTAATCTTACGCTGTCTCACAGTTACCGAGACTCCGTCAACATTTGCAGGGTTCATGACCTATAGCTACTTTGTTTTATTTATCCTGCGTGGAGTACATCTGGTTGAATTGGACAATGACAGTCGTTGCAACGCACGTGAAATAATGTTCAATTGGAGCTGCTACGAATCTCTGTCTAAACATTTCAAGGAAACGAATTGTGTGTAAAATCCTGTAATTGACAATGAAACTGTCTACAACGCGGGTGAACAGTTCTACGAAGCATGTATTCCCGTCTTTGTTGATGGTCCTAATTAAAAGTGTGGTTTAGTACCTAGAATTATCTACCAACATTCATAAGATGAAAATCCAACGAAGAACATTAAGCTGTATTCTCCTGGAATTACCAGTTCTATCTGACTATCTTCTCTACTTTATTATAATCCTGCAGCTGAAATAGTTCTGGTTGAAGTGAAACTTTAACATGAAACCGTTAATACGACGCCACGAGAGATAATATTCAATTCATGGAGAAACAGTGAAACTCACCACAAACTTCTCGTGTGTATGAAAATAAATTTTTCTTGGTTAAACCTGGTAAATAACTGTTGCCAATGGAACTCGTTCCGTTTTAAGAAGCAACCAAAGATCCACATAATTACGCGCTAAGGACCAACTTTTGGAGTTTGCAGTTTTTATTATCTACTTGGTTCTTTGTTCTACTTGGTTCTTTTATCATTCAGTTGTACAACGTTATCGCACCACGCAAGAGATGGTAATCAACTGAAACGAAGAGAAAGCGTCCCAAATGAACAAAAAGAAAGAACAATTAGAAAAATTAAAAGAAAATCTAAATTAATCTTACGCTGTCTTACAGTTATTGAGACTCCGTCAACATTTGCAGGGTTCATGGCCTGTCTTTGGACTGGTATACTGTATAATGAATATATATAGATGGTCACAGGAATAGAAGATGCAATGGTTTTATATATCTGGACAACCTTTATGGTGTTGAAAATTATGGGGATTGCGAAACGGTAAAGGTTACCTAACGTTTATCAAAAACTATTCCTTCATGGTATTTCGTAAATGTTGAAATCTGTGTTCAGCATGGAGTACTTGCTGTTCATCATGCTTGTCCCACGTGGAACTACCATTGTGGAAGAAATATGCTCTGAAATATTGCTGCTAGAGACCGTGTCATTATAACACGTTTACATCCGTTACGACCGCTTTGGAAAGAATCCCCGATTTACCACTGTTCATCATTATGGTTTTATTCTTTTTGAGTTAATCTGATTACGACCAAAGCAACCAAGAGAGACAGTTGTCCAACAAGTTGTTATACGTAGAAAACAGTTTGACCAAGATTTTATTCTCAAATAAAAGTTTGGTTTACCCGGAACTCAGGATTATATCAACCTTCATAAAACAAAAATCTTGGAACTTGAATATATTATAGACGTCAATGGACATACATATAACGTCCTATTTTTGCATCCTCTTCCGTCCTGGATTATTTTGCTGGTTTTGCTGAACAAAATATCACCACAGCTTCATTAATGACATGTTGTCCTGAGTTGTTGTACCACCTGGTTGCTGCTGGCGAAATAGTTTCAAAATCCCAAACCTTCCATGATGTCATATTGCTTTAAAATGGTAGTAAGACTTTTTTTACAATTTTTATTTTATCTATTAGTATTCAAAAAATGAAGAAGAATAGCATTCTTACTTAGTCAATATCCAGTTATGTTGTTCTAGAGATATTCAAGTTTTTTAAAGATGCAAATGAACTTATGACGTCATCTACTCCTTAATTTAAACTAAAGCATTAGCTATACACAGTGCAGTGTACCATTCTTAGTAGCAAACATCTGCAACGTTTCAGCACAATCTAGCCGCTATCTCCAAAGATATTCCTCATTTTTAAAATTTGAGTGAGTAGATGATGTCATTAGGTATTTCATTTGCAGCTTTTAAAAACTTAAATATCTCTGGAACAAGATAAGACATTGACAAAGTAAGACCGCTATTCTTGCTTATTTCGAATGCACTTCTAGATAAAGCCCATTTGGGAAACGCCCTTATAGCGTCTCAAGTAAAGCTGTACAAAGACATACTATATATCATTTTAAAAGTCTTGAATAGACTTAAGTATATATTTTACCCGTTAAGGTTGGGACACACGAGGCGACAAATCGCGTGGACAGTTGCGGGGACAAATCCCGTCGTATGCATGACCATGCGAAGTCTTGTCGTGGGGACAAAATGTTGTTCCCACAACATGTCCCATCTTAAAATAAACCAATCAAAGAACGCTATTTTATTTTATTTTCCTTCTCTGACATGTGCCCTCGTGTGTCCTCAACCGGAGAAATGTCCTCCGCAACATGCCCCCGCGATTTGTCCCCTCGTGTGTCCTATAACCTTTAAGATAAATAAATTAAAGTGTAGATGCTGGGATTTTTTAACGCAAAATCAGTCGGTCTTCTTGAAAAAATAATTTCAAAACGTGCAAGGGCTGGACTTCTCCGACAGACGGACTGCTTTTGCGTTAAAAAATCCTAGCATCTGCAGTTTAATTTATTAATCATAATGGCGATTTGCAACCGAAATAATATTTTTCTGCAAGCACCCACTAGTACGTGTTACCGCAATTTCTGAAACAGTTCTGACTTGAAAGGCGATATTGCTTTTTATATTGCTTTTTATTAGAGTTAAATAATAACATATGTTTAATGTTAGTATTTGAAAAGGTAAATAATATATATATATATACACATATGTGTGTGTGTGTTAGTAATTCTAATATTTGAACTAAAGAACTGGTTAACTTTTTAGAATTAATTTCAAAAACATTTAAACTCTGTCTTTAATTCTATTATAAATAGTTTATTATGTGTCTTAATACGTTGTTCACATTAAAAGTTTAAAAAGTTGATTTAAAAAAATTCTAATTAATACGTATGCTGCCTAATAAATTGTAAGAATGCTAAGTTAGGTTTTTAGTCTTCCATTATTAGGATTTTCAAATCCTTTGTTTTGTAATAATCAGGGGCGTAGGAAGCAGGGGTGCCGGGGGGGGGCGGAATAGCTTTCGGCCCCCCAAAAAAATAATTGAATTTGAAAGAAAAATTGCAGCAAAAAAATTGAATTCGAAAGTAGTAGTTCGAAAACAATATCTTCCTGTTAATGTTCTGTTAAACTGTCATGTTATGTAATTAAAAAAAATAATCACATATCTTTGCATGTTAACCCGAGTGTTTTACTAAACTAAAGTACTAATATTTCTCTAGTTTACGCAGCCCTACTCTAGTAGGCTTTCTTTTTTAACTAAGCAGAAGGGCGGAAATCGCGGAATGATTGAGGCTAAAAGGTAACCCGGATGAAAAAACGTCCGGAATGTCCATGTCGGACTCGCTGACCATTGCATTAATATATGTTGTCAGTGGTTCCCAGGAAACTATTCGATTGGGGGCCCACTGCTCACAGCGGGAGAGGAGGATGTGTCATTGTTTGGGGCATGCTTGGGGCCACCACAGTCCTAAATATGAAATTTTATAAACTTCTGAGCTGAAAAATCACCGCCCAGAATGGAGGAAATGCCATTTGCGGGAATCTAAATTTCAAAATTTTTCGGGGGCATACCCACGGACCCTCCTACAAAGCCTCACGCCTAGCTTCGCCACTGACAGGTACAACGAAAATGTTGCTTTGGTCGCCCCCCCCCCAAGTTTACAAAGGTTCCTACGCCCCCTGTTTTGTATGATATTTTTTATTGGAAAACTCACCATTCGCGATTTCTTGTTGCCATTCACGACACAAGAACGCCACTTCTATTCTCTTTCACTTCGCTCAGACGAATAGAAAATATTTCACATATAAGTGAATACAACGAGACAAGTTGCAGGTGACCGGTTAGCACTATAGGTCAAACTGTTTATTACAAAATGCATCTTAGTTACAGTTTTAATTGTCATGCTAAGACCCAGGTGTCATAACTGGGCACGTAGTGTACAGAAAGAAGTTTATGGAATGTTCGGTATTATCCATATAGTAACAAATTAAGAAGAGTTAGTTTTACAATGAAGAAAATTAATACTTTATTGGGAAAATATAGGTATGAATATAAACAGCTATTTATTATAAAATGACGATAAATTATAGATATAGAGCGATAGGATGGAAAAAAATGTTGATGGATACGAAAGTATACCCAGAAAACCTGGCTGACTGTCTGGAAGGTGTCAAGTGATAGTTAATGTAAAGGGAGTGGTATATATACTAGATGAAATCCCATGAGAGAGCCCGCATAAATAAGTGAATAACAACGAAATGAAATTCATTAATTACTTAAGCTCCATATAGTTTACTATAGCCGACAGGGACTATCTGTCTTTGATTTTTTAAGATGCTAAAATGAATCAGTTGTCGAAGGTTTTCGTGTAGTTTAGAACACAAATTACGGCACTGTTACAGTATAAACTATAGAGCGCAGGTCGAACAATGGATTTCTCGATCCAGTCTCCCTGCATAAAGATTGTGAGATAGATAATGTTCAGCAAAGTACTGATATTTTGTACTTAAGTGAAAGTATGGCCTGAAAATCGTACTTAAGTAAAAGGAAAAGTATGGCAAAAAAAGATTCCAGAAAAGTACTAATGAAACAAACTATATATTCTCGAACCATTAATCAACATGACAAATGACAATTGATAATCTGGTACTGTACTTTAATCTGGGCGCTGTTTGGCAGCGCCAAGTCAACAGTTGCCAATCACGTACACATGCAAACAACTTCACGCACTTGCTTCACGCAATTTCTCCACTCTAGATCTCCAGCAGATGGATAGAGTGGACGGAGTATTTCGCGACTCCGCGTTCCGAATTTCTTTTTTTACTTTGCCGATAAAACAAAAAGTAACGAAGTTAAAAAGTAATTATTTAACAAAAAAATTAAAAAATTACTTCGTTACAAGTAAAACGTATTTGTTGAAAAATATACTTCGTTACAAGTAAATACTGATTTTTTTACTTAAGTAAAGGCGAAGATGGGTCGGACCTCCACTCGGTCTACAGCTTTATCTCCTTGTCTCGTTTTGGCAGGCAACTCCCCGCGATTTTTTTCTCGCCCCAATCCCCCGAGATTTACCTGCTGAGGCAATCTCGTTCCCAGAGCCTCATCCATCACCGGAAGTGTTTTGATTGGTTAGCTAAGGATTGCCTTTAATTAGATTAACTCTTAATATTTTTTTCGTTCAAACGGTATTGTACTTCGTTCTTACGACAGAGTTTACACCAAAAAAGTTATCTTCTGACAAAGTTTTAGTCTTGTCGTGTTTCCAGAAAAGCTCAAAAAACCTTGTCCACGTTTAAATGGATTGACATTCTACGCGAAATGCAAGAAAGAGCGCCTGGTCTAAACGTTAACGAAGACTCTCAAGTCGCATTATTCAGAGAGTTTATATCCATCCATGGTGCAAAAAATTGCCTCAGTTATTCTTGGCTCAGGAAATGCGACCAAAAAGTATCTTGATTTCTCCAACTAAATCATCGGACGTAGTGTTTATATTGCAGAACAGAAACGAGAACACAAGCCATCGAGAATCAAAACAAAGATTGATCAAAGATTTTCCCACGCCAAAACGAAGACACGAACGCGTAAATTTGTATATAGCGTCAGGTGTTAATTTTTGTGCTGTCAAGTCTTTTATTGTTTGAAGTTTCAACAATCAGCGGCTGACACAATGCAGTGTTCATCGATCTTTTTGATTTCATTGCCGCGAGTTACATAAATTCTAAAATCATATTCTTTTCTGTCCCAAATGATTGCTAATTTAAACACCAGACAACAATTTTTTTCACCTCTGAAGAGATTCTTGCCGAAGAACTCGATATTAGCACAGATTCTCACGTCCCTCTCTCCTCCGCAGAGGCTTATTTTTATTAGAGAAGATTAGAAGGCGTGCGGGCAAATGGGGAAGCGCGCGGGGAGTAAAAAAATCGACGATAGTTTGAACGACGTACAATGTTCTTTGAACGATTTGAGTCTGGAAAATTGGTGTTTAATGTCATTCTGTCCAGGTTGTCGTTTTAGTTAACATTAATAACAATTTTACACCATCTTTTAGTTTGAATGAAGTTTGTTTATACTTAAATATATATGCATAGTTGAGTGATTTACTGATTTGGCTTTTGAGCTTGAAGCTCCAATTGTTTTCTATTTTTGCTGTGCAAGCTGTCTTATTTATTAGTTGTTTATATATTAACCTGCAAACTACCGAATGCTAGTCAATGTGAACGCCTAGTCAAGAGCTCGCTGATTTCTGAGTTTGAAAACTCATTGGAACGGCCATTATAAATTGTTACCAGTGTGTTAATTGTTGTGGCACTTGTTATTATCTTGGATATTAATGTTTATCATTTTGGATATTAATTATTTGTTTATTATCTTGGATATTAATGTATCCCTCGAGTCTGACCCATCCATCACTGAATTTGGTCGCCATGCTGGATACGTTATCTGGCAGAGGCTTATTTTCTTTCTCTCTTCCCGTCATTCCCTGCGCGCGTCTGATTTTCCTCCCCGCTGCGGAGGAGAGAGCTCACGTCCCTTACTGGCGCATGCTCTGGCGATGGATTATCCCAGAGCCTCCGTTTGCGTGGGGGGGAGGGAAAGTACCATATTCAACTTCCGGTCTTCCAGACCATAGCGAGATCATGTAAATTTACAGATATCTCAAGAAAAACAAGCTGAGTTTGTCATATTTCTTATCTGTAAGTAAAGTAGAGTAGTTTTGTGTTTTACTTACAGTTACATTGATGTTTAGTGTACTATATTAGGCCAACGGATTTGAGGTTTCAGTTTACCGTCCGAAGATTTTTTAAAATGTGATGCGCCATTGCGCCTTTTGTTCATTATTCATTATTTGAATTATAGTCATTATATTCGTTATCTTGTCCGAAAACATAATGAAATCGATCTGTGGACCTCTCATCCTTGTCAGTGGCGCCCATTCGTAGCGACAGATAATTTCTTCGGTGATCGCACACCGCTTAGTATCATCGTTTCGGGAAATTACGAATGATATCGAACAAATACAAATGGCGACCGATTTTGCGGTCGAACGTATCGATGGCTTCGCTATTAAAAAGTGTGTACACGTTGTGCAAATGATGTAAATATTATATTTTAAAGTTCTGATGTGGAAAATCTCCCAATAATGAAAATTATTTTGAATAATGAAAAATTCATGCGGTAGTTTCATAAGACTCGCAGCTTTGAGAAGCTATGATTTTATTGGTTGAGCCTAATTGCCTGGTAGTCGGTATTTGTGCTTGACTACCTAGAACCAAGACTACCAAGACTACCTTTTAGGGTTAGGGTTAGCTAGGGTACCAAGACTACCTAGACTACCAAGACAGGACTACTTGGCGGGTGCGAGACTGGGCACGAGGTTGGACTACCAAGACGTACCAAGATATTGGTTCAGCCAATCAGAGGCAATCTTCTTTGAGCTGCGACCTTACTCGGTAGTTTCAAGCCCATGCTGCCGTTGTTACCTATAAACTTGCAAATATTAATTACACTGTAGAACAATATAACTTTTTATACTAACGTTTCATAATTAACTCATTGTGTATAAAATTATAAATATTAAAGTTTAACATGAGACAATGTAATACATTTATTTCGTATTAAGTTGAATTTTGTTTGAAATCGTAATTTTCGGGGGTCGCTACTTTCGGGGGGTAACGTAGCTGCTAGGGGTATCGTTACTTTCGGGATTTATTAGCAAACACTGAATTTTATAGCTACTGAACTTTACGGTAGATGATATATAGACAAAAGCTATATATATTACAGTATATACATATTCCACTGATTTTTTCAGTGTGGCAGGTTCCCGGGACATCTGCCTTGGCATAGTTATCATGGTGACCCTCAACTGCTTACTCTATTACCGAGCCTGCAAATTTGCTTGCTCTATTACGTATTGCTTGCTCTATTGCGTATTGCTTGCTCTATTGCATATTGCTTGCTCTATTGCGTATTGCTTTCTCTATTGCGTATTACTTTCTCTATTGCGTATTACTTGCTCTATTGCATACTCTATTTCTCAGTCTTGGCCTCCTATGGCATCTACCCAACACAACGGATATCTAGCAATTAAATAATTCTATTCTATTTTAGTCTATTCTTTGTGTTACCTTTGGAATCTAAGTCTGAATAATGTGATCCTTCTCAATTTGGTGGCAGATGCATTATAAGGTGTGGTACTTTTTAGACCATAGTTGCTAACAAATATTTATGCCGATAGACGTACCTATACTGTACCCTAAATTTCTTCAAGATGCAACTGAAACCACACTATTTTTTATTTGGCCTTAGGCTGGCAGTTTTTAGTTCACCTGCAGTTTTTGCACATTTGCACATTATAAGGTGTGGTACTTTTTAGACCATAGTTGCTAACAAATATTTATGCCGATAGACGTACCTATACTGTACCCTAAATTTCTTCAAGATGCAACTGAAACCACACTATTTTTTATTTGGCCTTAGGCTGGCAGTTTTTAGTTCACCTGCAGTTTTTGCACATTTGCACATTATAAGGTGTGGTACTTTTTAGACCATAGTTGCTAACAAATATTTATGCCGATAGACGTACCTATACTGTACCCTAAATTTCTTCAAGATGCAACTGAAACCACACTATTTTTTATTTGGCCTTAGGCTGGCAGTTTTTAGTTCACCTGCAGTTTTTGCACATTTGTTTGAACATTCATTTCTAATTGGTGTCAATTTGTATTTCTGTGACAGAAAACATCACATTTTGGTTGTTCTACGCCACATACAGTACAGTGAAATGGAAGTAGGTCGTGAAGTAAGTAAGATTACTTGACATGTTTGAATTTCAAATAAGGTAAATTCAGTGATGGATCCAGCTTGATCTGGTGGGGGGAGGGGTGCTAGCGAAGTGAGATCAGGCATGGGGTGCAACCAAGGCAGGGTGGAGTGCCCCTGAGGGAGCTACGGCAGGGGTCTGGGAGGACAGCCCCCAGCAGGCTCCAGGGACCAAGCAATTTGGACCAACCAAATTTTTTTATACCTACCATATTAATACCTATGAATCATATGATAGCTAATATATGAATCATATATCTATGAAGCATTATCGCTATGATACCTAATACCTAAAAATTGGATTTGACAAGGCATTTGACACCCTCACTGCACCCCCATTGGCCAAGGCCAGGGGGTGCACACCCCCTGCACCCCCTGTAAATCCATCACTGGAAAATTGAACAAAAATTCATATTATAATGTATCCAACACCTCATTAATGTATAATAATAATAAAAATAAGATCTACTTGTATAGTGCTAAAACTATGAAATATTCTAAAGTGATAAAAGACAAATAAGCTAATACCTACATCATTATATCTATGACTTAATACAGTGGCGGATCCAGGGTTTTTCAAAAGGGGTGGCGCATATGGAGAATCAGCACATTGTGGTTTATGTATGAGGCGTTCCACTACAGAGGTCTGGGGCATGCCTCCCGTTGCTAAAAATGCACGATTACAAAGGGGCATCAAGATTATGAAACACTTTAATATAAACTCAGAAGTACTCAGAAAAGAACGATTAATATGGCAAAATAATAGAACGATTGATAAAACACTTGTTTGCTGGATTTTAAAGTCTTGGTACCTCAATGGTTAGAGAGTCTTGGTACCTCAATGGTTAGAGTGTCTTAGTAGCTCAATGGTTATAGAGTGTCTTGGTAGCTCAATGGTTAGAGTGTCTTAGTAGCTCAATGGTTAGAGAGTCTTTGTAGCTCAATGGTTAGAGTGTCTTAGTAGCTCAATGGTTAGAGAGTCTTAGTAGCTCAATGGTTAGAGAGTCTTAGTAGCTCAATGGTTAGAGAGTCTTAGTAGCTCAATGGTTAGAGAGTGGTTAGAGTGTCTTGATAGCTCAATGGTTAGAGAGTCTTAGTAGCTCAATGGTTAGAGAGTCTTGGTACCTCAATGGTTAGAGAGTCTTAGTAGCTCAATAGTTAGTGTCTTAGTAGCTCAATGGTTAGAGTGTCTTAGTAGCTCAATGATTAGAGTGTCTTGGTTGCACAATATAGTTATTAGTTAGAGTGTCTTTGTAGCTCAATGATTAGAGTGTCTTGGTTGCTCAATGGTTAGAGTGTCTTGGTAGCTCAATGATTAGAGTGTCTTAGTAACTCAATGGTTAGAGTGTCTTAGTAGCTCAATGGTTAGAGTGTCTTGGTAGCTCAATATAGTTGAGAGTGTCTTAGTAGCTCAATGATTAGAGTGTCTTTGTAGCTCAATATAGTTGAGTGTCTTTGTAGCTCAATATAGTTAGAGCATCTTTGTAGCTCAATATAGTTAGAGTGTCTTTGTAGCTCAATGATTAGAGTGTCTTGGTGGCTCAATATAGTTAGTGTCTTTGTAGTCAATGATTAGAGTGTCTTGGTGGCTCAATATAGTTGAGAGTGTCTTAGTAGCTCAATGATTAGAGTGTATTGGTAGCTCAATATAGTTGAGATTGTCTTAGTAGCTCAATGGTTAGAGAGTCTTAGTAGCTCAATGGTTAGAGTGTCTTAGTAGCTCAATGATTAGAGTGTATTGGTAGCTCAATATAGTTGAGATTGTCTTAGTAGCTCAATGGTTAGAGAGTCTTAGTAGCTCAATATAGTTGAGTGTCTTGGTGGCTCAATATAGTTAGAGTGTCTTGGTGGCTCAATGGTTAGAGAGTCTTAGTAGCTCAATATAGTTAGAGTGTCTTGGTGGCTCAATTAGAGTGTCTTAGTAGCTCAATATAGTTAGAGTGTCTTTGTAGCTCAATATAGTTAGAGTGTCTTAGTAGCTCAATATAGTTAGAGTGTCTTTGTAGCTCAATGATTAGAGTGTCTTGGTAGCTCAATGGTTAGAGCATCTCACCGGCAATCAGAAGATTACAGGTTCGATTCCTGTCCGGGATTCCTGTCCGGCATATGAGCTTGACGATCGTCTATGTATCGTCTGCAGTTTCTTGTCTTTATAAAATGTGTGATCAAGGAAAAGGGTGTGCCTGCTTAGGGGACAGTAATTGCTATCATTGTAACTGTTTATGCAAATAAAATGACTATGATGAAATGAGTAGTATGAGAAATAGTGCTCGCAAAATTACCCTATTTTGACTATCGAGCCACCAATATTATGGTTTGTTTTATGCTACAGATATTTCAACGAAGAAAAATCTGGATGACAATTCAGTTTGTTGCTGAAACAGCAAGAATGCTTCGAGAGAAAGGAAGACTGCAGGATTTTGAGTTCATAGCAGATAGATCGATTGAACTCCTTCGAGGTAATTTACAACTTAAAAAAGAAATGCTAAATGAAATTATTGGTAAATGTGTTGCAGGACACAGGGCGGTAGAATATGTAGACATGTTAAAGTACTACCTTGCACTTGAAAAATTGTTTGATGATTCCGTGAATGAGAACAAATTAAGAATGGAGCACCTTATTATGATAGCACAAGCATATCTTTTAACAGGACATTATAGAGAAGCATTAGAATATACACGTAAAGCAGAAAACATTGTCAGTGAAATTAAAGATAAAAAGGGGGAAGCTTTGTGTTGTGAAATGTTTGGGAATATCGATTTAAGTCTGGAAGAGTATGAAAAAGCTATTGAGTATTTCCAGAAAAGTCTATCAATTTGCACTGATATAGGGGATCGGGCAGGTATAGCAAGGAACAATAGACGTTTGGGGGCAGCATATCTTTGTTTAGGAGAGTATAGAAAGGCGATCCAGTTATTCCAGAGAAGTCTGGCAATTAGTACCGAGATGAGCGATTGGCCAGCAGTAATAAGTAACAATGAACATTTGGGCAATTCCCATTGTCATCTAGGTGAGTATAAAAAAGCAATCGAGTATTACGAAGAAAGTCTAGCAATTAATACTAAAATAGGAGATCGTAAAGGAATAGCAAGGAACTATTGTAGTTTGGGTGGTGTCTATCGTCATTTAGGCGCGTATAAGAAAGCCATCGAGAATTGCGAGGAAGCTCTGGTAATGTTTAGTGAAATAGGGGATCAGTCCGGAATAGCAAATAGCAATGCAGGTTTAGGGAATAGCTATCTTCATTTGGGGAAGTATGAAAAAGCCATTAAGAAAAGTCTGGCAGTTAACACTTTAATAGGGCGTCGATCAGGGATAGCAATTGTAAATTCAAGTTTGGGGAATGTCTATCTTGGATTAGGAGAGTGTAAAAAAGCCATTGAGTACTACCAAATAGCTCTTGAAATTAGCTCTAAAATTGGGAATCGTCATCAAATAGCCGATAACAATGGAAATTTGGGAAGTGCTTGCCTTCATTTAGGAGAGTATAGAAGAGCTATAGAATACCACCAGAAAAGTCTGGATATTCACACTGAAATCGGGAGTCTGTCGGGAATAAAAGTTAGCAATGAAAATCTAGGGATCGTCTATTTTACATTTGGAGATTATGAAAGAGCTATCGGGTATTATCAGAACGGTCTGACAATTAGTATTAAAATTGGGAATCGGTCAGGGATAGCAATTACAAATGGAAATTTAGGGAATGCGTATTTATATTTAGGAGACTGTGACAAAGCTATAAAGTATTTCCAGAACAGCCTACAAATTAACACTGATGTAGGGAATGCGTCAGGAATAGCTGCAAGCAATGGAAATTTAGGGAATGCGTATTTATCTTTAGGAAACTCTGAAAAAGCTATCAAGTATTTCCAAAAAAGCCTAGAAATTAACACTGATATAGAGGATGCATCAGGAATAGCTACAAGCAATGGAAGTTTAGGGAATGTCTGCGCCCACTTAGGAGCGTATGAAGAAGCAATCAAGTATTATCAAAAAGATCTAGGAATCGCCACTAAAATAGGGGATCGGTTAAGAATAGCAAGGAACTATTTGAATTTGGGAAATACCTATTCTCTATTAGTGGAGTATGAAAAAGCCTTTGCGTTCTTTGAGAAAGGTTTAGCTATTAGTATTGAAATTGAGAATCTAGCAGTTGAAAGTTCGTGCCTTAAAAGCATTGGTTTAACTTACTTCTCTCAAGGTGCGTCTAAAATTGACAAACTTGAAGCTTTGTGCATATTTCAACAAGCTGTATCTTACTTAAAGAGGTCTGTCAACTGTAGTGATCGAATGTTTTCGAGATTGCATGTTGATCAAAATAAGATATCGTTCACAAAAGAATACTTTTACCGATATGTGACATTAATGTGTTGTTTTATTTTCATGGAACGTATTGACGCCGCATTGCTAGTTATTGATCTTGGAAAGGCCAAAGCACTGCATGCTTTTATTGAGAAACGAAAGAAACCAGAGAGTGATCACATGGTAGATTATACTCACAAGACTTGGGAAAGAATTGATAGACATGAAGAAAACATACAAATTGAAGAAATTGAGAGAGATCTCAAACTAAGAACGGAGAATTCTTCTGTTATAGTTTATGCTTTCAATCCGCATAAAAAGTTTCTGAATATTTGGGTTGTTAATGGAAAGAATGACATCAATATTTTCGAACAGAGAGAAATTGTGAAAACATCTATTTTTAGTCACTTAGAGCAGCTGCTTGGTGATCTTAATGTGAATTTATCGCGAGAATCGTCCTTTCATAAACTTGACTCCGACCCCACCCATAGTTGGCAAATTCTTGAATTGGACAGAAAGCCAATAAATGAAAAATCTAAATGTGCCATAAAACATGAGACAGAAACTAGTGACTTAGTCTTGTGCAAATCCGAAACCACGCCTTCACAAAAGCAACATTCAGGCCAAAGATTTGCTGACAATACACCCGAAGCTACTAATACTTCGGAGCAGATTTTAGAAATGTTACATCAAATACTGTTACCTCCTGCAGTTAAGGATTACATTAAAGGAACTAAACTTATCATTGTTCCTGACGAATTTCTATTTTTCGCGCCATTTTGCTCATTGTCAGATGAAAATGGCTGCCCTTTGTCACAAAGATACAGTATTCAAATAACACCTTCAGTACACTCTTTAGTGTCCAGCATGACACGATCACGTGATCCTAGTCTTGGTTTTGCGTTGTTCGTTGGTAATCCTACCGTGGGGAAAGTTAGTTTTAGTGGAAATGATATTAAGCCTGGTGAGTTACCTAGCGCCACAGAAGAAGTCAATTGTCTTGCTCGGCTTTTTCAAGCTCAACCCTTAGTTGAGGGTAAAGCAACAAAGGAGAGAGTTTTGAAATGTATCGATGGAGCTAGTATAATCCATATTGCTGCCCATGGCGACAAAGGGCACGGAGAAATCCTTCTTGCCCCGAACCCTAATGTCGAAGAGCAAACAGGCACGTCTATTCCAATTGAAGAATCCTATCTTTTAAGAGAACTAGACATTTTTGATATTAACATAAGAGCACGGTTGGTTGTTCTTTGTTGTTGTCATACGGGAAGTGGTAAAATTTCCTCAGAAGGTGTCGTTGGTTTGGCCCGGGCATTTCTTGCTGCCGGTGCTCGCTCTGTCCTCGCTACGCTCTGGCCTATTCACGACGAAGGAACAAAAGAGTTCATGAAATATTTCTACGACGAAGTTTGCAAAGAAACGTCGGTTTGCGAGGCTTTAAGAAGGACAATGAACCTGTTTCAAAGACACCAAAACAAGGATTTTAGTTCGTTTAAGATTTGGGCTCCGTTTACGATTTACGGAGAGGATGTTAAGTTTACACAACGTGATATTGAAGAAATAAAGCAACAATCTCGTGCAATGTCTTACTAATTTTAACATTGATTTTTATTATAGGTATAAAATAATACGGTATTGTTATTGGGGTGAGGAATCGTTCTTTGTATCTTTCGCAGTTACCTCAAATGTCCATGTCTAATCTCTTATTTTAAAAGGTTTTGTTTAACTTTAAGTTAATGTATTATGCTCTGAGATTTCAGTCGCAAACAGAGATTGAGAGAGAGTGAAAAATGAGTAGAGAGTGATTTCCAAATGCTTGTATATCTATGATTTGTTAATATTGAATCGTTGACATTGGTTGTCTTAGTGATCTTAAATGTTATAGTCTTTTTGGCAGCCTAAAGTAGATTGTGGATTCTAGTTTAAGTTTTTGCGTTGAAAAGGTTTTAGATATTACTTCTAATTCTGCTGTGATATTATTGATATTGGATGCTATGTGACTGTTAATTTGGTGATGAAAGTACATTCTCTTTAGTTGAACCTTAATATGTGTCTCAAAATAACTGAGCTAGCTTGATGGCTCCTCCAGTTATCAGTGTTATCAGTCATCACAACAAAATATTGATAACTTCATTTGTATTTAATTTATCAACAAATCCATACGTACTTTTTTGTAGGAAGTAATTTAGGTTCACATATGACACTCACAAAGGTAGCATAATGTCAAAAATGACGAAAATTATAAAGTTTTTGTGTTGGTCGATGACGTCAATATAACGTCATGAAATTACGTCACCAGACGAAAGAAGTTTGCCTACATTAGCCTTTCGAGGCTCGAGCTTGTGCGAAATTCTTTTGAATTATAAACACAAAGTCGAAGCTCGAAAGGCTAATTAATTATATGCACATAAAAGAATATTGTTTGGCCACCATTTTTATGAATTCGGTCTATATATTCCACACATAAAATATCTCGGTTATACCTTGAATTTATTGTCCACTCACGATGTATATTGGGTGCTAAACGATCTGTCCTTAGCAACCGGTTGTCTAGCAACGAAATACGTCCGAACACCCTGTGGCTCACGCTATAGAGGGTAGTAAATAAAAGCCACCCAATCGGCAGAGATAATATTATTTTCATATTAACGCTCTGTAAAAGTTAACTCTTACAATTGAGACAACTTTTCTCCATGTCATCATGATCTTATAGATATTTGAAATTTGCGGTAACACACGTTGAGTTAATTGACAATGATAATGAAAGATTGTGTTGTGTTGGATTGAATAACACTATAAATCATACCTACCAGTTAAATTTCAGATTGTTTTAGGTACGAGTAAACTGTAACGGGTTCATGCAATGAATATTATTTTGGTTGGTTTAGTTGCATATTCACCGTCAAAATTGAGGTCGCAATTATGTTGGTGAAATGCGTTTCTGTGGGAAAACGTTTTTCTCACTTGTCCATTTTATTTTATCTATGAGTTGAGATATCTGTATTTTTGGGTTTAAACAATATGAACTAGACGTATTATGTTCCTATGTGTATTAAAGGGATACTCCAGCCAAAATACAAATGTAGTTCATATGAAAGATCTTACTGACTTAGTTTATTTCCAAAGTTTCACTATTCCTATCAAGTTAGTTGAAAATTTGAGCATTTTGACGCCATATTTGTTTTTAAAAAGATGACGTTATTGAGTGCTTCTTTATCGGCAGTGGAGTTGTTTTGATGCCGATCACATAGTGATAGCTGTTGTGAGTGCGATCACATAGTGATAGCTGTTGTGAGTGCTCTTTGGACGAAAATTAGTCGAAATAAACCATTTAGTTCCTCGTGCAGGAAAGTAGAGGAGCTTCTTAGGCATAATACGAGATAGAAGTACTCGTGACGTTATATATGAGAAACAAATATGGCGTCGAAATTGAATAAACTCTCCAACTTCAATAAGCAATATCTTAACTTAATTGATTTGAATGCTGAAACTTTGGATATAAACTAAAGTCATATAAGATATTTCATATGAACTGCACTGTCTTGTATTTTCACTGAGTAGTATACCCCTTTAATGTGATCCATTGGAACTGTTTCGCCAGTGTAATCAGGTTTTTTAACGCTGAATAATGTTGATCAACGATGTGGAAGATCTGCAATGGGGAACTGACTAAATATTAAAGCCTGTATAGCTACTTTGTTTTTCTTTATCCTGCGTGGAATATATCTGGTTGAATTGGACAATGACAGTCGTTGCAACGCACGGGAAATAATGTTCAATTGGAGCCGCTGCGAAACTCGGTCTAAACATTACGAGTAAACGAATTGTGAGTCTGGTGAATAACTGTTGACAGTGGAACTCGTTCCGTTTGAAGAAGCAACCAAAGACTAATTGGATAGTTAAATGGACTACTGTATGTGGATAGTTAATCACGCACCAAAGACCAGCTTTTGAGTTTGCAAATCTATCTTTATTATCTATACTTGGTTCGTTGTTTTACTTGGTTCTTTGTGTTCTACTTGGTTCTTTCATCAGTTGTACAGCGTTACCGCGCCTAAAGCGTCCCAAATGAACAACAAGCAAGAACAATTAGAAAAATTAAAAGAAAATCTAAACTAATCTTTCGCTGTTTTACAGTGACTGAGACCCTGTCAACATTTGCAAGGTTTATGGCCTAACTTTGTTTTTCTTTATCTGCATGGAATACATCTGGTTGAATTGGACAACGACAGTCGTTGGAACGCACGGGAAATAATGTTCAATTGGAGCTTCTACGAAACTCGTTCTAAACATTTCAAGGAAACGAATTGTGTGTAAAACCTTTAATATCATATAGACAATCAATTAAACTGTCTACGACGGTGGTAAACAGTTTCACGAAGAATTTATTCTCGTCTTTGTCGATGGTCCTAATTAAAAGTGTGGTTTAGTACCTAGAATTATCTACCAACATTCATAAGATGAAAATCCAACGAAAAACATTAAGCTGCATGTATTCTCCTGGAATTACCAGTTCTATCTGACTATCTTCTCTACTTTATTATAATCCTGCAGCTGAAATATTTCTGGTTGAAGTGAAACTTTAACATGAAACCGTTAATACGACGCCACGAGAGATAATATTCAATTCATGGAGAAACAGTGAAACTCACCACAAACTTCTCGTGTGTATGAAAATAAATTTTTCTTGGTTAAACCTGGTAAATAACTGTTGCCAATGGAACTCGTTCCGTTTTAAGAAGCGACCAAAGATCCACATAATTACGCGCTAAGGACCAACTTTTGGAGTTTGCAGTTTTTATTATCTACTTGGTTCTTTGTTCTACTTGGTTCTTTTATCATTCAGTTGTACAACGTTACCGCACCACGCAAGAGATGGTAATCAACTGAAACGAAGAGAAAACGTTCCAAATGAACAAAAAGAAAGAACAATTAGAAAAATTAAAAGAAAATCTAAACTAATCTTACGTTGTCTTACAGTTATTGAGACTCGTCAACATTTGCAGGGTTCATGGCCTGTCTTTGGACTGGTATACTGTATAATGAATATATATAGATGGTCACAGGAATAGAAGATGCTATGGTTTTATATATCTGGACAACCTTTATGGTGTTGAAAATTATGGGGATTGCGAAAAGGTAAAGGTTACCTAACGTTTATCAAAAACTATTCCTTCATGGTATTTCGTAAATGTTGAAATCTGTGTTCAGCATGGAGTACTTGCTGTTCATCATGCTTGTCCCACGTGGAACTACCATTGTGGAAGAAATATGCTCTGAAATATTGCTGCTGCTGCTAGAGACCGTGTCATTATAACACGTTTACAGCCGTTACGACCGCTTTGGAAAGAATCCCCGATTTACCACTGTTCATCATTATGGTTTTATTCTTTTTGATTTAATCTGATATTACGGCCAAAGCAACCAAGAGAGACAGTCCAACAAGTTGTTATTCGTAGAAAACAGTTTCACCAAGATTTTATTCTCAAATAAAAGTTTGGTTTACCCTGAACTCAGGATTATATCAACCTTCATAAAACAAAAATCTTGGAACTCGAATATATTATAGACGTCAATGGACATACATGTAACGTCCTATTTTTGCATCCTCTTCCGTCCTGGATTATTTTGCTGGTTTTGCTGAACAAAATATCACCACAGCTTCATTAATGACATGTTGTCCTGAATTGTTGTACCACCTGGTTGCTGCTGGCGAAATAGTTTCAAAATCCCAAACCTTCGCATGATGTGATATTGCTTTAAAATGGTAGTAAGACGGAGAATCGTCTATACAATTTTTATTTTATCTATTAGTACTCAAAAAATGAAGAAGAATAGCGTTTTTATTTAAGATCTTAATATCTATTTATGTTGTGCCATAGATATTCAAGTTTTTTAAAGATGCAAATGAACTTATGGCATCATCTACTCCTTATAGTTTAAACTAAAGGAAATCCCTAAAATGAAAACTGTATAAAGCATTAACTATACACAGTGCAGTTCTTAGTAGCATACATCTGGAACGTTTCAGCACAATCTAGCCGCTATCTCCAAAGATATTCCTCAATTTTAGAATTTGAGTGAGTAGATGTCATCATTAGGTATTTCATTTGCAGCTTTTAAAAACTTAAATATCTCTGGAACAAGATAAGACATTGACAAAGTAAGACCGCTATTCTTGCTTATTTCGAATGCACTTCTAGATAAATCCCATTTGGGAAACGCCCTTATAGCATCGCAATTAAAGCTATAGAAAGACATACTATATATATATCATTTTAAAAGTCTTGAATAGACTTAAGTATATATTTTACCCGTTAAGGTTGGGAGACACGAGGCGACAAATCGCGTGGACAGTTGCGGGGACAAATCCCGTCGTATGCATGACCATGCGAAGTCTTGTCGCGGGGACAAAATGTTGTCCCCACAACATGTCCCATCTTAAAATAAACCAATCAAAGAACTTTATTTTATTTTTCTTCTCTGACATGTTCCCTCGTGTGTCCTCAACAGGAGAAATGTCCCCGCAACATGCCCCCGCGATTTGTCCCCTCGTGTGTCCTATAACCTTTAAGATAAATAAATTAAAGTGTAGATGCTGGGATTTTTTAACGCAAAATCAGTCGGTCTTCTTGAAAAAATAATTTCAAAACGTGCAAGGGCTGTACTTCTCCGACAGACGGACTGCTTTTGCGTTAAAAAATCCTAGCATCTGCAGTTTAATTTATTAATCATAATGGCGATTTGCAACCGAAATAATATTTTTCTACAAGCACCCACTAGTACGTGTTACCGCAATTTCTGAAACAGTTCTGACTTGAAAGGCGATATTGCTTTTTATATTGCTTTTTATTAGAGTTAAATAATAACATATGTTTAATGTTAGTATTTGAAAAGGTAAATAATATATATATATATATATATACACATATGTGTGTGTGTGTGTGTGTTAGTAATTCTAATATTTGAACTAAAGAACTGGTTAACTTTTTAGAACTAATTTCAAAAACAATAGTTTATTGTGTGTCTTAATATGTTGTTCACATTAAAAGTTTAAAAAGTTGATTTAAAAAAATTCTAATTAATACGTATGCTGCCTAATAAATTGTAAGAATGCTTTTATAGTTAGGTTTTTAGTCTTCCATTACGATTTTCAAATCCTTTGTTTTGTATGATTTTTTTTCATTGGAAAACTCACCATTCGCGATTTCCTGCTGCCATTCACGTCTTCGCTCAGACGATTAGAAAATATTTCACATATAAGTGAATAGAACGAGACAAGTTGCAGGTGACCGACCAGCAATGTCAGCACTATAGGTCAAAATGTTTATTACAAAATGCATCTTAGTTACAGTTTTAATTGTCATGCTAAGACCCAGGTGTCATAACTGGGCACGTAGTGTACAGAAAGAAGTTTATGGAATGTTCGGTATTATCCATATAGTAACAAATTAAGAAGAATTAATTTTACAATGAAGAAAATTAATACATTATTGGGAAAATATAGGTATGAATATAAACAGCTATTCATTATAAAATGACGATAAATTATAGATATAGAACGATAGGATGGAAAAAAATGTCGATGGACACGAAAGTATACCCGGAAAACCTGGCTGACTGTCTGGAAGGTGTCAAGTGATAGTTAATGTAAAGGGGGTGGTATATATACTAGATGAAATCCCATGAGAGCCCGCATATGGCGGGCACGTTGAATAACAACGAAATGAAATTCATTTAATTACTTAAGCTCCATATAGTTTACTGTAGCCGACAGAGACTATCTGTCTTTGATTTTATAAGATGACAAAATGAATCAGTTGTCGAAGGTTTTCGTGTAGTTTAGAACACAAATTACGGCTCTGTTACAGTAACTATAGAGCGCAGGTGGTCTTTCCAAGATGGCCAGCATCGAACAATGGATTTCTCGATCCAGTCTCTCTGCATAGAGATTGTGAGATAGATAGAGAGATTGTGTTCTAGTGGTTACCACACATGTCTATGAGCTGGGAGACACAGGTTAATTCATACCCTGGGGCGGACCTCCACTCAGGGTCTTAAAAATAATTGAGAAAGTGCTGCCTTTGCAATAATACCAGTAAATGGTAAGACTTTCTTGTCTTCTCGGATAACGCCTTAAACCGTAGGCCCCGGCGGTAGAGGGGGGTGTGTGTGTGTGTGCTGGAGGCGCTTTAGCCCCCCCCCCATAATAATGCTTGCATCATTTACAAACCGACAGTTTTCGTCCTTCCGAATTGTTCGTATATTCATCAAATCTAGTACGTATTCCTTATAAGGACGCGCAAATAGAAGGCATTAACGAGCAAATAGCTGACACGTTGAAACCTAACCGACCCTTTGGCAAACGTTTTCTTGAGAAATAAATCACCCCCAAAGCTATAGAATATATCAAAGGAAAGTTAAATTATCTATATATTTACAACATATGTACAGCTTTATCCCGGATAATCGAACATGCCGAAAAATATAATTTTTGTAATAGCGTAGAGTCTGGCTGCTATTAATAGCTCAAAAAGCGGCAAACAAACCAAATTTGACTCACAAATGATTGCAAATGAGCTATTTCTTTTGTTATGGCCGCAAGAATTATGGGTAAAAGCGGACAAACATCGGTACTGACGTCATCTCGACGTTGCGCTATTGCCCATTCTCGTTCCCAGACCCTTCGCGGCCCTCGAAGGTCAATCGACCATAGTCAATCGACCGTGGTTTCATTCAAATACTAACATTTATATTGCTTTCACTGCCGTCGCCGTCCTAGGTTGCTGTCGTATATCTTAAGGGATCCCTAATACATTCTAGAAACCTCTATTTTTATTTTTGACATCATTACGTCACCCACAGTATATATGTTTAAACAATAGAATACGTTTGCCCGGGTCTCTATAACGTTATCGAAACCCGAGTGACGTAATAAAATCACGTATGTACGTAGGGAGAAGCACGAGCCGCCGAGGCAATTTGCCCTTTCATAAACGGTCGTTACCATCCCAGCTCTCATAGAATGTTGGGTAAGTATAGTAAAATTCCTCGTGGTCCCAAGGTTCCCGCATACTTTGTTTGGTGCGGTGACATGTTCGTCATGAAATTCAAGATATGTAAATATTTAGTATTTGGTATACAGGATAAGAGCGTTCATGCAGAAGAAATTATACATGGCAAAGTGCAAACTCTCAATCCTGGACCAGTAAATTATATTTTGTGATCGATAGTCACAACGTATATGTAGATACTTTCCAAAAGGCAAACGACGTTATTCGGGTTTCGAAATATCAATCGCAACAACGTATATGCTGCGAGGTCAATCAAAATATATTTGTGGACTGACAAAATATATTTGTTGACCGACAAAATATATTTGTCAACTGAAACTATCATATGCGCATTGCATATATGGACCACCGTAATATATAACCATAACTGCATTTGCCAAAGAACATAGTTAATTCGTAAAGTCACTTACTAGATAAAACGTGTTGTGCTAGGCAGTGTAGAAATACAAATCAAAATGTATAAAAAGGTTGGTGTATACTGCCGTAATAGCGTGTAAGTAGTCTAACGTTTCGAGCGAAGGTCCTTCGTCAGAGAGTGAAACATAAAGTGAAATAATCACTCAGGGCCGCTCGAAACGTTAGACAACACTATTTCATAGACTCCAAATCTGCCTCTTGAGTCTTGATTGTTTCGGGTTTGCCGTTTAAATTTGTTTTTTTCAAAGAACTCGCCATATAGATGCTTGTTCGCTTTTTAGATAGCACAATATTATGAAAGAACACGAGGAGCCGCGAAATAAAGTGTGCGGGAACCTTGGGACCACGAGGAATTTCACTGCGCTTACCCAACATTCTATGAGAGCTGGGATGTTAACGACCCTTCGGGATGGTAACGACCGTTTACGAAAGGGAAAATTGCGCCGCCGAGGCGAGTGCTTTCCCAACTTCTAGAGTGTTTTTATTACTTCACGAGGGTTTCGATCACGTTATAGAGACCTGGTCAAACGTATTCTATTATTTTTATAAAACAATTCAGAAACAATTTCTTATACTTTGGATAATCACAATATATTGCAAATTGTCATTAGTTACATGACGTCATTCCCGGCGAGGCCGGCAAGCTGACCAATCACAATTATTTTATAAATATATACGCGTCGCCGTCACATAAAAATTGCTTGTACAGCAATTAGTGTTGTGGATACTGTACCTGCAGTGACCTGGCGGATTAAGAGGAAATGTATAAAGAGTTTTGACTGCAAACTATGAATAATAAGTTACTCTGGTAAGTTTTTCTCTATTTCTGCTTTGACGTAATGCTGTCTCAACATCTAACTATCGATATTTAACGATGATATACAAAACATGCATAGTAGATCGCATCCTCACTATTATAAAATTCGAAGTGTCTATTCGTACGGCAGGAGTTAACAACAACCGCGATTTCCGTTGGAGTTCGATAAAAATTAATTTGCCTTTTCGACATTTTTGGTTACTTAGGGTTAGTATTTTGTTTAGGGTTGGCATTTCGTTGAACTTGAATTCTACTGAGACGTTGGCGTACGAATAGCAAATAAATGTTGGCGTACGGCTGCCGTACGAAAGCAAATTAATGTTGGCGTACGGCTGCCGTACGAAAGCAAATAAATGTTGGCGTACGGCTGCCGTACGAAAGCAAATAAATGTTGGCGTACGGCTGCCGTACGAAAGCAAATAAATGTTGACGTACGGCTACCGTACGAATAACAAATAAATGTTGGCGGCGTACGGCTACCGTACGAATAGCAAAGTAAATGTTGGTGTAGGGCTACCGTACGAATAACAAACAAATGTTGGCGGCGTACGGCTGCCGTACGAATAGCAAATAAATGTTGGCTCTTGGGGGATGGAGACGCCTTGAAATGGGAGGGGGACAGTGGTGAAGGGAGGGGAAAGGAGAGCGTGAGAGTGATGAAAATTACCAAGGGCTTGCAGCTGGCGGCCCTCTCTCTTCCGTAGAGGCTTGTATATTTTATTAGGGCTGGCGGCCTATAGCGGCCGCGTATTTCTATTGGTCGAAATCGGATTAACATACAGATTTAATAATTGATGTCCCACAGCGACGTCGTCGTGGTATGTTTGTCTTCTGAGCCGTCTAATTAATTAATCCATGTTTCAAACTACCCAACGTTTGACAACCCGTCCTCACGACAACGCCGAAAACGATAATAAATATTGGATCACGACTGCACACTTTTCGTTTGTGCATGATTTTTTAGAAAATTTTAACAGCTATAGAAATTACATATCAGAGGGCTATTGATAGTTAGATAGAAACGTTTATTTCAATAGGGTATCTCAAAGTACGAGTAGGTTTATATTTAGTTAGTAAATCAGTAATATAAACAGGTGCCTGGCCATGTAAAGCCTTGAAAGTAATTATTCGTATTTAGAAAACAATCCTTGATCTCACCGGCAACCAGTGAAGATTACGAAGCACAGGGGAGATATGCTCCGATTTTTGAACCCTGCAACAAGTCTAACAAGAGAGTGTATACTGTTTATATCTGCCATTTACTGTTTACATATACACTGTATTGCTTGTATATATGTAAACATATATATAAACCGTCCGAACGCTTGTGGCAAACCGTTCGGTATTTTCGCCAAACCGTTCAAACGTTTTGGGATCAATCCGCACGCCGTCGGACTAACAGTGTTTCGACAAAAAAACATTGTTGATCATTTCTGGACGGTCGGTCCAGTGTTAAAACTCTCCGGAGTTAAAGAACCTTTTACGATCGAGTGGATTCATGACTTACAAAACTATAATCGATCCCTTGAGACGCAGAACACAAAGATTTGTTTGACGGACATGTTGATACCACAAACAAAAGAAGTAAATGAATTATTTGGTTGAAGTTCCTCCAACAATATGAAATTATATTTTCATGAGTCATCCGCTCAATTGCATGCCCTAAGATGAGAAAAATCGTACCAAAACTCGCCAGTGTAAATGGGCCTTTAACTCTGCCGGAAAAGCATCTGGGCCTGATAAAATACCAAACTAGCTCCTGAAAGAATACTCGAACATAGTGGCTATCCCCAAATTATGCATATCCTCAACGCTTCGTATTGTGAACAACGTTTACATGGCAGATGTATCGCCGTTACCGAAAACGAAGCAAGACTAAGACCTCCTCTGCCTCGACCCCCTCGCCCACAAATTACGAGAGCGGGTAAATTGAGAGGGAGGCGCGCGAGGAACCATCATCATCATCATATCTAGTCTCCTCGGACCATAACACGCCAAACTCTTTTATCCTGCATGCAACTTTTGATCTCATTTGCATCTTCGAGACCGGTATCTCTCTTTAACATTTCCACATGTGTAAGCCGTTGACCACCACGCGTTGACTCACCATGTGCCGGTTCCCAAAGAATAAGGTCGCTCACAGCGAGAACGTTGTTCCTCACACAGTGGCCAGCTAGCTTAAGCCATGCGGGTCCTGATCTTCTGTGTAACACTGGGTAGATCTCCATATAACACCTTGTTGGTAATGTGGTCTCGCCAACTTACATTCAACACCAACCCTGCACATGCGAGTATAGCAACCACTATAAGTCTCTTCTCCTGTTCGACTGTGAGAGTCTATGTTTCAGATCAATAAAGAATAGACTCAACTGTTGCAACAAACAGGCCTCTCTTGATGTGATCTGGCAGATGTTCATCAAATTATGAAGCTCTATTGCTAGCCTGCGTCGCCCCGCCTGCACCTTCCGAGCCTGCGGAAGAGGCAGATGACTTCTCTCTCGATAACACCAAATGGTTGAAGCTAAGAAACATGAGTTTCAAATTTCACTTATTTGTGAGAACAATCATCAACAAAGAAATGTAAAAAAATCCGCAGTAAGGAATGCCATTCAGCTTTAAGCTTGTGGGATACTGTAATATACATAATTTTTCTTGTGCCCCTATTAGGCGAAATAAAAATAAATGTGTGATTCTGGTTGCCCGACTGACTCTATTTTTGCACCCAACCCTAAATATTTGTTGACCCTGAGACATGCATCTAGCCATATTTCACTGAAGAAAAAAAAACAAGAAATCACAGCAAAGTTAAGGCTGGCATGACAAAACTTCGACCAACACTTTGCTGTTTTCCATCTGGCAAAGCTCAACATTAACTCTTGCACAGTTACCATGACAGGCATGTTTGTTTTTTATTTAGCAACTCAAAATAACATGTTCTGCCTATGGCTAAGGTAGCTCAATGGTTTGAGCGTCTCACCGGCAATCAGAAGGTGACAGGTTCAATTCCTGTCCGGGACTCAGAAACATTTTTCTGAGAATACGAGCAGTTAACGATCGTTCATGTATAGCGTCTATAAATAGCTCTTTCACCACATGCCAACTTTGCGACTGTTACCATTCTACTCAACTACTGCTACTAGTAATTACTGTAGCTCTGCATTTGCAACAATGTGGAAAAAACAAGATTTTGGCAAGTATTCGACGGCCATTGTCTAAAATTTTTGCCTACCATACATTTCTTCAACCACAGTATTTTTATATATATATATTTTTTTTTCATATTTTCTGTATAACCACAGTATATTTTTTTATTTGGCCTTAGGCTGGAAGTTTTCAGTTCACCTTCAGTTTTTGCACATTTGTTTGAACATTAATTTCTAATTTGGTGTCAATTTGTGTTTCTGTGACAGAAAACATCAAATTTTGGTTGCTCTACGCCACATACAGTACAGTGAAATGGAAGTACGTCGTGAAGTAAGTAAGATTATCATTATATTATGATGTACGCTAGCTACAACCTCGTACCCAGGGTCTCATAGCTACACCTCATTATTGTATAATAATAATTTTTTTTTTAAATCTTAACAAATTAATGATAATTTATTACATCGAAATCTAAACATCGTCTTTCAACAACATTTATACACATAAAATCCTCCAATTTTAAATAATGAATAAAAAATAATAATAATAATAATGTAATGAACCGGAAATGACGCACTGTTGTCATTTGGGATAAGCGAGAGCGTCAGTGTTGCCAACGTTGGGATTATATCCCAAGATCTTGGGATTTTTTGAAGGAGTTGGGATTTTTTCTCAGGAATTCGACCTTGGGATTTTTCCAGAGCAAACAGTTTCGGTTTTAAAAGCTGATTTCAATTTCAATACCCTTAAAGGCGTGTGAATTTGTACTTATGTTTAATTGAAGAAATAGATATTCTATTTGAAAGCTCTTGTCTCTCGGTTATTTGAGTCGGAGAGAGTACTCAAACGGAGATAGAGATCTGGGAACTAGTAAGGAAATGAAGCTGTGAACTCTGGTGAACCTTGGGATTTTTTGGCAAAAAATAGGGAATCTTGGGATACTTTCAGACCTTTATTGGGATTTTTACGATACTTGACTTGGCAACACTGGAGAGCGTGGGAGTTTTGGCGAAGAGAACGAAGATGGCGCGAGATATAGAGACGCTGTGTACTAGCTAGAAGCCTAGAAGTGATTTATGAATAAAAGTATACTATTTAACCAAAACGACGTGCGATTACAATAATATTAATATCTACATTTGTATAGCGCTGAAACTATGAAATATTATAAAGCGTTAAAAGACAAATAAGCTAATACCTAAAATATCTGCGACTAATATATATGAGCATTTGTATGCGCATTTTTATGAAAGTGGACATAATGGGGAAAATGTTAAAATTAAAATAATTGATGAAACAAATGTAAATGATCCGACAACAAGGGAGGCGGATTCTGGGCATACAAGTTAGATTCATTTATACCTCGGGGACTTAATATTAGGGATTTTTTGTAAAATAGGTGCATTAGCGAGCCATCACCACGTCCACAAATAATGTTTAAATTTGAAATGTCAAATATTGAATTTATATGCATGCACGTTCATTAGAATTACCATTTTAATACCATTTCAATCAATTTTACTCATTCCTGATTGTGGCTAATGACGTCAGTATTAAACTTAAATTTTTTTACTAGGGTATTTAAAAAAAGACCCCTAGTAAAAAAATACCCCTAGTAAAAAATTACATCCGGGATATTTGGGTTTTAATATTTACATACATGATACATCAGTTTTCCCGCTTCGTAGTAAAATTTAGGGCTATTTAGAAACGCGTAAAATTGATTGAAAATGTATTAAAAGGAAATAACACTTGTTCTCAAAGAATTAAGGTAGCAAGATCCCTCTGAATACATTTTTAATACCATACAATATAACAATTAACCCTTACAACCATTTGATAGAACATATGACAAATAATATTTCCACACAAAAAGTTTGCATAAATTATGCTAATTAGCTGACGAAATGGCCGCCGATTGGTCAAAATCGGGATATACTTCAAACAAGATTTCTCAGGCAGTTTTAGAGATAAGGTCCTGAAAGTGTCTGAGTTTATAGCTTATATACTAAGGCATATTCTGGTGGTAGCATTTTCAATATAAACGTTCAGCTATTTTCTGACATGCTTTTTTCTTTTTTTTTCAATTTCCACCACCTAAATTATATTAATTATGTCAGATAATTCAACAAGTATGAATCAGATTCAAAATGTCTACCACCATTCCCTAGATATTCCTGTTAGGAGGCTGTGGTGAAAATTTTATTGAAATATATGGGAAAATGAGGGAGAAATAGTGTTTGGAAAATGGCAAATTTGTTTGAAGTATATCCCGATTTTGACCAATCGGCGGCCATTTCGTCAGCTAATTAGCATAATTTATGCAATTTATGCATAATTTATATGTCATATGTACTATCAAATGGTTGTAAGGGTTAATTGTTATATTGTATGGTATTAAAAATGTATTCAGAGGGATCTTGCTACCTTAATGAAAAAGCGCACTTGTGTTTTGCGAAATATTCATAATACAACTCGTGCTTCGCACTCATGATATGAGCTTGACGATCATGATCCATGTAACGCTTGCAGTTTCTTGTCTTTTAAAAATGTGTGATCAAGGAAAAGGGTGTGTCTGCTTAGGAATTCAAGATGATGTGGACATAATATTTTCTAAGTGATTGCTATCATTGTAACTGCTTATGAAAATAAAATGACTGTGATGAAATTAATAGTATGAGAAATAGTGCTCACAAAATTAAATTATTTTGACTGCCGACTCGAGCCACCTTGAATATTATTGTTTGTTTTACGCTACAGATATTTCAACGAAGAGATAGAAATATCTTGATGACAATTCAGTTTGTTGCTGAAACAGCAAGAATGCTTCGAGAGAAAGGAAGACTGCAGGATTTTGAGTTCATAGCAGATAGATCGATTGAACTCCTTCGAGGTAATTTACAACTTAAAAAACAAATGCTACTTCAAATTATTCGTAAATGTATTGTAGGATCGGTAGAATATGCAGACATGTTAAAGTACTACCTTGCACTTGAAAAATTGTTTGATGATTCCTTGAATGAGAAAAAATTAAGAATGCAAATCCTTGTCATGATAGCACAAGCATATCTTTTAACAGGACATTGTAGAGAAGTATTAGAATATACACGTAAAGCAGAAATTATTGTCAAAGAACTTGAAGATAAATGGGGGGAAGCTTCATGTTGTGAGATGTTTGGGAGTGTTGATTTAATTCTGGAAGAGTATGAAAAAGCTATTGAGTATTTCCAGAAAAGTCTAGCAATTTGCACTGATATAGGGGATCGGGCAGGTATAGCAAAGAACAGTACACGTTTGGGGCAAGCATATATTGGATTAGGAGAGTATAGAAAAGTCATCCAGTTATTCGAGAGAAGTTTGGCAATTAGTACGGAGATAAACGATTGGCCTTTGGTAATAAGTAACAATGAACATTTGGGCAATTCCCATTGTCATCTAGGTGAGTATGCAAAAGCAATCGAGTATTATGGCAAAAGTCTAGCATTTAATACTGAAATAGGAGATCGTAAAAGAATAGCAAGGAACTATTGCAACTTGGGGGATGTCTATCGTCATTTAGGAGCGTATAAGAAAGCCATCGAGAATTGCGAAGAAGCTCTGGCAATTTTTACTGAAATAGGGGATCAGGCCGGAATAGCAGATAGCAATACAGGTTTCGGGAATAGCTATCTTCGTTTGGGGAAGTATGAAAAAGCCATCAAGTATTTAGAGGAAAGTCTGGCAGTTGACACTGAAATAGGCCGTCGATCAGGGATAGCAAGTGGAAATACAAATTTGGGGAATGCCTATAATACATTAGGAGTGTGTAAGAAAGCCATTGAGTATTACCAAATAGCTCTGGAAATTAGCTCTGAAATTGGGGCTCGTCATCGAATAGCCGATAATAATGGAAATTTGGGAATTGCTTGGCTTAGTTTAGGAGAGTATAGAAGAGCTATCGAATACCACCAGAAAAGTCTAGATATTCACACTGAAATCGGGAATCTATCAGGAATATTAACTGACTATGGAAATCTAGGGAATGTCTATATTAGTTTAGGAGATTATGAAAGAGCTATCGGGTATTACCAAAACGGTCTGACAATTAGCATTAAAATTGGGGATCGGTCAGCGATAGCAAATACAATTGGGAATTTAGGGAGTGCGTATTTATATTTAGGAGACTGTGACAAAGCTATAAAGTATTTAAAAAAAAGCCTAGAAATTAACACTGATATAGGGGATGCGTCAGGAATAGCTAAAGTCAATGGAAATTTAGGGAATGTCTGCTGCCACTTAGGAGCGTATGACGAGGCAATCGAGTATTATCAAAAAGGTCTAGGAATCGCCACTGAAATAGGTGATCAGTCGGTAATAGCAAACGACAGTGCGAACTGTTTAGGAAAGGCCTATTTAAATTTAGGAAATTGTGATAAAGCTATTGAGTGTTTTAAAAAAAGTCTATCAATTAGCACTAAAATAGAGGATCAGTCAGGAATAGCAAGAAACTATATGCATTTGGGAACTACCTATTCTGAATTAGTGGAGTATGAAAAAGCCTTTGAGTTGCTAGAGAAAAGTTTAGAAATTAGTGTTGATATTGAAGATCTAGCACTTGAAAGTTCGTGCCTTGGAAACATTGGTTTAACTTACTTCTCTCAAGGCAAGTCTAAAATTGACAAACTTGAAGCTTTGAGCATATTTCAACAAGCTGTATCTTACTTACAGAAGTCTGTCAACTGTAGTGATCGGGTGTTTTCGAGATTGCATGTTGATCAAAATAAGATATCGTTCACAAAAGAATACTTTCACCGATATGTGACATTAATGTGTTGTTTTATTTTGATGGAACGTGCTAACGCCGCGTTGCTAGTTATTGATCTTGGAAAGGCCAAGGCACTGCATGCTT
Source organism: Chrysogorgia sp. JL179-B06 (assembly GCA_035772405.1). Classification (NCBI taxonomy): domain Eukaryota; kingdom Metazoa; phylum Cnidaria; class Anthozoa; order Scleralcyonacea; family Chrysogorgiidae; genus Chrysogorgia; species Chrysogorgia sp. JL179-B06. Next base: position 3,273,145 of record JAYKKM010000044.1, read on the forward strand.
TTATTGAGAAACGAAAGAAATCAGAGAGTGATCACATGGCAGATTATACTCACAAGACTTGGGAAAGAATTGATAGGCATAAAGAAAAGATACAAATTGAAGAAATTAAGAGAGATCTCAAACTAAGAACGGAGAATTCTTCTGTTATAGTTTATGCTTTCAATCATGACGAGTTTCTGAATATTTGTGTTGTTAATGGCAAGAATGACGTCAAAATTTTCGAAAAGAGAGAAATTTTGAAAACATCTATTTTTAGTCACTTAGTGCAGCTGCTTGGTGATCTTAATGTGAATTTATCGCGAGAATCGTCCTTTCATAAACTTGACTCCGACCCCACCCATAGTTGGCAAATTCTTGAATTGGACAGAAAGCCAAATGAAAAATCTAAATGTGCCACAGAACATGAGACAGAAACTAGTGACTTAGTCTTGTGCAAATCCGAAACCACGCCTTCACAAAAGCAACATTCAGGCCAAAGATTTGCAGACAATACACCCAAACCTACTAATACTTCGGAGCAGATTTTACAAATTTTACATCAAATACTGTTACCTCCTGCAGTTAAGGATTACATTAAAGGAACTAAACTTATCATTGTTCCTGACAAGTTTCTATTTTTCGCGCCATTTTGCTCATTGTCAGATGAAAATGGCTGCCCTTTGTCACAAAGTTACAGTATTCAAATAACACCTTCAGTACACTCTTTAGTGTCCAGCATGGCACGATCACGTGATCCTAGTCTTGGTTTTGCGTTGTTCGTTGGTAATCCTACCGTGGGGAAAGTTAGTTTTCGTGGAAATGATATTAAGCCTGGTGAGTTACCTAGCGCCACAGAAGAAGTCAATTGTCTTGCTCGGCTTTTTCAAGCTCAACCCTTAGTTGAGGGTGAAGCAACAAAGGAGAGAGTTTTGAAATGTATCGATGGAGCTAGTATAATCCATATTGCTGCCCATGGCTACCAAGAGCACGGAGAAATCTTTCTTGCCCCGAACCCTAATGTCGAAGAGCAAACAGGCACGTCTATTCCAATTGAAGAATCCTATCTTTTAAGAGAACTAGACATTTTGGATATTAACATAAGAGCACGGTTGGTTGTTCTTTGTTGTTGTCATACGGGAAGTGGTAAAGTTTCCTCAGAAGGGGTCGTTGGTGTGGCCCGGGCATTTCTTGCTGCCGGTGCTCGCTCTGTCCTCGCTACGCTCTGGCCTATTCACGATGAAGGCACAAAAGAGTTCATGAAACATTTCTACGACGAAGTTTGCAAAGAAACCTCGGTTTGCGAGGCCTTAAGAAGGACAATGAACCTGTTTCAAAGACACCAAAACAAGGATTTTAGTTCGTTTAAGATTTGGGCTCCGTTTACGATTTACGGAGAGGATGTTAAGTTTACACAACGTGATATTGAAGAAATAAAGCAACAATCTCGTGCAATGTCTTACTAATTTTAACATTGATTATAAGTATAGGTATAAAATAATATGCTGATTCTTTGTATTTTTCGCAGTTACCTCAAATGTCCCTAAAAGCCGCCGTCTAACCGCTTATTTTAAAAGGTTTTGTTTAAATTTAAGTTAATGTATGATGCTTTGAGATAGTTCAGTCGCAATAGAGATTGAGAGAGAGTGAAAAATGAGTAGAGAGTGATTTCCAAATGTTTGTTTATCTGTGATATATTTCTTAATGTTGAATGGCATTGGTTGTCTTAGTGATCTTAAATGTTATAGTCTTTTTGGCAGGCTAAAGTAGATTGTGGATTCTAGTTTAAGTTTTTGCGTTGATAAGGTTTTAGATATTATTTCTAATTCTGTTGTGATATTATTGATATTGGATGCTATGTGACTGTCAATTTGGTGACGAAAGTACATTCTCTTTAGTTGAACCTTAATATGTGTCTCAAAATAACTGAGCTAGCTTGATGGCTCCTCCAGTTATCAGTGTTATCAGTCATCACAACAAAATATTGATAACTTCATTTTTATTTAATTTATCAACAAATCCATACGTACTTTTTTGTAGGAAACAATTGTGGTTCACATGACACTCTCAAATGTAGCATAATGTCAAAAATGACGAAAATTATAAAGTTTTTGTGTTGGTCGATGACGTCAATATAACGTCATCAAATACGTCACCAGACGAAAGAAGTTTGCCTACATTAGCCTTTCGAGGCTCGACGTTGTGCGAAATTCTTTTGAATTATAAACACAAAGTCGAAGCTGGAAAGTCTAATTAATTATATGCACATAAAAGAATATCGTTTGGCAACCATTTTTATGAATTAGTTCTATATTCCACACAAAATATCTCGGTTATACCTTGAATTTATTGTCCACTCACGATGTATATTGGGCGCTAAACGACCTATCCTTAGCAACCGGTTGTCTAGCAACGGAATACGTCCGAACACCCTGTGGCTCACGCTATAGAGGGTAGTAAATAAAAGCAACCCAATCGGCAGAGATGATATTTGTTTCATATTAACGCTCTGTAAAAGTTAACTCTTACAATTGAGACAACTTTTCTCCATGTCAACATGATCTTATAGATATTTGAAATTTGCGGTAACACGTTGAATTGTGTTGTGTTGGATTGAATAGCACTATAAATCATACCTACTAAGTTAATTTTCAGATTGTTTTAGGTATGAGTAAACTGTAACGGGTTCATGCAATGAATATTATTTTGGTTGGTTTAGTTGTATATTCACCGTCAAAATTGAGGTCGCAATTATGTTGGTGAAATATGTTTCTCACTTGTCCATTTTATTTTATCTATGAGTTGATATATCTGTATTTTTGGGTTTAAACAATATGAACTAGACGTATTATGTTCCTATGTGTATTAAAGGGATACTCCAGGCAAAATACAAATGTAGTTCATATGAAAGATCTTACTGACTTAGTTTATTTCCAAAGTTTCAGTATTCCTATTATATCAAGTTAGTTGAAAATTTGAGCATTTTGACGCCATATTTGTTTTTAAAAAGATGACGTTATTGAGTGCTTCTTTATCGGCAGTGGAGTTGTTTTGATGCCGATCACATAGTGATAGCTGTTGTGAGTGCGATCACATAGTGATAGCTGTTGTGAGTGCTCTTTGGAGGAAAATTAGTCGAAATAAACTATTTAGTTCCTCATGCAGGAAAGTAGAGGAGCTTCTTAAGCATAATACGAGATAGAAGTACTCAGTGACGTCATATATGAGAAACAAATACGGCGTCGAAATTGAATAAACTCTCCAACTTCAATTAGCAATATCTTAACTTAATTGATTTGAATGCTGAAACTTTGAATATAAACTAAAGTCATATAAGATATTTCATATGAACTGCACTGTCTTGTATTTTCACTGAGTAGTATACCCCTTTAATGTGATCCATTGGAACTGTTTCGCCAGTGTAATCAGGTTTTTTAACGCTGAATAATGTTGATCAACGATGTGGAAGACCTGCAATGGGGAACTGACTAAATATTAAAGCCTGTATAGCTACTTTGTTTTTCTTTATCCTGCGTGGAATATATCTGGTTGAATTGGACAACGACAGTCGTTGCAACGCACTGGAAATAATGTTCAATTGGAGCTGCTACGAAACTCGGTCTAAACATTACGAGTAAACGAATTGCGAGTCTGGTGAATAACTGTTGACAGTGGAACTCGTTCCGTTTGAAGAAGCAACCAAAGACTAATTGGATAGTTAAATGGACTATGTGGATAGTTAATCACGCACCAAAGACCAGCTTTTGAGTTTGCAGTTTTTATTATCTACTTGGTTCTTTGTTTTACTTGGTTCTTTGTGTTTTACTTGGTTCTTTCATCAGTTGTACAGCGTTACTGCGCCTAAAGCGTCCCAAATGAACAACAAGAAAGAACAATTAGAAAAATTAAAAGAAAATCTAAACTAATCTTACGCTGTTTTACAGTTACTGAGACCCTGTCAACATTTGCAAGGTTCATGGCTTGTAGCTACTTTGTTTTTCTTTATCTGCGTGGAATACATCTGGTTGAATTGGACAACGACAGACGTTGCAACGCTGCACGGGAAATAATGTTAAATTGGAGCTGGTACGAAACTCGGTCTAAACATTTCAAGGAAATGAATTGTGTGTAAAATCCTGTAATTGCATATAGACAATCAATGAAACTGTCTACGACGGTGGTATAAACAGTTCTACGAAGCATTTATATTCCCGTCTTTGTCGATGGTCCTAACTAAAAGTGTGGTTTAGTACCAAGAATTATCTGCCAACATTCATAAGATGAAAATCCAACGAAAAACAAGCTGTATTCTCCTGGAATTACCAGTTCTGTCTGACTGTCTTCTCTAATTTATTATAATCCTGGAGCTGAAATATTTCTGGTTGAAGTGAAACTTTAACATGAAACCGTTAATACGACGCCACGAGAGATAATATTCAATTCATGGAGAAACAGTGAAACTCACCACAAACTTCTCGTGTATGAAAATAATGAGAATAAGGTAAAATTATTGGTTAAGCCTGGTGAATAACTATTGACAATGGAACTCGTTCCTTTTTAAGAATCAACCAAAGATCCACATAGTTAATCACGTGCCAAAGACAAACTTTTGGAGTTTGCAGTTTTTATTATCTACTTGGTTCTTTGTTCTACTTGGTTCTTTTATCATTATCCACTTAGTTCTTTCATCAGTTGTACAACGTTACCGCACCACGCAAGAGATGGTAATCAACTGAAACGAAGAGGAAGCGTCCCAAATGAACAACAAGAAAGAACAATTAAAAAAATTCAAAGAAAATCCAAACTAATCTTACGCTGTCTTACAGTTACCGAGACTCCGTCAACATTTGCAAGGTTTATGGCCTATATCTACTTTGTTTTTCTTTATCTTGCGTGGAGTACATCTGGTTGAATTGGACAACGACTGCAGTTGTTGCAACGCACGGGAAATAATGTTCAATTTGTGCAGCTACGAAACTCGGTCTAAACATTTCAAGGAAACGAATGAAACTGTCTGACCTCGTCAACATTTGCAAGGTTTATGATCTGTGTTTGGACTGGTACACTGTATAATAACATGGTCACAGGAATAGAAGATGCAATGGTTCTATATATCTGGACAACCTGGACAACTTGAAAATTATGTGGATTGCATCGAAAAGTTAAGGTCATAGATACCTAAGGTTTATCAAAACCTATTCCTTCATGGTATTTCGTAAATGTTGAAATCTGTTTTCGACGTTATCCAAGAAATACTCAGCATGGAGTACTTTCTGTTCATCATACTTGTCCCACGTGGAACTACCATTGTAGAAGAAATATGCTCTGAAATATTGCTGCTGCTGCTAGAGACCGTGTCATTATAACACGTTTACATCCGTTACGACAGCTTTGGAAAGAATCCCCGATTTACCACTGTTCATCATTATGGTTTTATTCTTTTTGAGTTAATCTGATTACCGCCAAAGCAACCAAGAGAGACAGTTGTCCAACAAGTTGTTACACGTAGAAAACAGTTTGACCAAGATTTTATTCTCAAATAAAAGTTTGGTTACAAAAATCTTGGAACTCGAATATATTAGACGTCAATGGACGACATCGCCATACATATAACGTCCTATTTATGGATCCTCTTCCGTCCTGGGTTATTTTGCTGGTTTTGCTGAACAAAATATCACCATGCTCATTAATGACATGTTCTCCTGAGTTGTTGTTCCACCTGGTTGCTGATGGCGAAATAGTTTCAAAATCCCAAACTTTCGCATGGTGTCATATTGCTTTAAAATGGTAGTAAGACGGAGAATCGTCTATACAATTTTTATTTTATCTATTAGTATTCAAAAAATGAAGAAGAATAGCGTTCTTATTTAATATCTTAATATCTATTTATTTTGTACATTTATGTTGTACATACATACTCAAGTTTTTTAAATATGCAAATGAACTTATGGCATCATCTATATAATCCCTAAAATGAAAAATGTATAAAGCATTAACTATACACAGTGCAGTTCTTAGTAGCATACATCTGGAACGTTTCAGCACAATCTAGCCGCTATCTCCAAATATATTCCTCATTTTTAAAATTTGAGTGAGTAGATGTCATCATTAGGTATTTCATTTGCAGCTTTTAAAAACTGAAATATCTCTGAAACAAGATAAGACATTGACAAAGTAAGAGCGCTATTCTTGCTTATTTCGAATGCACTTCTAGATAAAGCCCATTTGGGAAACGCCCTTATAGCGTCGCAAGTAAAGCTGTACAAAGACATACTATATATAATTTTAAAAGTATATATTTTACCCGTTAAGGTTGCGACACACGAGGCGACAAATCGCGTGGACAGTTGCGGGGACAAATCCCGTAGTATGCACCATGCGAAGTCTTGTCGCGGGACAAAATGTTGTCCACACAACATGTCCCATCTTAAAATAAACCAATCAAAGAACGCTATTTTATTTTATTTTTCCTTCTCTGACATGTCCCCTCGTGTGTCCTCAACAGGACAAATGTCCCTGCAACATGCCCCCGCGATTTGTCCCCTCGTGTGTCCTATAACCTTTAAGATAAATAAATTAAAGTGTAGATGCTGGCATTTTTTAACGCAAAATCAGTCGGTCTTCTTGAAAAAATAATTTCAAAACGTGCAAGGGCTGGACTTCTCCGACAGACGGATTGCTTTTGCGTTAAAAAATCCTAGCATCTGCAGTTTAATTTATTAATGATAATGGCGATTTGCAACCGAAATAATATTTTTCTGCAAGTACCCACTAGTACGTGTTACCGCAATTTCTGAAACAGTTCTGACTTGAAAGGCGATATTGCTTTTTATATTGCTTTTTATTAGAGTTAAATAATAACATATGTTTAATGTTAGTATTTGAAAAGGTAAATAATATATATATATATATATATATACACATATGTGTGTTAGTAATTCTAATATTTGAACTAAAGAACTGGTTAACTTTTTAGAATTAACTTCAAAAACATTTAAACTCTGTCTTTGAAGTTTATTATAAATAGTTTATTTTGTGTCTTAATATGTTGTTCACATTAAAAGTTTAAAAAGTTGATTTAAAAAAATTCTAGTTAATACGTATGCTGCCTAATAAATTGTAAGAATGCTTAGTTAGGTTTTTAGTCTCCCATTACGATTTTCAAATCCTTTGTTTTGTAATAAATAATATCAGGGGCGTAGGAAGCAGGGGGACCGGGGGTGCCGCGGCCCCCCCAATATTATAATAGGGGGGGCCGGAATAGCTTTCGGCCCCCCAAAAAAATAATTGAATTTGAAAGAAAAATTGCAGCAAAAAAATTGAATTCGAAAGTAGAAGTTTGAAAACAACATCTTCCTGTTAATGTTCTGTTAAACTGTCATGTTATGTAATTAAAAATAATAATCACATATCTTTGCATGTTAACCCGAGTGTTTTACTAAACTAAAGTACTAATATTTCTCTAGTTTACGCTGCCCTACTCTAGTAGGCTTTCTTTTTTAACTAAGCAGAAGGGCGGAAATCGTGGAATGATTGAGGCTAAAAGGTAACCCGGATGAAAAAACGTCCGGAATGTCCATGTCGGGGAAGGCTAAAAGGGATGACTCAAAAGGACCTTTCTGTTTTTTTCTGTTTTTTATTTTTCATTAGGTTATGGATAGCTACGGTTAGTGCTAGGTTTAAGGTTAGGATCAAGGTTAGGATCAAGGTTATGGTTGTGGTTAGGATTAGGATTGAGATTAGGGTTAGGATTAGTAGTTCTAAAAAATGTGAAGGTCCTTTTGAGTCATCTCTTTTAGCCTTCACCGTCCATGTCGGACTCGCTGACCATTGCATTAATATATGTTGTCAGTGGTTCCCAGGAAACTATTCGGTTGGGGGCCCACTGCTCACAGCGGGAGAGCAGGATGTGTCATTGTTTGGGGCATGCTTGGGGCCACCACAGTCCTAAATTGAAATTTTATAAACTTCTGAGCTGAAAAATCACCGCCCAGAATGGAGGAAATGCCATTTGCGGGAATCTAAATTTCAAAATTTTTAGGGGGGCATACCCCCGGACCCTCCTACAAAGCCTCACGCCTAGCTTCGCCACTGACAGGTACAACGAAAATGTTGCTTTGGTCGCCCCCCCAAGTTTACAAAGCTTCCTACGCCCCCTGTTTTGTATGATATTTTTTATTGGAAAACTCACCATTCGCGACACAAGAACGCCACTTCTATTCTCTTTCACTTCGCTCAGACGAATAGAAAATATTTCACATATAAGTGAATACAACAAGACAAGTTGCAGGTGACCGGTCAGCACTATAGGTCAAACTGTTTATTACAAAATGCATCTTAGTTACAGTTTTAATTGTCATGCCCAGGTGTCATAACTGGGCACGTAGTGTACAGAAAGAAGTTTATGGAATGTTCGGTATTATCCATAGTAACAAATTAAGAAGAGTTAGTTTTACAATAAAGAAAATTAATACATTATTGGGAAAATATAGGTATGAATATAAACAGCTATTCATTATAAAATGACGATAAATTATAGATATAGAACGATAGGATGGGGGGAAATGTCGATGGATACGAAAGTATACCCGGAAAACCTGGCTGACTGTCTGGAAGGTGTCAAGTGATAGTTAATGTAAAGGGAGTGGTATATATACTAGATGAAATCCCATGAGAGCCCGCCATGGGCACGTTGAATAACAACGAAATACTTGAGCTCCATATAGTTTACTTTTGCCGACAGAGACTATCTGTCTTTGATTTTTTAAGATGCTAAAATGAATCAGTTGTGGAAGGTTTTCGTGTAGTTTAGAACACAACGGCTCTGTTACAGTATAAACTATAGAGCGCAGGTGGTCTGTCCAAGTCTCCAATTATGGCCGGCATCGAACAATGGATTTCTCGATCCAGTCTCCCTGCATAGAGATTGTGATCTAACTGATATTTTGTACTTAAGTAAAAGTAAAAGTGTGGCAAAAAAATATTCCAGAAAAGTACTTCTGAAACAAACTATATATTCTCGAACCATTAACCAACATATGACAAATGACAATTGATAATCTGGTACTGTACTTTAATCTGGGCGCTGTTTGGCGGCGCCAACTCAACAGTTGCCAATCACGTACACATGGAAACAACTTCACGCAATTTCTCCACTCTAGATCTCCAGCGGATGGATAGAGTGGACCGAGTATTTCGCGACTCCGCGTTCCGAATTTCTTTTTTTACTTTGCCGATAAAACAAAAAGTAACGAAGTTAAAAAGTAATTGTTTAACAAAAAAATTACTTCGTTACAAGTAAAAAGTATTTGTTGAAAAATATACTTCGTTACAAGTAAATACTGATTTTTTTTACTTAAGTAAAGGCGAACACTGTCTTGGTTTACGTGCATGTTATTTGGTTTTTATCACTCAAATACCCCACTGTGGCACAGTATTCTTATCAATTGTAGACCTGGTGAAACATCTTGTTGTTCATCCATTGTTTACAGGCTCGTCTTGGTTTTCGCACGTGGTATTTGGTTTTGTGCATGGTATTTGGGTTTGTGCATGGTATTTGGTTTTTGCACGTGGTATTTGGTTTTGTGCACGGTATTTGGTTTTGTGCACGGTATTTGGTTTTGTGCGTGGTATTTGGTTTTGTGCATGGTATTTGGTTTTGTGCATGGTATTTTGTTTTGTGCATGGTATTTGGTTTTGTGCATGGTATTTGGTTTTGTGCATGGTATTTGGTTTTGTGCATGGTACTCGGTTTTGTGCATGGTACAAAACCGAGTGCCATGCACAAAACCGAGTTGCATGGTACTCGAGTCGTGATACTTGATACCTCTCCACAGAGGGGTATTACTATTATACCCCGCAACGGGAATTCAAGTTTAAATTGACTGGTCATGTGGTACAAATCTATCTATTTGATTGGACAATTTATAGTTGAGGTATAATATGACTTTGAATACTATACATGAAAACCAAATACCATGCATGACAACCAAAACGAGGCTGGTACATGTCAGCAAATTTTGGAGGAACACGCAGGCTAGCTATTGACTGCACTCTTAAAATAATAAAATTTTAATAAAATGTTGTTTTCGTTTTTTTAAAAAAACTCGATAGATTATGTCGCAAAAATTTTCGGAAAAAGATCGGCGAAAAAAAAAACGGGGAAAATATTTCGAAAAAATCTTGAAAAAATCCCAAAATGCCTTACAATCCTGAGAAAAATTGCAGATATTTTTTTATCCCAAGAATCTTCGTACGCGTTTTTCAGAGTAATTTATCCCTCGATCATGAACACCTCAATGCCAGCTCCCAGCGCAAAGAATACAGGCATATACTTGTAAAAACCAAGACGATGAGTTAATGTTTTGATCCATTCACCAAACATAACAAACGTGTACCATTTGTAGATTAAGACGATCAGTCTTTAAAAATATCGAGAAAAATATCGATATTTGTTATGCAGCCATTTTGAGTTAACATTCATTTAGATTCACCCCCGGAAATTGTTTCGCCCTAACGTGTAAACGGGGGGGGGGACAAGTACCATATTCGACTTCCGGTCTTCCAGCGAGATCAGAGCGAGATCATGTATATAGATATCTCAAGAAAAACAAGCTGAGTTTGTCATATTTCTTATTTGTAAGTAAAGTAGAGTAGTTTTGTGTTTTACTTATAGTTACATTGATGTTTAGTGTACTATATAATATTAGGCCAACGGATTTGAGGTTTCAGTTTTACCGTCCGAGGATTTTCAAAATTAAATGCGCCATTGCGCCTTTTGTTCATTATTCATTATTTGAATTATAGTCATTATATTCATTATCTGGTTCGAAAACATGAAATCGATCTGTGGACCTCTCATCCTTGGATAGTAAAAGAACTAAAGTAAAATAGTAAAAGTTCTTTTACTATCCATAGTGATACGCACACCGCTATCATCGTTTCGGGAAATTGCGAATGATGTCGAACAAATACAAATGGAGACCGATTTTGCGGTCGAACGTATCGATGGCTTCGCTATTAAAAAGTGTGTACACGTTGTGCAAATGATGTAAATAGTATATTTTAAAGTTCTCATGTGGAAAATCTCCCAGCAATGAAAATTATTTTGAATAATGAAAAATTCATGCGGTAGTCTCATAAGACTCGCAGCTTTAAGAAGCTATGATTTTATTGGTTAAGCCTAATTGCCTGTGAGCTTGACAAGAGGGTTAGGGCTAGGGCTACCAAGACTACCAGATGGGCGGGGAGCGGAGATAAGACCCTGGCCACGTGGCTGGACTACCAAGACTACCAAGATATTGGTTCAGCCAATCAGACGCAATCTTCTTTGAGCGCGACCTACCTATAAACTTGCAAATATTAATTAGAACAATATAACTTGTTATACTAACGTTTCATAATTAACTCGAATTGTGTATAAATATTAAAGTTTAACATGAGACAATGTAATACATTTATTTCATATTAAGTTGAATTTTGTTTGAAATTGTAATTTTCGGGGGGGTCCTACTTTCGGGGGGTATCGTAGCCGCTAGGGGTATCGTTACTTTCGGGATTTATTAGCAAACACTGAATTTTATAGCTACTGAACTTTACGGTAGATGATATCATATATAGACAAAAGCTATATATATTATATACATATTCCACTGATTTTTTCAGTGTGGCAGGTTCCCGGAACATCTGCCTTGGCATAGTTATCATGGTGACCCTCAACTGCTTACTCTATTACCGAGCCTGCAAATTTGCAATGGCTCCATTGCTTGCTCTATTACGTTTTGCTTATTGCTTGCTCTATTGCGTATTGCTTGCTCTATTGCGTATTGCTTGCTCTATTGCGTATTGCTTGCTCTATTGCGTATTGCTTGCTCTATTGCGTATTGCTTGCTCTATTACGTATTGCTTACTCTATTGCGTATTGCTTGCTCTATTGCGTATTGCTTGCTCTATTGCGTATTGCTTGCTCTATTGCATATTACTTGCTCTATTGCATACTCTATTTCTCAGCCTTGGCCTCCTATGGCATCTACCCAACACAATGGATATGTAGCAGTTAAATAATTATATTCTATTTTAGTCTATTCTTTGTGTTACCTTTGGAATCTTCTGAATAATGTGATCCTTCTCAATTTGGTGGCAGATGCATTATAAGGTGTGGTACTTTTTAGACCATAGTTGCCAACAAATATTTATGCCGATAGACGTACCTATACTGATACCCTAAATTTCTTCAAGATGCAACTGTAACCACACTATTTTTTTATTTGGCCTTAGGCTGGCAGTTTTTAGTTCACCTGCAGTTCTTGCACATTTGTTTGAACATTAATTTCTAATTGGTGTCAATTTGTGTTTCTGTGACAGAAAACATCACATTTTGGTTGTTCTACGCCACATACAGTACAGTGAAATGGAAGTAGGTCGTGAAGTAAGTAAGATTACTTGACATCTTTGAATTTCAAATAAGGTAAATTCAGTGATGGATCCAGCTTGATCTGGTGGTGGGGAGAGTGCTAGTGAAGTGAGATCAGGCGTGGGGCGCAACCGAGGCAGGGTGCAGTGCCCCTGAGGGAGCTACGGCAGGGGTCTGGGACCAAGCTGGTGGGGGAAAATGTTTTTTATACCTACCGTATTAATAATCATATCTATGAAGCATATATGATAGCTATGATACCTAATACCTGAAAATTTTACAAGGCAATTGGCACCCTCACTGCACCCCCATTGGCCAAGGCCAGGGGGTACGCACCCACCTGCACCCCCTGTAAATCCATCACTGGGTAAATTGAACAAAAATTCATATTATAATGTACCCAACACCTCATTACTATATAATAATAATAAAAATAAGATCTACATTTGTATAGTTTCAAAACTATGAAATATTCTAAAGTGATAAAAGACAAATAAGCTAATAGCTATCATTATATCTATGACTAATAGAGTGGCGGATCCAGGGTTTTTCGAAAGGGGTGGCGCATATGAAGAATCAGCACGTTGTGGTGTATTTATGAGGCATTCCACTACAGCAGTCTGGGGGCATAAATCAAAACCCAGAAGTGCTTTTCCGGCGATTTCTGATAAGAATTTTTGCGAAATTAGAGCACCACGTCGTTGCTAAAAATGCACGATTACAAAGGGGCATCAAGATTATGAAACACTTTAATATAAACTCAGAAGTACTCAGAAAAACTCAGAAGTAGAACGATTGACATGGTAAAAAAACAGAAAACACTTGTTTGCAGGATTTAAAAGGGGGGGGGGGGGCGAGTGCCTCCCGCCTCCCTGTAATATATTGTCCCGTACAGGGATCTAACCTGTAACCTTCTGATTGCCAATACATCATTCTATCGAACCAGTACATCATTGTAACCTTTGCTCTCCATCTGAATCTTGGTAGCTCAATGGTTAGAGTGTCTTGGTAGCTCAATGGTTAGAGCGTCTTGGTAGCTCAATGATTAGAGTGTCTTAGTAGCTCAATGGTTAGAGCGTCTTGGTAGCTCAATGATTAGAGTGTCTTAGTAGCTCAATAGTTAGAGAGTCTTAGTAGCTCAATGGTTAGAGAGTCTTGGTAGCTCAATGGTTAGAGAGTCTTAGTATAGCTCAATGTTTAGAGAGTCTTAGTAGCTCAATGGTTAGAGTGTCTTCGTAGCTCAATGGTTAGAGAATCTTAGTAGCTCAATGGTTAGAGAGTCTTAGTAGCTCAATGGTTAGAGAGTCTTAGTAGCTCAATGGTTAGAGAATCTTAGTAGCTCAATGGTTAGAGAGTCTTAGTAGCTCAATGGTTAGAGAGTCTTAGTAGCTCATTGGTTAGAGTGTCTTAGTAGCTCAATGGTTAGAGAATCTTAGTAGCTCAATGGTTAGAGAGTCTTAGTAGCTCAATGGTTAGAGAATCTTAGTAGCTCAATGGTTAGAGAGTCTTAGTAGCTCAATGGTTAGAGAGTCTTAGTAGCTCAATGGTTAGAGAATCTTAGTAGCTCAATGGTTAGAGAATCTTAGTAGCTCAATGGTTAGAGAGTCTTAGTAGCTCAATGGTTAGAGAATCTTAGTAGCTCAATGGTTAGAGAATCTTAGTAGCTCAATGGTTAGAGAGTCTTAGTAGCTCAATGGTTAGAGAATCTTAGTAGCTCAATGGTTAGAGAGTCTTAGTAGCTCAATGGTTAGAGAATCTTAGTAGCTCAATGGTTAGAGAATCTTAGTAGCTCAATGGTTAGAGAGTCTTAGTAGCTCAATGGTTAGAGAATCTTAGTAGCTCAATGGTTAGAGAGTCTTAGTAGCTCAATGGTTAGAGAATCTTAGTAGCTCAATGGTTAGAGAGTCTTAGTAGCTCAATGGTTAGAGAATCTTAGTAGCTCAATGGTTAGAGAATCTTAGTAGCTCAATGGTTAGAGAGTCTTAGTAGCTCAATGGTTAGAGAATCTTAGTAGCTCAATGGTTAGAGAGTCTTAGTAGCTCAATGGTTAGAGAGTCTTAGTAGCTCAATGGTTAGAGAATCTTAGTAGCTCAATGGTTAGAGAGTCTTAGTAGCTCAATGGTTAGAGAGTCTTAGTAGCTCAATGGTTAGAGTGTCTTAGTAGCTCAATGAGTGTCTTAGTAGCTCAATGGTTAGAGAGTCTTAGTAGCTCAATGGTTAGAGAGTCTTAGTAGCTCAATGAGTGTCTTACTAGCTCAATGGTTAGAGAGTCTTAGTAGCTCAATGCATGGTTAGAGCGTCTTAGTAGCTCAATGAGTGTCTTGGTATAGCTCAATGGTTAGAGCGTCTTGGTAGCTCAATGGTTAGAGCATCTTAGTAGCTCAATGAGTGTCTTGGTCGCTCAATGGTTAGAGCATCTAACCGTCTTAGTAGCTCAATGGTTAGAGTGTCTTGGTAGCTCAATGGTTAGAGTGTCTTAGCAGCTCAATGGTTAGAGCGTCTTAGTAGCTCAATGGTTAGAGTGTCTTGGTAGCTCAATGGTTAGAAAGTCTTAGTAGCTCAATGGTTAGAGAGTCTTGGTAGCTCAATGGTTAGAGAGTCTTGGTAGCTCAATGGTTAGAGCTTCTTGGTAGCTCAATGGTTAGAGAGTCTTAGTAGCTCAATGGTTAGAGAGTCTTAGTAGCTCAATGGTTAGAATGTCTTAGTAGCGCAATGGTTAGAGAATCAAAAGATTACATGAGGCTCGATTCCTGTCCGCGACTCAGAAACATTTTCTGAAGATTTGAGCTTGATGATCGTCTATGTATCGTCTGCAGTTTCTTGTCTTTAAAAAATGTGTGATCAATGAAAAGGGTGCGCCTGCTTAGGAATTCAAGATATGAGGACAGTGATTGCTATCATTGTAACTGTTTATGCAAATAAAATGACAATGATGAAATTGGTAGTTTGAGAAATAGTGGTCACAAAATGACCCTATTTTGACTATCTAGCCACCTTGAATATTATGGTTTGTTTTATGCTACAGATATTTCAACGAAGAAATAGAAATATCTGGATGACAATTGAGTTTGTTGCTGAAACAGCAAGAATGCTTCGAGAGAAAGGAAGACTGCAGGATTTTGAGTTCATAGCAGATAGATCGATTGAACTCCTTCGAGGTAATTTACAACTTAAAAAAGAAATGCTAAATGAAATTATTCATAAATGTCTTGCAGGACACATGGCGGTGGAATGTGTAGACATGTTAAAGTACTACCTTGCACTTGAAAAATTGTTTGATGATTCCGTGAATGAGAAAAAATTAAGAGTGCAGAACCTTGTTGTTATGATAGCACAAGCATATCTTTTAACAGGGCATTATAGAGAAGTATTAGAATATACACGTAAAGCAGAAAACATCGCCAAAGAACTTAAAGATAAAAAGGGGGAAGCTTTATGTTATGAAATGTTTGGGAGTGTTGATTTAAGTCTGGAAAAGTATGAAAAAGCTATTGAGTATTTCCAGAAAAGTCTAGCAATTTGCACTGATATAGGGGATCGGGCAGGTATAGCAAGGAACAATGGACAGTTGGGGGATGCATATCTTGGTTTAGGAGAGTATAGAAAGGCCAACCAGTTATTCCAGAGCAGTTTGTCAATTAGCACCGAGATAAACGATTGGTCAGTAATAAGTAACAATGAAAATTTGGGCGCTTCCCATTTTCATCTAGGTGAGCATAAAAAAGCTATGGAGTATTGTGAAAATTCTAGCTATTAGTACTAAAATAGGAGATCGTAAAGGAATAGCAAGAAACTCTTGCAACTTGGGGGGTGTCTCTCATCAGTTCGGAGAGTATAAGAAAGCCATCGAGAATTACGAGGAAGCTCTGGCAATTTCTACTGAAATAGGGGATCAGTTCGTAATTGCAGGTAGCAATGGAGGTTTAGGGATTTCCTTTTGTTCTTTAGGGAAGTATGAAAAAGCCATCAAGTATTTAGAGAAAAGTCTGGCAGTTCACACTGAAATAGGCTGTCGATCAGGGATAGCAAGTGCAAATACAAATTTAGGCAATGTCTATCTTAGATTAGGAGAGTGTAAGAAAGCCATTGAATGCTTCCAAATAGCTCTTGAAATTAGCTCTAAAATTGGGGATCGTGGTCGAATAGCCACTAACAATTTAAAGTTAGGAAGTGCTTGCTTTAGTTTAGGAGAGTATAGAAGAGCTATCGAGTACTACCAGAAAAGTCTAGATATTTACACTGAAATCGGCAGTCTGTCAGGAATAGAAGTTAGCTGTGGACATCTAGGGCAAGTCTATATTAGTTTAGGAGATTATGAAAGAGCTATCGGATATTGCCAAAACGGTCTGACAATTAGCACTGAAATTGGGAATCGGTCATTCATAGCAAGTAAAAATGGAAATTTAGGGAATGCGTATTTACATTTAGGAGACTGTGAAAAAGCTATCAAGTATTTCCAAAAAAGCTTAGAAATTAGCACTGATATAGGGGATGCGTCAGGAATAGCTAATGGCAATGGAAATTTAGGGAATGCGTATTTTAATTTAGGAGACTGTGAAAAAGCTATCAAGTATTTCCAAAAAAGCTTAGAAATTAGCACTGATATAGGGGATGCGTCAGCAATGGCTACAAGCAATGGAAATATAGCGAATGTCTGCGCCCGCTTAGGAGCGTATGAAGAAGCAATCGAGTATTACCAAAGAGGTCTATCAATTAATACTAAAATAGGGGATCGGTCAGGAATAGCAATAAACTATTTGAACTTGGGGAAAACCTATTCTCAATTAGTGGAGTATGAAAAAGCCTTTGCGTTCTTTGAGAAAAGTTTAGAAATTAGTGTTGAAATTGAAAATCCAACAATTGAAAGTTGGTGCCTTGGAAACATTGGTTCAACTTACTTCTTTCAAGGGAAGTCTAAAATTGACAAACTTGAAGCTTTGAGCATATTTCAACATGCTGTATCTTACTTAAAGAGGTCTGTCAACTGTAGTGATCGGATGTTTTCGAGATTGCAAGTTGATCAAAATAAGATATCGTTCACAAAAGAATACTTTTGCCTATATGTGACATTAATGTGTTGTTTTATTTTGATGGAACGTATTGAAGCCGCGTTGCTAGTTATTGATCTTGGAAAGGCCAAGGCACTGCATGCTTTTATTGAGAAACGAAAGAAATCAGAGAGTGATCACATGGCAGATTATACTCACAAGACTTGGGAAAGAATTGATAGGCATGAAGAAAACATACAAATTGAAGAAATTGAGAGAGCTCTCAAACTAAGAACGGAGAATTCTTCTGTTATAGTTTACGCTTTCAATCATAAAAAGTTTCTGAATATTTGGGTTGTTAATGCAAAGAATGACATCAATATTTTCGAACAGAGAGAAATTATGAAAGAATCTATTTTTAGTCACTTAGAGCAGCTGCTTGGTGATCTTAATGTGAATTTATCGCGAGAATCGTCCTTTCATAAACTTGACTCCGACCCCACCCATAGTTGGCAAATTCTTGAATTGGACAGAAAGCCAAATGAAAAATCTAAATGTGCCACAGAACATGAGACAGAAACTAGTGACTTAGTCTTGTGCAAATCCGAAACCACGCCTTCACAAAAGCAACATTCAGGCCAAAGATTTGCAGACAATACACCCAAACCTACTAATACTTCGGAGCAGATTTTACAAATTTTACATCAAATACTGTTACCTCCTGCAGTTAAAGATTGCATTAAAGGAACTAAACTTATCATTGTTCCTGACGAATTTCTATTTTTCGCGCCATTTTGCTCATTGTCAGATGAAAATGGCTGCCCTTTGTCACAAAGTTACAGTATTCAAATAACACCTTCAGTACACTCTTTAGTGTCCAGCATGACACGATCACGTGATCCTAGTCTTGGTTTTGCGTTGTTCGTTGGTAATCCTACCGTAGGCAAAGTTAGTTTTCGTGGAAATGATATTAAGCCTAGTAAGTTACCTAGCGCCACAGAAGAAGTCAATTGTCTTGCTCGGCTTTTTGAAGCCCAACCCTTAGTTGAGGGTGAAGCAACAAAGGAGAGAGTTTTGAAATGTATCGATGGAGCTAGTATAATCCATATTGCTGCCCATGGCTACCAAGGGCACGGAGAAATCTTTCTTGCCCCGAACCCTAATGTCGAAGAGCAAACAGGCACGTCTATTCCAATTGAAGAATCCTATCTTTTAAGAGAACTAGACATTTTTGATATTAACATAAGAGCACGGTTGGTTGTTCTTTGTTGTTGTCATACGGGAAGTGGTAAAGTTTCCTCAGAAGGTGTCGTTGGTTTGGCCCGGGCATTTCTTGCTGCCGGTGCTCGCTCTGTCCTCGCTACGCTCTGGCCTATTCACGATGAAGGCACAAAAGAGTTCATGAAACATTTCTACGACGAAGTTTGCAAAGAAACCTCGGTTTGCGAGGCTTTAAGAAGGACAATGAACCTGTTTCAAAGACACCAAAACAACGATTTTAGTTCGTTTAAGATTTGGGCTCCGTTTACGATTTACGGAGAGGATGTTACGTTTACACAACGTGATATTGAAGAAATAAAGCAACAATCTCGTGCAATGTCTTACTAATTTTAACATTGATTATAAGTATAGGTATAAAATAATATGCTGATTCTTTGTATTTTTCGCAGTTACCTCAAATGTCCATAAAAGTCGCCGTCTAACCTCTTATTTTAAAATGTTTTGTTTATGTTTAAGTTAATGTATGATGCTTTGAGATAGTTCAGTCGCAATAGAGATTGAGAGAGAGTGAAAAATGAGTAGAGAGTGATTTCCAAATGCTTGGTTATCTGTGATATATTTCTTAATGTTGAATGGCATTGGTTGTCTTAGTGATCTTAAATGTTATAGTCTTTTTGGCAGGCTAAAGTAGATTGTGGATTCTAGTTTAAGTTTTTGCATTGAAAGGTTTTAGATATTATTTCTAATTCTGTTGTGATATTATTGATATTGGATGCTATGTGACTGTCAATTTGGTGACGAAAGTACATTCTCTTTAGTTGAACCTTAATATGTGTCTCAAAATAACTGAGCTAGCTTGATGGCTCCTCCAGTTATCAGTGTTATCAGTCATCACAACAAAATATTGATAACTTCATTTTTATTTCATTTATCAACAAATCCATACGTACTTTTTTGTAGGAAGTAATTTAGGTTCACATATGACACTCACAAATGTAGCATAATGTCAAAAATGACGAAAATTATAAAGTTTTTGTGTTGGTCGATGACGTCAATATAACGTCATCAAATTACGTCACCAGACGAAAGAAGTTTGCCTACATTAGCCTTTCGAGGCTCGACATGGTGAG
Organism: Chrysogorgia sp. JL179-B06; assembly: GCA_035772405.1. NCBI lineage: Eukaryota > Metazoa > Cnidaria > Anthozoa > Scleralcyonacea > Chrysogorgiidae > Chrysogorgia > Chrysogorgia sp. JL179-B06. The sequence goes on from JAYKKM010000044.1 coordinate 3,292,872, forward strand.
AAATTCTTTTGAATTATAAACACAAAGTCGAGGCTCGAAAGGCTAATTAATTATATGCACATAAAAGAATATTGTTTGGCCACCATTTTTATGAATTCGGTCTATATATTCCACACATAAAATATCTCGGTTATACCTTGAATTTATTGTCCACTCACGATGTATATTGGGTGCTAAACGATCTGTCCTTAGCAACCGGTTGTCTAGCAACGAAATACGTCCGAACACCCTGTGGCTCACGCTATAGAGGGTAGTAAATAAAAGCCACCCAATCGGCAGAGATAATATTTTTTTCATATTAACGCTCTGTAAAATTGGGACAACTTTTCTCCATGTCATCATGATCGTATAGATATTTGAAATTTGCGGTAACACGTTGAGTTAATTGACAATGATAATGAAAGGTTGTGTTGTGTTGGATTGAATAGCACTATAAATCATACCTACCAAGTTAAATTTCAGATTGTTTTAGGTATGAGTAAACTGTAACGGGTTCATGCAAAAAATATTATTTTGGTTGGTTTAGTTGTATATTCACCGTCAAAATTGAGGTCGCAATTATGTTGGTGAAATATGTTTCTGTGGGAAAACGTTTTTCTCACTTGTCCATTTTATTTTATCTATGAGTTGAGATATCTGTATTTTTTGGTTTAAACAATATGAACTAGACGTATTATGTTCCTATGTGTATTAAAGGGATACTCCAGCCAAAATACAAATGTAGTTCATATGAAAGATCTTACTGACTTAGTTTATTTCCAAAGTTTCAGTATTCCTATTATATCAAGTTAGTTGAAAATTTGACCATTTTGACGCCATATTTGTTTTTAAAAAGATGACGTTATTGAGTGCTTCTTTATCGGCAGTGGAGTTGTTTTGATGCCGATCACATAGTGATAGCTGTTGTGAGTGCGATCACATAGTGATAAGTTGTGAGTGCTCTTTGGAGGAAAATTAGTCGAAATAAACTATTTAGTTCCTCATGCAGGAAAGTAGAGGAGCTTCTTAAGCATAATACGAGATAGAAGTACTCGTGACGTTATATATGAGAAACAAATATGGCGTCGAAATTGAATAAACTCTCCAACTTCAATTAGCAATATCTTAACTTAATTGATTTGAATGCTGAAACTTTGAATATAAACTAAAGTCATATAAGATATTTCATATGAACTGCACTGTCTTGTATTTTCACTGAGTAGTATACCCCTTTAATGTGATCCATTGGAACTGTTTCGCCAGTGTAATCAGGTTTTTTAACGCTGAATAATGTTGATCAACGATGTGGAAGACCTGCAATGGGGAACTGACTAAATATTAAAGCCTGTATGGCTACTTTTTCTTTATCCTGCGTGGAATATATCTGGTTGAATTGGACAACGACAGTCGTTGCAACGCACGGGAAATAATGTTCAATTGGAGCCGCTGCGAAACTCGGTCTAAACATTACGAGTAAACGGATTGTGAGTCTGGTGAATAACTGTTGACAGTGGAACTCGTTCCGTTTGAAGAAGCAACCAAAGACTAATTGGATAGTTAAATGGACTACTGTATGTGGATAGTTAATCACGCACCAAAGACCAGCTTTTGAGTTTGCTGTTTTTATTATCTATACTTGGTTCGTTGTTTTAGTTGGTTCTTTGTGTTCTACTTGGTTCTTTCATCAGTTGTACAGCGTTACCGCGCCTAAAGCGTCCCAAATGAACAACAAGCAAGAACAATTAGAAAAATTAAAAGAAAATCTAAACTAATCTTTCGCTGTTTTACAGTGACTGAGACCCTGTCAACATTTGCAAGGTTTATGGCCTAACTTTGTTTTTCTTTATCTGCATGGAATACATCTGGTTGAATTGGACAACGACAGTCGTTGGAACGCACGGGAAATAATGTTCAATTGGAGCTTCTACGAAACTCGTTCTAAACATTTCAAGGAAACGAATTGTGTGTAAAACCTTTAATATCATATAGACAATCAATTAAACTGTCTACGACGGTAGTAAACAGTTTCACGAAGAATTTATTCCCGTCTTTGTCGATGGTCCTAATTAAAAGTGTGATTTAGTACCTAGAATTATCTACCAACATTCATAAGATGAAAATCCAACGAAAAACATTAAGCTGTATTCTCCTGGAATTACCAGTTCTATCTGACTATCTTCTCTACTTTATTATAATCCTGCAGCTGAAATATTTCTGGTTGAAGTGAAACTTTAACATGAAACCGTTAATACGACGCCACGAGAGATAATATTCAATTCATGGAGAAACAGTGAAACTCACCACAAACTTCTCGTGTGTATGAAAATAAATTTTTCTTGGTTAAACCTGGTAAATAACTGTTGCCAATGGAACTCGTTCCGTTTTAAGAAGCAACCAAAGATCCACATAATTACGCGCTCAGGACCAACTTTTGGAGTTTGCAGTTTTTATTATCTACTTGGTTCTTTGTTCTACTTGGTTCTTTTATCTTTTATCATTATCAACTTTGTTCTTTCATCAGTTGTACAACGTTACCGCACCGCGCAAGATATGGTAATCAACTGAAACGAAGAGAAAACGTTCCAAATGAACAAAAAGAAAGAACAATTAGAAAAATTCAAAGAAAATCTAAACTAATCTTACGCTGTCTTACAGTTATTGAGACTCCGTCAACATTTGCAGGGTTCATGGCCTGTCTTTGGACTGGCATACTGTATAATGAATATATATAGATGGTCACAGGAATAGAAGATGCAATGGTTTAAATATCTGGTCAACCTTTATGGTGTTGAAAATTATGGGGATTGCGAAAAGGTAAAGGTTACCTAACGTTTATCAAAAACTATTCCTTCATGGTATTTCGTAAATGTTGAAATCTGTGTTCAGCATGGAGTACTTGCTGTTCATCATGCTTGTCGCACGTGGAACTACCATTGTGGAAGAAATATGCTCTGAAATATTGCTGCTGCTGCTAGAGACCGTGTCATTATAACACGTTTACATCCGTTACAACCGCTTTGGAAAGAATCCCCGATTTACCACTGTTCATCATGGTTTTATTCTTTTTGAGTTAATCTGATTACGGCCAAAGCAACCAAGAGAGATAGTTGTCCAATAAGTTGTTATACGTAGAAAACAGTTTCACCAAGATTTTATTCTCAAATAAAAGTTTGGTTCACCCTGAACTCAGGATTATATCAACCTTCATAAAACAAAAATCTTGGAACTCGAATATATTATAGACGTCAATGGACGACATCGCCATATATATAACGTCCTATTTTTGGATCCTCTTCCGTCCTGGGTTATTTTGCTGGTTTTGCTGAACAAAATATCACCACAGCTTCATTAATGACATGTTGTTCTGAATTGGTGTACCACCTGGTTGCTGCTGGCGAAATAGTTTCAAAATCCCAAACCTTCGCATGGTGTCATATTGCTTTAAAATGGTAGAAAAACGGAGAATCGTCTATACAATTTTTATTTTATCTATTAGTATTCAAAAAATGGAGAAGAATAGCATTCTTACTTAGTCAATCTCCAGTTATGTTTTTCCAGAGATATTCAAGTTTTTTAAAGATGCAAATGAACTTATGACGTCGTCTACTCCTTAATTTAAACTAAAGCATTACTAACTATACACACTAGTGCAGTGTACCATTCTTAGCAGCAAACATCTGGAAAGTTTCAGCACAATCTAGCCGCTATCTCCAAAGATATTCCTCATTTTTAAAATTTGAGTGAGTAGATGATGTCATTAGGTATTTCATTTACAGCTTTTAAAAACTGAAATATCTCTGGAACAAGATAAGACATTGACAAAGTAAGAGCGCTATTCTTGCTTATTTCGAATGCACTTCTAGATAAAGCCCATTTGGGAAACGCCCTTATAGCGTCTCAAGTAAAGCTGTACAAAGACATACTATATATCATTTTAAAAGTCTTGAATAGACTTAAGTATATATTTTACCCGTTAAGGTTGGGACACACGAGGCGACAAATCGCGTGGACAGTTGCGGGGACAAATCCCGTCGTATGCACCATGCGAAGTCTTTTCGCGGGGACAAACTGTTGTCCCTACAACATGTCCCATCTTAAAATAAACCAATCAAAGAACGCTATTTTATTTTATTTTTCCTTCTCTGACATGTCCCCTCGTGTGTCCTCAACAGGACAAATGTCCCTGCAACATGCCCCCGCGATTTTTCCTCTCGTGTGTCCTATAACCTTTAAGATAAATAAATTAAAGTGTAGATGCTGGGATTTTTTAACGCAAAATCAGTCGGTCTTCTTGAAAAAATAATTTCAAAACGTGCAAGGGCTTGCGTTAAAAAATCCTAGCATCTGCAGTTTAATTTATTAATCATAATGGGGATTTGCAACCGAAATAATATTTTTCTGCAAGCACCCACTATAGTACGTGTTACCGCAATTTCTGAAACAGTTCTCACTTGAAAGGCGATATTGCTTTTTACATTGCTTTTTATTAGAGTTAAACAATAACATATGTTTAATGTTAGTATTTGAAAAGGTAATATATATATATATATGTATGTATGTATATGTATGTATATGTATGTATATGTATGTATATGTATATGTATATGTATATGTATATGTATATGTATATGTATATGTATATGTATATGTATATGTATATATATATGTATATATATATATACACGCGTATGTGTGTGTTAGTAATTCTAATATTTGAACTGAAGAACTGGTTAACTTTTTAGAATTAATTTCAAAAACATTGAAACTCTGTCTTTGAAGTTTATTATAAATAGTTTATTATGTGTCTTAATATGTTGTTCACATTAAAAGTTTAAAAAGTTGATTTAAAAAAATTATAATTAATGTATGTTGCCTAATAAATTGTAAGAATGCTTAGTTAGGTTTTTAGTCTTCCATTAGGATTTTCAAATCCTTTGTTTCTCAAATCCTTTGTTTTGTATGATATTTTATCATTGGAAAACTCACCATTTACGATTTCCTGTTGCCATTCACGACACAAGAACGCCACTTCTCTTTTCCACTTTCACTATTCTCTTTCACTCTTCGCTCAGCCGAATATAAAATATTTCACATATAAGTGAATACAACGAGACAAGTTAGAGGTGACCGACCATGAGCAATGTCAGCACTATAGGTCAAACTGTTTATTACAAAATGCATCTTACAGTTTTAATTGTCATGCTAAGACCCAGGTGTCATAACTGGGCACGTAGTGTACAGAAAGAAGTTTATGGAATGTTCGGTATTATCCATATAGTAACAAATTAAGAAGAATTAATTTTACAATGAAGAAAATTAATACTTTATTGGGAAAATATAGGTATGAATATAAACAGCTATTCGTTATAAAATGACGCTAAATTATAGATATAGAACGATAGGATGGGGGGAAATGTCGATGGATACGAAAGTATACCCAGAAAACCTGGCTGACTGTCTGGAAGGTGTCAAGTGCTAGTTAATGTAAAGGGAGTGGTATATATACTAGATGAAATCCCATGAGAGAGCCCGCATATGGCGGGCACGTTGAATAAGTGAATACAACGAAATGAAATTCATTTAATTACTTAAGCTCCATATAGTTTACTATAGCCGACAGGGACTATCTGTCTTTGATTTTTTAAGATGCTAAAATGAATCAGTTGTCGAAGGTTTTCGTGTAGTTTAGAACACCAAGTCATTCAGCATTAGTTCAAAGAGATTGCTTTACCTGGCCCATGTTCGTCCTCATATTGACTATGCTAGTGAGATATGGTCTGGCCAATCAATTAATCAAATGAGAGATATCGAGGGCGTCCAAAGGCGAGCCACAACATACATCCTTGGCATACCAAAGTTGTCCGCCGATTACGAAGTCAGACTAATAAAAACCAAACTTCTTCCGCTTTCATATTGGCACGAAATTAAGGACTTGCTTTTTCTTCATGGTTGCTCAAATGGAAAATACGACATCGATTTATCTAACTATCTTCCAAATCTACCGGTTAACCATCTCAGGCATTCAAATAAACATAATTTCAAAATACCAAAACCTCGGACTAAACATTTTCAAAAAAGTTTTTTCATAAGATCATCTAGACTTTGGAACAGACTCTCCGATCAAACAAAAGAAATTAACAAATATAGTCTCTTTAAAAATTATTTAAAATCAAGATACTTTGTCGCTCTCCAGAACACATTCAATACTGATATTATATCTACCTGGCGCTCAATATGTTTAAATTGTTATTCTGTTAGAGACCTTGAATCGCAGAACTTCAGTATTTGTTGTTAATATTAACTGTGCGTGCGTACGTGAGTGTGTGTGTTAGTATAATGTATTTGTTGTAATAAGTGATATAATAAGCGTATCACAGGCTGTGATATAGTAATATGTAAATGTTATAGTTATATATGTAATGTATTATGTATGTTGTTAATTCTTAGGGTAAGACACCATGACTAGGGCTGAACATCCCTGTTGTGTCTTGCCTTGTGTATGTAAACACGAAAACAAATTTTAAAAAAAACAACACAAATTACGGCTCTGTTACAGTATAAACTATAGAGCGCAGGTGGTCTGTCCAAGTCTCCAAGATGGCCGGCATCGAACAATGGATTTCTCGATCCAGTCTCTCTGCATAGAGATTGTGAGATAGATAGAGATTCATTGTGATCTAGTGGCAATGTTCAGCAAAGTACTGATAATTTGTACTTAAGTAAAAGTATGGCCTGAAAATCCTACTTAAGTAAAAGTATGGCAAAAAAACATTCCAGAAAAGTACTAATGAAACAAACTATATATTCTCGAACCATTAACCACATGACAAATGACAATTGATAATCTGGTACTGTACTTTAATCTGGGCGCTGTTTGGCGGCGCCAACTCAACAGTTGCCAATCACGTGCACATGCAAACAACTTCACGCACTTGCTTCACGCAATTTCTCCACTCTAGATCTCCAGCGGATGGATAGAGTGGACCGAGTATTTCGCGACTCCGCGTTCCGAATTTCTTTTTTTACTTTGCCGATAAAACAAAAAGTAACGAAGTTAAAAAGTAATTATTTAACAAAAAAATTACTTCGTTACAAGTAAAACGTATTTGTTGAAAAATATACTTCGTTACAAGTAAATACTGATTTTTTTACTTAAGTAAAGGCGAACACTGTCTATGGGTCGGACCTCCACTCAGGGTCTACAGCTTTATCTCCTTGTCTCGTTTTGGCAGGCAACTCCCCGCGATTTTTTTCTCGCCGCGGAGGCAATCTCGTTCCCAGAGCCTCATCCATCCTAAGGATTGCCTTTAATTAGATCAACTCTTAATATTTTTTTCGTTCAAACGGTATTGTACTTCGTTCTTATGACAGAGTTTACACCAAAAAAGTTATCTTCTGACAAAGTTTTAGTCTTGTCGTGTTTCCAGAAAAGCTCAAAAATACTTGTCCACGTTTAAATGGATTGATATGCTACGCGAAATGCAAGAAAGAGCGCCTGGTCTAAACGTTAACGAAGACTCTCAAGTCGCATTATTCAGAGAGTTTATATCCAACTCCATGGTGCAAAAAATTGCCTCAGTTATTCTTGGCTCAGGAAATGCGACCAAAAAGTATCTTGATTTCTCCAACTAAATCATCGGACGTAGTGTTTATATTGCAGAACAGAAACGAGAACACAAGCCATCGAGAATCAAAACAAATAATAATAATAAAGACGTATTAGGAGCATTATACAATAGTCTCAATGCTCTTACAACAATATATATATTCTTAAAGTTGCTTTTAAAACTAATTACAGTTTCATTATAAGATAAAGCCCACTACATATATTAACACTATGAACAATAACTATTAATTTTAAAAAAGAAAAGTCTTAACTGCAGACTTAAAATTACTTAACATTTCAAAGCTTCTAATTTCCTGTGGTAATGAATTCCACAGTTTTGGTGCTGCAACCGAGAATGCTCTGTCTCCATGAGTCACCGTTTTGGATTTTGGCTCGAGTAGCAGATTTTGGTCAGATGATCTCAAAGTACGAGTAGGTTTATATTTAGTTAGCAAATCAGTAATATAAACAGGCGCCTGGCCATGCAAAGCCTTGAAAGTAATTATTAGTATCTTAAAAACAATCCGTGATCTCACCGGCAACCAGTGAAGGTTACGTAGCGCAGGGGAGATATGCTCCGATTTTTTAACCCCTGCAACAAGTCTAGCAGCTGTATTTTGAATTCGCTGTAACTTGCTCAATTCAGTATCTGGTAAGCCATATAGGATGCTATTACAGCTGTCAAGTTTTGATGTTATGAATGCATGCACCAACTTCTCACAGTCCTTTTTACTCAAATATTTCCTGATCTTGCCAATATTTCTGATAGCCAAAGTGGCCGATTTACAAATGTTATTTACATGAGTATTTAATTTTAAATGTCTATCAACAGCAACACCGAGATCACGTGCAACCGGAGCCGGTTGGATTATCACATCATTGACACATATTTCTGGCATTGGTTCGCAATGCATAAAACGTGATTGCTCGATGGACAATCTCGGTTAAAACAAAGATTGATCAAAGATTTTCCCACGCCAAAACGAAGACACGAACGCGTAAATTTGTATATAGCGTCAGGTGTTAATTTTTGTGCTGTCAAGTCTTTTATTGTTTGAAGTTTCAACAATCAGCCAACACCTATTAATAAATACACAATGCCAGCCTCGTACCCAGGCGCTTGTTTTGCTTTGCGCGACTTGCGGGGGCTTTTGGGGAGGACGCGTCCTCCGCAAAAGCCCCCGCGCGCTCAGCCCCCGCAAGTCGCGCAAAGCAAAACAAGCGCCTGGGTACGAGGCTGACACAATGCAGTGTTTATCGACCTTTTTGATTTCATTGCCGCGAGTTACATAAATTCTAAAATCATATTCTTTTCTGTCCCAAATGATTGCTAATTTAAACACCAGACAACAATTTTTTTCACCTCTGAAGAGATTCTTGCCGAAGAACTCGATATTAGCACAGATAGTTCTCACGTCCCAGAAACTACGCTCGGTCTATTACTGGCGCATGCTCTATTCAATCGACGCCCTGTTTTCCGGCCCTCTGGCCGGCCAGAGCCTCCGTTTGCGTGGGGGGGGGGGGGGGGGGGGAGGGAAAGTACCATATTCAACTTCCGGTCTTCATATTCAACTTTATTTCATATTCTTTATTTCGTGTCTTCATATTCAACTTCGTATGGTCATACGAGATCATGTAATTACAGATATCTCAAGAAAAACAAGCTGAGTTTGTCATATTTCTTATTTGTAAGTAAAGTAGAGTAGTTTTGTGTTTTACTTACAGTTACATTGATGTTTAGTGTACTATATTAGGCCAACGGATTTGAGGTTTCAGTTTACCGTCCGAAGATTTTTAAAATGTGATGCGCCATTGCGCCTTTTGTTCATTATATTCGTTATCTTGTCCGAAAACATAATGAAATCGATCTGTGGACCTCTCATCCTTGTCAGTGGCGCCCATTCGTAGCGACAGATAATTTCTTCGGTGATCGCACACCGATTTACACGTTGTGCAAATGATGTAAATATATATTTTTAAAGTTCTGATGTGGGAAATCTCCCTATAATGAAAATTATTTTGAATAATGAAAAATTCATGCGGTAGTTTCATAAGACTCGCAGCTTTGAGAAGCTATGATTTTATTGGTTGAGCCTAATTGCCTAGACTACCAAGACTATACCTTTTAGGGTTAGGGTTAGCTAAGGTTACTTGGCGGGTGCGAGACCCTGGGCACGAGGTTGGACTACCAAGATGTACCAAGATATTGGTTCAGCCAATCAGAGGCAATCTTCTTTGAGCTGCGACCTTACTCGGTAGGTTCAAGCCCATGCTGCCGTTGTTACCTATAAACTTGCAAATATTAATTACACTGTAGAACAATATGACTTTTTATACTAACGTTTCATAATTAACTCATTGTGTATAAATATTAAAGTTTAACATGAGACAATGTAATACATTTATTTCATATTAAGTTGAATTTTGTTTGAAATCGTAATTTTCGGGGGGGTCGCTACTTTCGGGGGGTAACGTAGCTGCTAGGGGTATCGTTACTTTCGGGATTTATTAGCAAACACTGAATTTTATAGCTACTGAATTTTACGGTAGATGATATATAGACAAAAGCTATATATATTATATACATATTGCACTGATTTTTTCAGTGTGGCAGGTTCCCGGTACTTTTTAGACCATAGTTGCTAACAAATATTTATGCTGATAGACATACCTATACTGTACCCTAAATTTCTTCAAGATGCAACTGAAACCACACTATTTTTTATTTGGCCTTAGGCTGGCAGTTTTTAGTTCACCTGCAGTTTTTGCACATTTGTTTGAACATTCATTTCTAATTGGTGTCAATTTGTGTTTCTGTGACAGAAAACATCAAATTTTGGTTGTTCTACGCCACATACAGTACAGTGAAATGGAAGTAGGTCGTGAAGTAAGTAAGATTACTTGACATGTTTGAATTTCAAATAAGGTAAATTCAGTGATGGATCCAGCTTGATCTGGTGGGGGGAGGGGTGCTAGCGAAGTGAGATCAGGCGTGGGGTGCAACCGAGGCAGGGTGGAGTGCCCCTGAGGGAGCTACTGCAGGGGTCTGGGTCTGGGCTCCAGGGACCAAGCTGGTGGGGGAAAATTTTTTTATACCTACCGACTATTAATACCTATGAATCATATGATAGCTAATATATGAATCATATATCTATGAAGCATTATCGCTATGACACCTAATACCTAAAAATTGGATTTGACAAGGCAATTGGCACCCTCACTGCACCCCCATTGGCCAAGGCCAGGGGGGTGCACACCCCCTGTAAATCCATCACTGGATAAATTGAACAAAAATTCATATTATAATGTATCCAACACCTCATTACTGTATAATAATAATAATAAAAATAAGATCTACATTTGTATAGTGCTAAAACTATGAAATATTCTAAAGCGATAAAAGACAAATAAGCTAATACCTATAATTATATCTATGACTAATACAGTGGCGAATCCAGGGTTTTTCGAAAGGGGGGGCGCATATGAAGAATCAGCACGTTGTGGTGTATGTTTGAGGCGTTCCACTAGAGAGGTCTTCCCCCCCCAGGAAAATTTATTTTTTCAAAGCCCAGAAGTGCTTTTCGGGCGATTTCTGATAAGAATTTTTGCGAAATTAGAGCGGCACGCCGTTGCTAAAAATGCATCCAACTAGGACTCTTAGATCAAGTAGTTCCAAATTATTAATTGAACCGCGATTTAATTAAAAAACTTATGGCGGACGATCTTTCTCAGAGGGCGCCTAATTTATGGAACAAATTACCTTTTTCATTAAGAAATAGTTTTAACGTAGTAGAGTTGTGCAAGGTTGAAAACTTATATGTTTCACGTTGCATATGATAAGCACATGTAATTTTATTAATTTGTATTTAAACATTGTAATATATTTGGATTTTAGATTTAATTAGGTAATATTTTAATATCTTTTAGATAAACTCATGTAAAGCGCTTCGATCTATATGTATAAGCGCTATATAAGATTATGTTATTATTATTATTATTATTATAAAAAACAGAAAACACTTGTTTGCGGGATTTTAAAGGGGGGGGGGGGGGATTTTAAAGGGCAAGTGCCTCCCTGGATCTGCCACTGTAATATATAGCTCATATCTTCAGATAAATGTTTCTGAGTCCCGTACAGGGATCTAAGCTGTAACCTTCTGATTGCCAATACATCATTCTATCGAACCAGTACATCATTGTAACCTTTGCTCTCCATCTGAGTCTTGGTAGCTCAATGGTTAGTGTCTTAGTAGCTCAATGGTTAGAGCGTCTTAGTAGCTCAATGGTTAGAGTGTCTTGGTAGCTCAATGGTTAGAGAGTCTTAGTAGCTCAATAGTTAGAGTGTCTTAGTAGCTCAATAGTTAGAGTGTCTTAGTAGCTCAATGGTTAGAGAGTCTTGGTAGCTCAATGGTTAGAGAGTCTTAGTAGCTCAATAGTTAGAGTGTCTTAGTAGCTCAATGGTTAGAGAGTCTTAGTAGCTCAATGGTTAGAGAGTCTTAGTAGCTCAATGGTTAGAGTGTTTGTAGCTCAATGGTTAGAGCGTCTTAGTAGCTCAATGGTTAGAGCGTCTTAGTGGCTCAATGGTTAGAGAGTCTTGATAGCTCAATGGTTAGAGTGTCTTAGTAGCTCAATGGTTAGAGAGTCTTGGTAGCTCAATGGTTAGAGAGTCTTAGTAGCTCAATGGTTAGAGAGTCTTAGTAGCTCAATGGTTAGAGAGTCTTAGTAGCTCAATGGTTAGAGAGTCTTAGTAGCTCAATGGTTAGAGAGTCTTAGTAGCTCAATGGTTAGAGAGTCTTAGTAGCTCAATGGTTAGAATGTCTTAGTAGCTCAATGGTTAGAGAGTCTTGGTAGCTCAATGGTTAGAGAGTCTTGGTAGCTCAATGGTTAGAGAGTCTTAGTAGCTCAATGGTTAGAGAGTCTTAGTAGCTCAATGGTTAGAGTGTTTGTAGCTCAATGGTTAGAGCGTCTTAGTAGCTCAATGGTTAGAGCGTCTTAGTGGCTCAATGGTTAGAGAGTCTTGATAGCTCAATGGTTAGAGTGTCTTAGTAGCTCAATGGTTAGAGAGTCTTGGTAGCTCAATGGTTAGGGTGTCTTAGTAGCTCAATGGTTAGAGAGTCTTGGTAGCTCAATGGTTGGAGTGTCTTGGTAGCTCAATGGTTAGAGAGTCTTAGTTAGGGGTGGATTTAGGGGAGGGGTGCAAAAAATCAGTATTACTATAATTGCAGTAAATTGTACTTTTATTACTATAATTGTATAATTGTACTTCATGTAAGCGTGCTGTATTTGTCCAGTCATTTTGTAGCCAGGCTTACATGAAAATTACACAAGATATTTAGCTCCGAAATATGGTATAATTTCAAAGGTTTTTACTTTTTTTAAGTCAAACTGAAGCTCATAATTCAATGCTCAAATCGCAGGAAATGATATTTCTGGGGTTCTAATTTTCAAAATTTTCCGGGGGCATGCCCCCTGACCCCCCTAGGCGCCTCGCGCCTTCGCTGCTCGACTCACCCGGCACCCCCCTAAAAAAACACTGCTGGATCCACCCCTGGTCTTAGTAGCTCAATGGTTGGAGCGTCTTAATAGCTCAATGGTTAGAGCGTCTTGGTAGCTCAATGGTTAGAGCGTCTTGGTAGCTCAATGGTTAGAGTGTCTTGGTACTGTAGCTCAATGGTTAGAGTGTCTTGGTAGCTCAATAGTTAAAGAGTCTTGGTAGCTCAATGGTTAGAGAGTCTTAGTAGCTCAATGGTTAGAGAGTCTTGGTAGCTCAATGGTTAGAGAGTCTTAGTAGCTCAATAGTTAGAGAGTCTTAGTAGCTCAATGGTTAGAGCGTCTTGGTAGCTCAATGGTTAGAGAGTCTTAGTAGCTCAATGGTTAGAGTGTCTTAGTAGCTCAATGGTTTGAGCGTCTTAGTAGCTCAATGGTTAGAGTGTCTTTGTAGCTCAATGGTTAGAGTGTCTCAGTAGCTCAATGGTTAGAGCGTCTTAGCAGCTCAATAGTTAGAGAGTCTTAGTAGCTCAATGGTTAGAGTGTCTTAGTAGCTCAATAGTTAGAGAGTCTTAGTAGCTCAATGGTTAGAGAGTCTTAGTAGCTCAATGGTTAGAGAGTCTTAGTAGCTCAATGGTTAGAGCGTCTTAGTAGCTCAATGGTTAGACCGTTTCACCGGCAATCAGAAGATTACAGGTTCGCTATCCCGGTCATTTTCTGAGAATACGAGCTTGACGATTGTCCATGTAACGCCTGCAGTTTCTTGTCTTTATAAAATGTGTGATCAAGGAAAAGGGTGTGCCTGCTTAGGAGGACAGTGATTGCTATCATTGTAACTGTTTATGCAAATAAAATGACTATGATGAAATTAGTAGTATGAGAAATAATGCTCACAAAATGACCCTATTTTGACTATCGAGCCACCTTGAATATTATGGTTTGTTTTATGCTACAGATATTTCAACGAAGAGATAGAAATATCTGGATGACAATTCAGTTTGTTGCTGAAACAGCAAGAATGCTTCGAGAGAAAGGAAGACAGCAGGATTTTGAGTTCGTAGCAGATAGATCGATTGAGGTCCTTCGAGGTAATTTACAACTTAAAAAAGAAATGCTAAATCAAATTATTCGTAAATGTATTGCAGGGATAGAATATGCAGACTTGTTAAAGTACTTTCTTGCACTTGAAAAATTGTTTGATGATTCCTTGAATGAGAAAAAATTAAGAGTGCAGCACCTTCTTACAATAGGACAAGTATATATTTTAACAGGACATTATAGAGAAGCATTAGAATATACACGTAAAGCAGAAAACATTGTCCGTGATCTTAAAGATAAAAAATGGGAAGCTTCATGTTGTGAAATATTTGGGAGCGTCGATTTAAATCTGGAAGAGTATGAAAAAGCTATCGAGTATTTCCAGAAAGGTCTAGCAATTTTCACTGATATAGGGGATCGGGCAGGTATAGCAAGAAACAATGCACGTTTGGGGGAAGCATATCTTGGTTTAGGAGACTATAGAAAAGTCATCCAGTTATGCCAGAGAAGTCTGGCAATTAGTACCGAGATAAACGATTGGCCAGTACTAATGCATAACAATGAATATTTGGGCAATTCCCACTTTCGTTTAGGTGAGAATAAAAAGCAATCGAGTATTTCGGAAAATGTTTAGCAATTAGTACTAAAAAAAAAATCGTAGAGGAATAGCAAGGAACTATTACCTCTTGGGGGGTGTCTCTCATCAGTTAGGAGCGTATAAGAAAGCCATCGATAATTACGAGGAAGCTCTGGCAATTTCTACTGAAATAGGGGATAAATTCCTAATAGCAAGTAGCAATGGAGGTTTAGGGATTTCCTTTGTTTCTTTAGGGAAGTATGAAAAAGCCATCAAGTATTTAGAGGAAAGTCTGGCAATTTGCACTGAAATAGGGCGTCGATCAGTGATAGCAAGTG
This sequence comes from Chrysogorgia sp. JL179-B06, assembly GCA_035772405.1. Lineage (NCBI taxonomy): Eukaryota > Metazoa > Cnidaria > Anthozoa > Scleralcyonacea > Chrysogorgiidae > Chrysogorgia > Chrysogorgia sp. JL179-B06. The sequence continues at coordinate 3,307,897 of JAYKKM010000044.1, forward strand.
GAAATGCAAATTTAGGGAATGTCTATCTTAGATTAGGAGAGTGTAAGAAAGCCATTGAATGCTTCCAAATAGCTCTTGAAATTAGCTCTGAAATTGGGGATCTTGGTCGAATAGCCAATAGCAATTCAAATTTCGGAAGTGCTTGCTTTAGTTTAGGAGAGTATAGAAGAGCTATCGAGTACTACCAGAAAGGTCTAGATATTCACATTGAAATCGGCAATCTGTCAGGAATAGAAGTTAGCTATGGACATCTGGGGAATGTCTATATTAGTTTAGGAGATTATGAAAGAGCTATCGGATATTGCCAAAAGGGTCTGACAATTAGCACTGAAATTGGGAATCGGTCAATGATAGCAAGTAGAAATGTAAATTTAGGGAATGCGTATTTTAATTTAGGAGACTGTGAAAAAGCTATCAAGTATTTCCAAAAAAGCTTAGAAATTAGCACTGATATAGGGAATGCGTCAGGAATAGCTAATGGCAATGGAAATTTAGGGAGTGCGTATTTATCTTTAGGAGACTCTGACAAAGCTATCAAGTATTTCCAAAAAAGCCTAGAAATTAAGACTGATATAGGGGATGCGTCAGGAATAGCTGCAATCAATGGAAATTTAGGGAATGTCTGCGTCCACTTAAGAGCGTATGAAGAAGCAATCGAATATTACCAAAGAGCTCTATCAATTGACACTAAAATAGGGGATCGGTCAGGAATAGCAACAAACTATTTGCAGTTGGGAAAAACCTATGCTCACTTAGTGGAGTATGAAAAAGCCTTTGCGTTCTTTGAGAAAGGTTTAGCTATTAGTGTTGAAATTGAAAATCGAGCAGCTGAAAGTTGGTGCCTTGAAGCCATTGGTTTAACTTACTTCTCTCAAGGTGCGTCTAAAATTGGCAAACTTGAAGCTTTGAGCATATTTCAACAAGCTGTATCTTACTTAAAGAGGTCTGTCAACTGTAATGATCGAATGTTTTCGAGATTGCATGTTGATCAAAATAAGATATCGTTCACAAAACAATACTTTAACGGATATGTGACATTAATGTGTTGTTTTATTTTGATGGAACGTATTGACGCCGCATTGCTAGTTATTGATCTTGGAAAGGCCAAAGCACTGCGTGCTTTTATTGAGAAACGAAAGAAATCAGAGAGTGATCACATGGTAGATTATACTCACAAGACTTGGGAAAGAATTGATAGACATGAAGAAAACATACAAATTGAAGAAATTGAGAGAGATCTCAAACTAAGAACGGAGAATTCTTCTGTTATAGTTTATGCTTTTAATCATAAGTTTCTGAATATTTGGGTTGTTAATAACAAGAATGACATCAATATTTTCGAACAGAGAGAAATTGTGAAAGCATCTATTTTGCGTTACTTAGTGACGCTGCTTGGTGATCTTAATGTGAATTTATCGCGAGAATCGTCCTTTCATAAACTTGACTCCGACCCCACCCATAGTTGGCAAATTCTTGAATTGGACAGAAAGCCAAATGAAAAATCTAAATGTGCCACAGAACATGAGACAGAAACTAGTGACTTAGTCTTGTGCAAATCCGAAACCACGCCTTCACAAAAGCAACATTCAGGCCAAAGATTTGCAGACAATACACCCAAACCTACTAATACTTCGGAGCAGATTTTACAAATTTTACATCAAATACTGTTACCTCCTGCAGTTAAGGATTACATTAAAGGAACTAAACTTATCATTGTTCCTGACGAATTTCTATTTTTCGCGCCATTTTGCTCATTGTCAGATGAAAATGGCTGCCCTTTATCACAAAGTTACAGTATTCAAATAACACCTTCAGTACACTCTTTAGTGTCCAGCATGACACGATCACGTGATCCTAGTCTTGGTTTTGCGTTGTTCGTTGGTAATCCTACCGTAGGGAAAGTTAGTTTTCGTGGAAATGATATTAAGCCTGGTGAGTTACCTAGCGCCACAGAAGAAGTCAATTGTCTTGCTCCGCTTTTTGAAGCCCAACCCTTAGTTGAGGGTGAAGCAACAAAGGAGAGAGTTTTGAAATGTATCGATGGAGCTAGTATAATCCATATTGCTGCCCATGGCGACGAAGAGCACGGAGAAATCCTTCTTGCCCCGAACCCTAATGTCGAAGAGCAAACAGGCACGTCTATTCCAATTGAAGAATCCTATCTTTTAAGAGAACTAGACATTTTGGATATTAACATAAGAGCACGGTTGGTTGTTCTTTGTTGTTGTCATACGGGAAGTGGTAAAGTTTCCTCAGAAGGTGTCGTTGGTTTGGCCCGGGCATTTCTTGCTGCCGGTGCTCGCTCTGTCCTCGCTACGCTCTGGCCTATTCACGATGAAGGCACAAAAGAGTTCATGAAATATTTCTACGACGAAGTTTGCAAAGAAACCTCGGTTTGCGAGGCTTTAAGAAGGACAATGAACCTGTTTCAAAGACACCAAAACAAGGATTTTAGTTCGTTTAAGATTTGGGCTCCGTTTACCATTTACGGAGAGGATGTTAAGTTTACACAACGTGATATTGAAGAAATAAAGCAACAATCTCGTGCAATGTCTTACTAATTTTAACATTGATTTTTATTATAGGTATAAAATAATACGGTATTGTTATTGGGGTGAGGAATCGTTCTTTGTATCTTTCGCAGTTACCTCAAATGTCCATGTCTAACCGCTTATTTTAAAAGGTTTTGTTTAACTTTAAGTTAGTGTATTAATCTCTGAGATTTCAGTCGCAAACAGAGATTGAGAGAGAGTGAAAAATGAGTAGAGAGTGATTTCCAAATGCTTGTATATCTATGATTTGTTAATATTGAATCGTTGACATTGGTTGTTTTTGTGATCTTAAATGTTACTCTTTTTGGCAGGCTAAAGTAGATTGTGGATTCTAGTTTAAGTTTTTGCGTTGAAAAGGTTTTAGATATTATTTCTAATTCTGCTGTGATATTATTGATATTGGATGCTATGTGACTGTCAATTTGGTGACGAAAGTACATTCTCTTTAGTTGCTTAATATGTGTCTCAAAATAACTGAGCTAGCTCGATGGCTCCTCCAGTTATCAGTGTTATCAGTCATCACAACAAAATATTGATAACTTCATTTTTATTTCATTTATCAACAAATCCATACGTACTTTTTTGTAGGAAGTAATTTAGGTTCACATATGACACTCACAAAGGTAGCATAATGTCAAAAATGACGAAAATTATAAAGTTTTTGTGTTGGTCGATGACGTCAATGTGACGTCACAAATTACGTCACCAGACGAAAGAAGTTTGCCTACATTAGCCTTTCGAGGCTCGAGCTTGTGCGAAATTCTTTTGAATTATAAACACAAAGTCGAGGCTCGAAAGGCTAATTAATTATATGCACATAAAAGAATATTGTTTGGCCACCATTTTTATGAATTCAGTCTATATTCCACACATAAAATATCTCGGTTATACCTTGAATTTATTGTCCACTCACGATGTATATTGGGTGCTAAACGATCTGTCCTTAGCAACCGGTTGTCTAGCAACGAAATACGTCCGAACACCCTGTGGCTCACGCTATAGAGGGTAGTAAATAAAAGCCACCCAATCGGCAGAGATAATATTTTTTTCATATTAACGCTCTGTAAAAGTTAACTCTTACAATTGGGACAACTTTTCTCCATGTCATCATGATCGTATAGATATTTGAAATTTGCGGTAACACACGTTGAGTTAATTGACAATGATAATGAAAGATTGTGTTGTGTTGCATTGAATAGCACTATAAATCATACCTACCAGTTAAATTTCAGATTGTTTTAGGTATGAGTAAACTGTAACGGGTTCATGCAATGAATATTATTTTGGTTGATTTAGTTGCATATTCACCGTCAAAATTGAGGTCGTAATTATGTTGGTGAAAGCGTTTCTGTGGGAAAACGTTTTTCTCACTTGTCCATTTTATTTTATCTATGAGTTAAGATATCTGTATTTTTGGGTTTAAACAATATGAACTAGACGTATTATGTTCCTATGTGTATTAAAGCGATACTCCAGCCAAAATACAAATGTAGTTCATATGAAAGATCTTACTGACTTAGTTTATTTCCAAAGTTTCATTTTGACGCCATATTTGTTTTTAAAAAGATGACGTTATTGAGTGCTTCTTTATCGGCAGTGGAGTTGTTTTGATGGCGATTACATAGTGATAGCTGTTGTGAGTGCTCTTTGGATGACAATTAGTCGAAATAAACCATTTAGTTCCTCATGCAGGAAAGTAGAGGAGCTTCTTTGGCGTAATACGAGATAGAAACACTCAGTGGCGTCATTTTCGAGGAACAAATATGGCGTCGAAATTGGACAAACTCTCCAACTTCAATTAGCCATATCTTCTTAACTAAATTGATAGGAATGCTGAAACTTTGGATATATACTAAAGTCATATAAGATATTTCATATGAACTGCACTGTCTTATATTTTGACTGCAGTAGTACCCCTTTAATGTGATCAATTGCAACTGTTTCGCCAGTGTAATCAGGTGTTTTTAACGCTGAATAATGTTGATCAACGATGTGGAAGACCTGCAATGCGGAACTGACTAAATATTAAAGCCTGTATGGCTACTTTTTCTTTATCCTGCGTGGAGTACATCTGGTTGAATTGGACAACGACAGTCGTTGCAACGCACGGGAAGTAATGTTCAATTGGAGCTGCTACGAAACTCGGTCTAAACATTACGAGTAAACAAATTGTGAGTCTGGTGAATAACTGTTGACAGTGGAACTCGTTCCGTTTGAAGAAGCAATCAAAGACTAATTGGATAGTAAAACGCACCAAAGACCAATTTTTGGAGTTTGCAGTTTTTATTATCTACTTGGTGTCTTTGTTTTACTTGGTTCTTTGTTCTACTTGGCTCTTTCATCAATTGTACAACGTTACCGCGCCCCTAAAGCGTTCCAAATGAACAACAAGAAAGAACAATTAGAAAAATTCAAAGAAAATCTAAACTAATCTTACGTTGTCTCACAGTTATTGAGACTATGTCAACATTTGCAAGCTTCATGACCTATAGCTACTTTGTTTTCTTTATCCTGCGTGGAGTACATCTGGTTGAATTGGACAACGACAGTTGTTGCAACGCACGGGAAATTATGTTCAATTGGAGCTAGTACGAAACTCGGTCTAAACATTTCAAGGAAATGAATTGTGTGTAAAATCCTGTACGACGGTGGTATAAACAGTTCTATGAAGCATTTATTCCCGTCTTTGTCGATAGTCCTAATTAAAAGTGTGGTTTAGTACCTAGAATTATCTACCAACATTCATAAGATGAAAATCCAACGAAGAACATTAAGCTGTATTCTCCTGGAATTACCAGTTCTATCTGACTATCTTGTCTACTTTATTATAATCCTGCAGCTGAAATATTTCTGGTTGAAGTGAAACTTTAACATGAAACCGTTAATACGACGCCACGAGAGATAATATTCAATTGGAGAAACATTGAAACTCACCACAAACTTCTCGTGTGTGAAAATAACGAGAATAAAGGTAAAATTCTTGGTTAAGCCTGGTGAATAACTATTGACAATGGAACTCGTTCCGTTTTAAGAAACAACCAAAGATCCACATAGTTAATCACGTGCCAAAGACAAACTTTTGGAGTTTGCAGTTTTTATTATTCTTTGTTCTACTTGGTTCTTTTATCTTTTATCATTATCAACTTGGTTCTTTTATCATTCAATTGTACAACGTTACCGCACCACGCAAGAGATGGTAATCAACTGAAACGAAGAGAAAGCGTTCCAAATGAACAAAAAGAAAGAACAATTAGAAAAATTCAAAGAAAATCTAAACTAATCTTACGCTGTCTTACAGTTATTGAGACTCCGTCAACATTTGCAGGGTTCATGGCCTGTCTTTGGACTGGTATACTGTATAATGAATATATATAGATGGTCACAGGAATAGAAGATGCAATGGTTTAAATATCTGGTCAACCTTTATGGTGTTGAAAATTATGGGGATTGCGAAAAGGTAAAGGTTACCTAACGTTTATCAAAAACTATTCCTTCATGGTATTTCGTAAATATTGAAATCTGTTTTCAGCATGGAGTACTTGCTGTTCATCATGCTTGTCCTACGTGGAACTACCATTGTGGAAGAAATATGCTCTGAAATATTGCTGCTGCTGCTAGAGACCGTGTCATTATAACACGTTTACATCCGTTACGACCGCTTTGGAAAGAATCCCCGATTTACCACTGTTCATCATTATGGTTTTATTCTTTTTGAGTTAATCTGATTACGGCTAAAGCAACCAAGAGAGATAGTTGTCCAACAAGTTGTTATACGTAGAAAACAGTTTCACCAAGATTTTATTCTCAAATAAAAGTTTGGTTTACCCTGAACTCAGGATTATATCAACCTTCATAAAACAAAAATATTGGAACTCGAATATATTATAGACGTCAATGGACATACATATAACGTCCTATTTTTGCATCCTCTTCCGTCCTGGATTATTTTGCTGAACAAAATATCACCACAGCTTCATTAATGACATGTTGTCCTGAATTGTTGTTCCACCTGGTTGCTGCTGGCGAAATAGTTTCAAAATCCCAAACCTTCGCATGGTGTCATATTGCTTTAAAATGGTAGTAAGACGGAGAATCGTCTATACAATTTTTATTTTATCTATTAGTACTCAAAAAATGAAGAAGAATAGCGTTCTTATTTAATATCTTAATATCTATTGATGTTGTTCCATAGATATTCAAGTTTTTTAAAGATGCAAATGAACTTATGGCATCATCTACTCCTTAATTTAAACTGAAGGAAATCTCTAAAATGAAAAATGTATAAAGCATTAACTATACACACTAGTGCAGTGTACCATTCTTTACTGCATACATCTGGAACGTTTCAGCACAATCTAGCCGCTATCTCTAAAGATATTCCTCATTTTTAGAATTTGAGTGAGTAGAATGTCATTAGGTACAGTAAACACCCGCATATAAGAACAAATGGGTTAAGAACACCAGGCTGAAATTTGGCCAATAAAGCCCCATTTTTATAAGAACAAGATCAGCCTGAAAAATTCAGCATGTTCTTATAAAATGGAAAAGGTGTCATAATTACATAAAAAACAAGTGATTTTATGTTGGCAGTCATGACTCTATCAGCTGTCAAAGGACAGCCAGTCATCTCATCTATAGGCTCAATGATACAGTATTGATTGTGATCATTAAAATCAAAGAATATTTATTAATTTATGCTAATTTTACATCTAGGGGCATTTTTGGGTAGTATTACTAATATAGAAATTTAAGAACATTTTAAGAACACTTTGAGGCTGATTTGTCACTAAGCACCCGTTAAATAAGAACCCGATCAGCCTGACCCCGAAATCATGTGTTCTTATATGCGGGTGTTTACTGTATTTCATTTGCAGCTTTTAAAAACTTAAATATCTCTGGAACAAGATAAGACATTGACAAAGTAAGACCGCTATTCTTGCTTATTTCGAATGCACTTCTAGATAAAGACCATTTGGGAAACGCCCTTGTAGCGTCGCAATAGCGTAGAGTCTGGCTGCTATTAATAGCTCAAAAAGCGGAGAAACAAACCAAATTTGACTCATAAATGATTGCAAATGAGCTATTTCTTTTGTTATGGCCGCAAGAATTATGGGTAAAAGCGGACAAACATCGGTACTGACGTCATCTCGACGCAGCGCTATTAAAGCTATACAAAGACATACTATATATCATTTTAAAAGTATATATTTTACCCGTTAAGGTTGGGACACACGAGGCGACAAATCGCGTGGACAGTTGCGGGGACAAACCCCGTCGTATGCACCATGCGAAGTCTTGTCGGGGGACAAAATGTTGTCCACACAACATGTCCCATCTTAAAATAAACCAATCAAAGAACGCTATTTTATTTTTCCTTCTCTGACATGTCCCCTCGTGTGCATGTCCCTGCAACATGCCCCCGCGATTTGTCGCCTCGTGTGTCCTATAACCTTTAAGATAAATAAATTAAAGTGTAGATGCTGGCATTTTTTAACGCAAAATCAGTCGGTCTTCTTGAAAAAATAATTTCAAAACGTGCAAGGGCTGGACTTCTCCGACAGACGGACTGCTTTTGCGTTAAAAAATCCTAGCATCTGCAGTTTAATTTATTAATCATAATGGGGATTTGCAACCGAAATAATATTTTCTGCAAGTACCCACTAGTACGTGTTACCGCAATTTCTGAAACAGTTGTGACTTGAAAGGCGATATTACATTGCTTTTTATTAGAGTTAAATAATAACCTATGTTTAATGTTAGTATTTGAAAAGGTAATATATATATATACCGGGTGTCCCAAAAAAAAGTACTCCGGTTTGATTCATAATAACTTCTAAACGAGTGAAGCTATTAAACTGAAATAACTTTCATTAGATAGAGGGAAGACTACAGTTGTATTTTATTTAAAAATTCACGGAGATATTAATGTTCAAAATCGGTAGCATGTTTCTGGATGTGTCTAAAATATGCAAAAAACGCCGTATCAAATACTTAATGTTGGATGTCTCTGGGGAGTTGCATGTTATGTCTTATGGAGTTATGGTCACGGGCTAGGCAGTGCATTCGTGCTAGAGGACACGCGATTCCGAACGAATAAATCTTGCTTGTATTTTGTACATAATAATACTTCGTTTCATAATAAACAATTTGTCAAGTGTCATTTATTTACTGCTAATAGTGCGTGTTTCAATTGAGTAAAGCTTGATTAATATTTGATACGGCGTTTTTTGCATATTTTAGACACATCCAGAAATATGCTACCGATTTTGAATATTAATATCTCCGTGAATTTTTAAATAAAATACAACTGTAATATATCAAAATCTAAGTTAGTCTTCCCTCTATTTAATGAAAGTTATTTCAGTTTAATAGCTTCACTCGTTTAGAAGTTATTATGAATCAAACCGGCGTACTTTTTTTTGGGACACCCGGTATATATACACATATGTGTGTGTGTGTTAGTAATTCTAATATTTGAACTAAAGAACTGGTTAACTTTTTAGAATTAATTTCAAAAACATTTAAACTCTGTCTTTGAAGTTTATTATAAATAGTTTATTATGTGTCTTAATATGTTGTTCACATTAAAAGTTTAAAAAGTTGATTTAAAAAAATTCTAGTTAATACGTATGCTGCCTAATAAATTGCAAGAATGCTTAGTTAGGTTTTTAGTCTTCCATTAGGATTTTCAAATCCTTTGTTTCTCAAATCCTTTGTTTTGTAATAAATATCAGGGGCGTAGGAAGCAGGGTCAATATTATAATAGGGGGGGCCGGAATAGCTTTCGGCCCCCCAAAAAAATAATTGAATTCGAAAGTAGAAGTTTGAAAACAACATCTTCCTGTTAATGTTCTGTTAAACTGTCATGTTATGTAATTAAAAAAAATAATCACATATCTTTGCATGTTAACCCGAGTGTTTTACTAAACTAAAGTACTAATATTTCTCTAGTTTACGCTGCCCTACTCTAGTAGGCTTTCTTTTTTAACTAAGCAGAAGGGCGGAAATCGCGGAATGATTGAGGCTAAAAGGTAACCCGGATGAAAAAACGTCCGGAATGTCCATGTCGGACTCGCTGACCATTGCATTAATATATGTTGTCAGTGGTTCCCAGGAAACTATTCGATTGGGGGCCCACTGCTCACAGCGGGAGAGGAGGATGTGTCATTGTTTGGGGCCTACTTGGGGTCCACCACAGTCCTAAATTGAAATTTTATAAACTTCTGAGCTGAAAAATCACCGCCCAGAATGGAGGAAATGCCATTTGCGGGAATCTAAATTTCAAAATTTTTAGGGGGGCATACCCCCGGACCCTCCTACAAAGCCTCACGCCTAGCTTCGCCACTGACAGGTACAACGAAAATGTTGCTTTGGTCGCCCCCCCAAGTTTACAAAGCTTCCTACGCCCCCTGTTTTGTATGATATTTTTTATTGGAAAACTCACCATTCGCGACACAAGAACGCCACTTCTATTCTCTTTCACTTCGCTCAGACGAATAGAAAATATTTCACATATAAGTGAATACAACGAGACAAGTTGCAGGTGACCGGTCAGCACTATAGGTCAAAATGTTTATTACAAAATGCATCTTACAGTTTTAATTGTCATGCTAAGACCCAGGTGTCATAACTGGGCACGTAGTGTACAGAAAGAAGTTTATGGAATGTTCGGTATTATCCATATAGTAACAAATTAAGAAGAGTTAGTTTTACAATGAAGAAAATTAATACATTATTGGTAAAATATAGGTATGAATATAAACAGCTATTCATTATAAAATGACGCTAAATTATAGATATAGAACGATAGGATGGAAAAAAATGTCGATGGATACGAAAGTATACCCGGAAAACCTGGCTGACTGTCTGGAAGGTGTCAAGTGATAGTTAATGTAAAGGGAGTGGTATATATACTAGATGAAATCCCATGAGAGAGCCCGCATATGGCGGGCACGTTGAATAACAACGAAATACCTAAGCTCCATATAGTTTACTATAGCCGACAGAGACTATCTGTCTTTGATTTTTTAAGATGCTAAAATGAATCAGTTGTCGAAGGTTTTCGTGTAGTTTAGAACACAAATTACGACTCTGTTACAGTAACTATAGAGCGCAGGTGGTCTGTCCAAGTCTCCAAGATGGCCGGCATCGAACAATGGATTTCTCGATCCAGTCTCCCTGCATAGAGATTGTGAGATAGATAGAGATTGTGTTCAGCAAAGTACTGATATTTTGTACTTAAGTAAAAGTATGGCCTGAAAATCGTACTTAAGTAAAAGTAAAAGTATGGCAAAAAAATATTCCAGAAAAGTACTTCTGAAACAAACTATATATTCTCGAACCATCAACCAACATGACAAATGACAATTGATAATCTGGTACTGTACTTTAATCTGGGCGCTGTTTGGCGGCGCCAACTCAACAGTTGCCAATCACGTGCACATGCAAACAACTTCACGCACTTGCTTCACGAAATTTCTCCACTCTAGATCTCCAGCGGATGGATAGAGTGGACCGAGTATTTCGCGACTCCGCGTTCCGAATTTCTTTTTTTTCTTGCCCTCCTTTATTCCTAGGAATTTCGCCCTGCGCTTTAGTCGCAAGATATAAATTGGAATCCACTCGCCGTCAATATGTGGTAACACACGTGTCTTCTGTCATTCGAAATAAAACTATTTCCACTCGTCAGCAGCCAAAACGGCAATGTCGAAGCGAGCCAATAGTCACTGTTGTGACTCAACGATTGTAAAATATCTTTCTCCTAATGTGCATTGGTTTTGTTTTTAGTAATGTATGTTGTTAAATATAGCGTCACTTCATTAATGGGGGTGACGTATTCAACATTTATCGTATAAATACCCGCTCTGTTTTGGTGATAAATTATCCGCTGAAATGCATCATCATTCTTTTTTAGTTTAAATGTTTTTCTCCACTTTTTTCTTAACTCTGTCTCTGCTATGTTTTGAACACTACTTTTAAGAACTATCCAACATTCCTATTCACCATCCATCAATGCATTTTCCAAAGCAATATTTAATTTTGTCACCACGACAAAATCGTTATTTTAAGAACTCTTTTCTGGTAATAATATAAACAGATGGGAGGGTAGCTACGTCATGAATAGGAAGCACAGCCCAAAGAATTAAAAAGCGATCATGAAATAAAGTTAAAACATCACACAATAGTTTTAGAGATCTGTGGAAGAGATTCGCCCCCGAGATTCGCCCCCGAGATTCGCCCCCGAGAGGGCAAGATTCCTAGGAAATTCGGCCCCCAAGGGGAGGGGGGCGAATTTCCTGTGACACCGGCGTGAACTGAACCCTCGAACTTGGGCCTGTCTCATGTAAACACCCGCTGACTTTTCAGGAATGTGACACCTGGTGATACCCAAAATATTTTATAATACCTCCTTCATAAATTTAGAGTTGCGAAGCTTGCAAATAATGACAGAAAATATTTGGTTTGTAATTGGTTCCTTTAGTGCCTGTGAAATAAATTAGCCCAGGCATGTTTAAAATATACTTTCATATATTTGTTATTTTCTAAAAAAAGTCTGAGCCGCAATTTATTCAAAAATCTGTCACAGAGACCTATAGTTTAAGTAAATTAGGTAAATATGTCACGGGACATTTAAGTAAATTACGCAACACATCTTACATCTTATCTTTTATTGCATAATTTGTAAACAATGCTCTCTTTTTTATATTGGTGAAACTATACGCAAATTAGGAGATCATTTTCGAGAACATCTTAGCTCAGTCAGACGAAATCTTAGTGACTACCAAGTCGCTGAGCATTTTAATTCAGTAGGTCACTCCATAGATGATATGTTCATATATCCATCACTATCCTCAAAAAATAACTGTTTTGATGATAACGAACGCAAACTTTAAAGTGGCGTCTTTTAGATTTTCTTTAGCATAGAATAGTATTTCAGGGTCGAAAGTGATCATCGATGTAAAAAATATATAAAATGGTATTTTGAAGTAACTATTTTGATCACTACTATTTAGGCCACCATTACTAAGAACGTGTTCCAAGTGAGCCCGCAATTTCAAAAGGTAATATTGTTTGTGACGTCAGATTCTCAATGCTACGCCTTAATTTCAGTCGAGTTTACTTGTTTTCTTGTTTCCTTCGAGAAGTAAATGAAATGTTCAGCCTTTCAGACGAAGAATTTGAAAAAACGTCCTTGATTTACTTGAAGAATTAGTCATGTGGAGTCATCGCGTTGAGAATCTGACGTCACTTCGTTACGCTGGTCAGGAACATGAACGATTAATGGCGGACGTAACAACTCCGGATTCGGAGTCAGAAAATAATACTTGTCATCGTCGAATCGCAAAACGGTTTCGACCGAGTAATATTTAGAAGCTCTGCTTTATATATACGTAAAAATATCGATAGGTAAACATTTAATCGTAGACTTTATAAACACTCTACACCCACACAGGATTAACGTCGATTTTTAATTCATATGATAATTTTATACATTTCGGCACCTTTTGAAATTTACATGACGCCGCTTTCTTATGCTACCTCTATTTTTATTTTTGATAACATTACGTCACCCACACTATATATATATATATATATCGTGTCACATAAAAATTGCTCGTGTAGACTAGGCTTAACGTGCATGGTTGAGGCAAAGAAGCAATCGTTAAGTTTGCACTAGTTATCTTGATCGATGATCTAGCATCAACTAGTGTTGTGGAGACTGTAGCAGTGGCCTGGCGGATAAAGAGGAAATGTATATAGAGTTGTGACTGCAAACTGGCACGATGTAAATTATTCTGGTAAGTTTTCCTCTACTTCTGCTTTGACGTTATGCTTTCCCAACGTCTAAATATCGATATTTAACGATGATGTACAAAACATGCATAGTATAGATCGCATCCTCGCTATTATAAAATGCGAAGCGTCTATTCGTACGGTAGGAGATAACAACAACCAGCTGTTGTGGTCTAGTGGTTACCGCACATGTCTATGAGCTGGGAGACACAGGTTCAAATCCACTCAAGGTCTTAAAATAATTGAGGAGAAAGTGCTGCCTTTGCAATAATATCAGCAAATGGTAAGACTTTCTCGGATAACGACCTAAAATCGTAGGCCCTCCGAATCCCTATAATTGGGCTTTTAGCCTGTTGGGTTATTCCGTTCACCTAAGAGTGATAAAATCTAATAAAAAAGCAGAGAAAGAGTGAAATTAAGACGAACATGAGTGAAATACTGGCGTCGTAGCGTTGAAATGTCAACTCATCATCGATGATTCATCGTTCATTGTTAAAAAGCGTTCACCGCGAAGTCCATTGTCAACAATCGCTGTTATGCTATTTAGTCTTCCCATCATTGAAACTATTTTTAAGTCTTGTCCACATGTGTACGTTTTCGTTCATGCGATCATGCGAAAATGGAGACTTTTTCATTCGTTCCCGACACACAAATGCTGATTCAGCGTTTCGGAAAGTCTCCGTTTACACCGAAATCGGAGACTTTTGATGTTGGTGTGATTGGTTAATATTGATGGCCGGAAATGACGCGCAAGCTATTTTTACTTTAATTACTGAACAGGAAGTAAACAGCATGATCAGTGCAATTTTTATATGTTTTACTTTCGGAGAGCTGCTAATAGATAACTTCATCGGAAAAAAACATTCTATACAAGCAATATATGTAAACATATTTTAGCAGTGAACATATGTAAACAGTCAATAGCAAATATTAACAGTAAATAACTATCTTGTAAGTTTTTTTATAATTATTTAGTTTTAAATTTGTAAATAGGGCTCCCATTGATATCAGATGTAATTTTACATTCTGACCGGATATACCCTGTTGAAATAAGTTTCTATCTATCTAGTATCAATAGCCGCCTGTGTATGTAATTTCTATATTATTATAGCTCTTAAATTTTTTAAAAGCAATGACAAACGAAAAGTGTGCAGTCGTGATCCAATATTTATTATCGTTGTCGGCGTTGTCGTGAGGACGGGTAGTCTTGCTTCGTTTTCGGTAACGGCGATACATCTGCCATCTTCCAAAAAGTAGGTAAACGTTGTTACCTACAACGAGAGTTGTAGAAGTGAGAGTCCATGTTTCAGATCCATAAAGAACAATAGACTCAACTGTTGCAACAAACAGGCCTCTCTTGATGTGATCTGGCAGATTTGATCGCCATATTTTCATCAAATTATGAAGCTCTATTGCTAGCCTGCGTCGCCCCGCCTGCACCTCCCGAGCCTGCGGAAGAGGCAGATGACTTCTCTATAACACCAAATGGTTGAAGCTAAGAAACATGAGTTACAAATTTCACTTATCTGTGAGAACAATCATCAACAAAGAAATGTAAACAAATCCGCAGTAAGGAATGCCATTCAGCTTTAAGCTTGGGATACTGTAAAGGGATACTGTAATATACATAATTTTTCTTGTGCCCCTATTAGGCGAAATAAAAATAAATGTGTGATTCTGGTTGCCCGACTGACTCTATTTTTCCACCCAACCCTAAACATTTTTTGACCCTGAGACATGCATCTAGCCATATTTCACTGAAGAAAAAAAAACAAGAAATCACAGCAAACTGAAGGCTGGCAAGACAAAACTTCGACCAACACTTTGCTGTTTTCCATCTGGCAAACTTCAACATTAACTCTTGCCCAGTTACCACAGGCAAGTTTGTTTTTGATTTAGCAACTCAAAATAACATGTTCTGCCTATGGCTAAGGTAGCTCAATGGTTTGAGCGTCTCACCGGCATTCAGAAGGTGACAGGTTCAATTCCTGTCCGGGACTCTTCCGGGATTTTTCTGAGGAAAAAATAAATAGCTCTTTCACCACATGCCAACTTTGCAACTGTTACCATTCTACTTCAACTACTGCTACTAGTAATTACTGTAGCTCTGCATTTGCAACAATGTGGAAAAAACAAGATTTTTGCCAGTATTCGACGGCTATTGTCTAAAATTTTTGCCTACCATACATTTCTTCAACCACAGTATTTTTTTATATATATATATATATTTTTCATAATTTCTGTATAACCACAGTATTTTTTTTATTTGGCCTTAGGCTGGCAGTTTTTAGTTCACCTGCAGTTTTTGCACATTTGTTTGAACATTAATTTCTAATTGGTGTCAATTTGTGTTTCTGTGACAGAAAACATCAAATTTTGGTTGTTCTACGCCACATACAGTACAGTGAAATGGAAGTACGTCATGAAGTAAGTAAGATTATCATTATACTATGATGTACCCTAGCTACAACTCGTACCCAGGGTCTCATAGCTACACCTCATTATTGTATAATAATAATATTTTTTTTAAATCTTAACAAATTAATGATAATTTATTACATCGAAATCTAAACATCGTCTTTGAACAACATTTATACACATAAAATCCTCCAATTTTAAATAATAAATAAATAATAATAATAATAATGTAATGAACCGGAAATGACGCATTGTTGTCATTTGGGATAAGCGAGAGCGTCAGTGTTGCCAACGTTGGGATTTTATCCCAAGATCTTGGCATTTTTTGAAGGAGTTGGGATTTTTTTTTGATTTTTTCTCAGGAATTCGACCTTGGGATTTTTCCAGAGCAAACAGTTTCGGTTTTAAAAGCTGATTTCAATTTCAATACCCTTAAAAGCGTGTGAATTTGTACTTATGTTTAATTAAAGAAATAGATATTCTATTTGAAAGCTCTTGTCTCTCGGTTATTTGAGTCGGAGAGAGTACTCAAACGGAGATAGAGACCTGGGAACTAGTAAGGAAATGAAGCTGTGAACTCTGGTGAATCTTGGGATATTTTCAGACCTTTATTGGATTAATTTACGAAACTTGACTTGGCATCACTGGAGAGCGTGGGAGTTTTGGCGAAGAGAACGAAGATGGCGCGCGATATAGAGACGCTGTGTACTAGCTAGAAGCCTAGAAGTGATTTATGAATAAAAGTATACTATTTAACCAAAACGACGTGCGATTACAATAATATCTACATTTGTATAGCGCTGAAACTATGAAATATTATAAAGCGTTAAAAGACAAATAAGCTAATACCTAATATATCTGCGACTAATATACATATATATGAGCATTTGTATGCGCATTTTTATGAAAGTGGACATAATGGAGAAAATGTTAAAATTAAAATAATTGATAAAACAAATGTAAATGATCCAACAACAAGGGAGGCGGATTCTGGGCAAACAAGTTAGATTCATTTATACCTCGGGGACTTAATATTAGCGATTTTTTGTAAAATAGGTACATTAGCGAGCCATCACCACGTCCACAATTAATGTTTAAATTTGAAATGTCAAATATTGAATTTATATGCATGCACGTTCATTAGAATTACCATTTTAATACCATTTCAATCAATTTTACTCATTCCTGATTGGCTAATGACGTCAGTATTAAACTTAAATTTTTTTACTAGGGTATTTATTTTAAATACCCCTAGTAAAAAAATACCCAAGTAAAAAAATACCCCTAGTAAAAAATTACATCCGGGATATTTGGGTTTTAATATTTACAAACATCAGTTTTCCCGCTTCGTAGTAAAATTTAGGGCTATTTAGAAACGCGTAAATTGATTGAAAATGTATTAAAAGGAAATAACACTTGTTCTCAAAGAATTAAGGTAGCAAGATCCCTCTGAATACATTTTTAATACCATACAATATAACAATTAACCCTTACAACCATTTGATAGAACATATGACAAATAATATTTCCACACAAAAAGTTTGCATAAAGTATGCTAATTAGCTGACAAAATGGCCGCCGATTGGTCAAAATCGGGATATACTTCAAACAAGATTTCTCAGGCAGTTTTAGAGATAAGTTTCTGAGTTTATAGCTTATATACTAAGGCATATTCTGGTGGTAGCATTTTCAATATAAACTTTCAGCTATTTTCTGACATGCTTTTTTCTTTTTTTTTCAATTTCCACCACCTAAATTATATTAATTATGTCAGATAATTCAACAAGTATGAATCAGATTCAAAATGTCTACCACTATTCCCTAGATATTCCTGTTAGGAGGCTGTGGTGAAAATTTTATTGAAATATATGGGAAAATGACGGAGAAATAGTGTTTGGAAAATGGCAAATTTGTTTGAAGTATATCCCGATTTTGACCAATCGGCGGCCATTTCGTCAGCTAATTAGCATAATTTATGCAAACTTTTTGTGTGGAAATATTATTTGTCATATGTTCTATCAAATGGTTGTAAGGGTTAATTGTTATATTGTATGGTATTAAAAATGTATTCAGAGGGATCTTGCTACCTTAATGAAAAAGCGCACTTGTATTTGGCGAAATATTCATAATACCACTCGTGCTTCGCACTCATGATATGAGCTTGACGATCATGATCCATGTAACGCTTGCAGTTTCTTGTCTTTTAAAAATGTGTGATCAAGGAAAAGGGTGTGTCTGCTTAGGAATTCAAGATGACGAGGACATAATATTTTCTAAGTGATTGCTATCATTGTAACTGCTTATGAAAATAAAATGACTATGATGAAATTAATAGTATGAGAAATAGTGCTCACAAAATTAAATTATTTTGACTGTCGACTCGAGCCACCTTGAATATTATTGTTTGTTTTACGCTACAGATATTTCAACGAAGAAATAGAAATATCTTGATGACAATTCAGTTTGTTGCTGAAACAGCAAGAATGCTTCGAGAGAAAGGAAGACTGCAGGATTTTGAGTTCATAGCAGATAGATCGATTGAACTCCTTCGAGGTAATTTACAACTTAAAAGAGAAATGCTAAGTGAAATTATTGGTAAATGTGTTGCAGGACACACGGTAGTAGAATGTGCAGACATGTTAAAGTACTACCTTGCACTTGAAAAATTGTTTGATGATTCCTTGAATGAGAAAAAATTAAGAATGGCAATCCTTGTTATGATAGCACAAGCATATCTTTTAACAGGACATTGTAGAGAAGTATTAGAATATACACGTAAAGCAGAAATTATTGTCAAAGAACTTGAAGATAAAAAGGGGGAAGCTTCATGTTGTGAGATGTTTGGGAGTGTCGATATAATTCTGGAAGAGTATGAAAAAGCTAGTGAGTATTTCCAGAAAAGTCTAGCAATTTGCACTGATATAGGGGATCTGGCAGGTATAGCAAAGAACAGTACACGTTTGGGGCAAGCATATCTTGGATTAGGAGAGTATAGAAAAGTCATCCAGTTATTCCAGAGAAGTTTGGCAATTAGTACGGAGATAAACGATTGGCCTTTGGTAATAAGTAACAATGAACATTTGGGCAATTCCCATTGTCATCTAGGTGAGTATGCAAAAGCAATCGAGTATTATGGCAAAAGTCTAGCATTTAATACTGAGATAGGAGATTGTAAAAGAATAGCAAGGAACTATTGCAACTTGGGGCGTGTGTATCGTCATTTAGGAGCGTATAAGAAAGCCATCGAGAATTGCGAAGAAGCTCTGGCAATTTTTACTGAAATAGAGGATCCGTCCGGAATAGCAGATAGCAATGCAGGTTTAGGGAGTAGCTATCTTCATTTAGGGAAGTATGAAAAAGCCATCGAGTATTTCGAGGAAAGTCTGGCAGTTGACATTTCAATAGGCCGTCGATCAGGGATAGCAAGTGGAAATACAAATTTGGGGAATGCCTATCATAGATTAGGGGAGTGTAAGAAAGCCATTGCGTGCTACCAAATAGCTCTGGAAATTAGTTCTGAAATTGGGGATCGTCATCAAATAGCCGATAACAATGGAAATTTGGGAAGTGCTTGCCTTAGTTTAGGAGAGTATAGAAGAGCTATCGAATACCACCAGAAAAGTCTAGATATTCACACTGAAATCGGGAATCTATCAGGAATATTAGCTAACTATGGAAATCTGGGGATTGTCTATTCTAGATTAGGAGATTATGAAAGAGCTATCGGGTATTACCAAAACGGTCTGACAATTAGCACTGAAATTGGGGATCGGTCAGCGATAGCAAGTAAAAATGGGAATTTAGGGAATGCGTATTTATATTTAGGAGACTGTGACAAAGCTATAAAGTATTTCAAAAAAAGCCTAGAAATTAACACTGATATAGGGGATACGTCAGGAATAGCTAAAATCAATGGAAATTTAGGGAATGTCTGCTGCCACTTAGGAGCGTATAAAGAAGCAATCGAGTATTATCAAAATGGTCTAGGAATCGCCAGTGAAATAGGTGATCAGTCGGTAATAGCAAACGACAGTGCGAATTTAGGAAAGGCCTATTTAAATTTAGGAATTTATGATAAAGCTATTGAGTGTTTTGAAAAAAGTCTATCAATTAACACTACAATAGAGAATCGGTCAGGAATAGCAACAAACTATATGCATTTGGGAACTACCTATTCTGAATTGGTAGAGTATGAAAAAGCCTTTGCGTTCCTTGAGAAAAGTTTAGAAATGAGTGTTGAAATTGAAGATCTAGCACTTGAAAGTTCGTGCCTTGGAAACATTGGTTTAACTTACTTCTCTCAAGGCAAGTCTTTAGAAATTAGTGTTGAAATTGAAGATCTAGCACTTAAAAGTTCGTGCCTTGGAAACATTGGTTCAACTTACTTCTCTCAAGGCAAGTCTAAAATTGACAAACTTGAAGCTTTGAGCATATTTCAACAAGCTGTATCTTACTTAAAGAGGTCTGTCAACTGTAATGATCGAATGTTTTCGCGATTGCATGTTGATCAAAATAAGATATCGTTCACAAAAGAATACTTTATCCGATATGTGACATTAATGTATTGTTTTATTTTGATGGAACGTATTGACGCCGCGTTGCTAGTTATTGATCTTGGAAAGGCCAAGGCACTGCATGCTTTTATTGAGAAACGAAAGAAATCAGAGAGTGATCACATGGCAGATTATACTCACAAGACTTGGGAAAGAATTGATAGGCATGAAGAAAACATACAAATGGAAGAAATTGAGAGAGATCTCAAACTAAGAACGGAGAATTCTTCTGTTATAGTTTATGCTTTCAATCATAAAAAGTTTCTGAATATTTGGGTTGTTAATGCAAAGAATGACATCAATATTTTCGAACAGAGAGAAATTGTGAAAGAATCTATTTTTAGTCACTTAGAGCAGCTGTTTGGTGATCTTAATGTGAATTTATCCCGAGAATCGTCCTTTCATAAACTTGACTCCGACCCCACCCATAGTTGGCAAATTCTTGAATTGGACAGAAAGCCAACTGAAAAATCTAAATGTGCCACAGAACATGAGACAGAAACTAGTGACTTAGTCTTGTGCAAATCCGAAACCACGCCTTCACAAAAGCAACATTCAGGCCAAAGATTTGCAGACAATACACCCAAACCTACTAATACTTCGGAGCAGATTTTAGAAATGTTACATAAAATACTGTTACCTCCTGCAGTTAAAGATTGCATTAAAGGAACTAAACTTATCATTGTTCCTGACGAATTTCTATTTTTCGCGCCATTTTGCTCATTGTCAGATGAAAATGGCTTCCCTTTGTCACAAAGTTACAGTATTCAAATAACACCTTCAGTACACTCTTTAGTGTCCAGCATGACACGATCACGTGATCCTAGTGTTGGTTTTGCGTTGTTCGTTGGTAATCCTACCGTAGGGAAAGTTAGTTTTCGTGGGAATGATATTAAGCCTAGTGAGTTACCTAGCGCCACAGAAGAAGTCAATTGTCTTGCTCGGCTTTTTGAAGCCCAACCCTTAGTTGAGGGTGAAGCAACAAAGGAGAGAGTTTTGAAATGTATCGATGGAGCTAGTATAATCCATATTGCTGCCCATGGCTACCAAGGGCACGGAGAAATCTTTCTTGCCCCCAACCCTAATGTCGAAGAGCAAACAGGCACGTCTATTCCAATTGAAGAATCCTATCTTTTAAGAGAAATAGACATTTTTGATATTAACATAAGAGCACGGTTGGTTGTTCTTTGTTGTTGTCATACGGGAAGTGGTAAAGTTTCCTCAGAAGGTGTCGTTGGTTTGGCCCGGGCATTTCTTGCTGCCGGTGCTCGCTCTGTCCTCGCTACGCTCTGGCCTATTCACGATGAAGGCACAAAAGAGTTCATGAAATATTTCTACGACGAAGTTTGCAAAGAAACCTCTGTTTGCGAGGCTTTAAGAAGGACAATGAACCTGTTTCAAAGACACCAAAACAACGATTTTAGTTCGTTTAAGATTTGGGCTCCGTTTACGATTTACGGAGAGGATGTTAAGTTTACACAACGTGATATTGAAGAAATAAAGCAACAATCTCGTGCAATGTCTTACTAATTTTAACATTGATTTATAAGTATAGGTATAAAATAATACGGTTTTGTTATTGGGGTGAGGAATCGTTCTTTGTATCTTTCGCAGTTACCTCAAATGTCCATACAAGTTGCCGTCTAACCGCTTATTTTAAAAGGTTTTGTTTAACTTTAAGTTAGTGTATTAAGCTCTGAGATTTCAGTCGCAAACAGAGATTGAGAGAGAGAGAGTGAAAAATGAGTAGAGAGTGATTTCCAAATGCTTGTATATATCTGTGATTTGTTAATGTTGAAGGCGTTGGTTGTTTTAGTGATCTTAAATGTTACTCTTTTTGGCAAGCTAATGTAGATTGTGGATTCTAGCTTACGTTTTTGCGGGTGAAAAGGTTTTAGATATTATTTCTAATTCTCCTGTGATATTATTGATATATTGGATGCTATATGTGACTGTCAATTTGGTGATGAAAGTATATTTTCTTTAATTGAACCTAAATATGTGTCTCAAAATAACTGAGCTAGCTTGATGGCTGCTCCAGTTATCAGTGCGTGTGGCTACCTTAATTGTTTTTATATAGTTAAGATAAGTTTTCTAATACTTCTATTTACATGCAAGATCTTCAGAGGTAATCATATTACAATTAAATAACAATTATATCATGAGCTCGAGTCGTATATGAGCTCATAGCCAATGAGGTGTAAAGCGCCGAGTCGGCTGTTACTTCATATACGACGTGAGCGAATGGTATAATTGTTTTATTATATAGCCAAACACTTAGTCAGTTCGGGGTTTCTTTATAAAACCCCATCGATTTCAGCTTTTTTCGACCTAAAAAACATGCCGCCATCTTGTTTTTTCTCTACTGCTAGGAAATGAGGTGATAGCCTGGTAGTAGAGGAGCCATGATCAAATTGCAAGATAGTTCATATCCTACTAGTAGCCATATAATAATCATATTTATCTGAACTCCTTACGATGGGGTACTCTCGAACACAGGTGTCTAAAGAGATTTGTACCACAATTTTTAATTGATTACTTTACATTTAATAGAGGTATAGGTGTTTAAGACGTACAAAGCAGAGTAATTTATTACATGCCCAGAAAGTTAAACTGGAGACGGCAAAGAGATATCATTCTATTACAATGGTTGCATTGTTTTTAATAGTTAGTACTTGTGATTCGAACACTTCGTATAATAGCTAGTTTTATTTTCTTTCGTTTTTTTGTATTAATAATTTTATATATTATCTTGATCTTTTTCAAGTGCCTATGCAATGAAAAATTCAGTTATAAAATAACTCTTTTGTTTGAAAGAACTCTTGAAACTATAAAGACTAACCATTTACAACTTTTTCATATCTCACTTCACTCTTGAGATAGTAAGATTTGTTTAATATGTAAATGATCATACTTATGACATCACAATGCATAATGACTTATTAAAAAATTCTGCATATCTTTACATGATTTGCATATTTGATGTCATTGGATACATCCATGCACATGCACCTGCATTTCAAGTGATTTCATTTTCATTACATAATCTCAAGGATATATAAGCGTTTTCAATAAGCCATTATGCAGTGTGATGTAATAAGTATGATCATTTACATATTAAACAAATCTTAATATCTCAAGAGTGAAGTGAGATATAAAAAGTTGTAAATAGTTAGTCTTTATAGTTTCAAGAGTTCTTTCAAACAAAAGAGTTATTTTACAACTGAATTTTTCATTGTATAGGAACTTTAATGATGTAATGTGGCAATAGTATATGGTATATACCAGGCGGAAAACGTAATTTAAAGATAAATATTAGAGACCAGCAAAGAGACTTTGAGACAAATTTAATTGCTAATGTTTAGTTCCTTGCAGCGCAACATCATCAGAGCGGTTTAAGATAGTTTCAAATTATTGGTGTATTATATATATATATAGATTCTAGTATTAGATTACAAACGGTCAAAGTAGGATAACAAATTTGAAATTTAAAATTACAAGTGTAGTGAAAGGTACATAAGGTATCATTGTAATCTAATACTATAGAATCTATGTGTATATACTATATATATATCCCAATAATTTGTAACTATCTTAAACCGCTCTGATGATGTTGCGCTGCAAGCAACGAAACGTTAGCAATTAAATATATTTTATTATGTCTTAGTAGCTCAATGGTTAGAGTGTCTTAGTAGCTCAATGGTTAGAGTGTCTTAGTAGCTCAATGGTTAGAGTGTCTTAGTAGCTCAATGATTAGAGTGTCTTAGTAGCTCAATGGTTAGAGTGTCTTAGTAGCTCAATAGTTAGAGTGTCTTAGTAGCTCAATGGTTAGAGTGTCTTAGTAGCTCAATGGTTAGAGTGTCTTAGTAGCTCAATGGTTAGAGTGTCTTAGTAGCTCAATGATTAGGGTGTCTTATAAGCTCAATGGTTAGAGTGTCTTAGTAGCTCAATGATTAGGGTGTCTTATAAGCTCAATGGTTAGAGTGTCTTAGTAGCTCAATGGTTAGAGTGTCTTAGTAGCTCAATGGTTAGAGTGTCTTAGTAGCTCAATGGTTAGAGTGTCTTGGTAGCTCAATGGTTAGAGTGTCTTAGTAGCTCAATAGTTAGAGAGTCTTAGTAGCTCAATGGTTAGAGTGTCTTAGTAGCTCAATGGTTAGAGTGTCTTAGTAGCTCAATGGTTAGAGTGTCTTAGTAGCTCAATGGTTAGAGTGTCTTGGTAGCTCAATGGTTAGAGTGTCTTAGTAGCTCAATAGTTAGAGTGTCTTAGTAGCTCAATGGTTAGAGAGTCTTAGTAGCTCAATGGTTAGAGAGTCTTAGTCGCTCAATGGTTAGAGTGTCTTTGTAGCTCAATGGTTAGAGTGTCTTAGTTGCTCAATGATTAGAGAGTCTTAGTAGCTCAATGATTAGAGAGTCTTAGTAGCTCAATGATTAGAGTGTCTCACTGGCAATCAGAAGGTTACAGGTTCGATTCCTGTCAGCGACTCAGAAACATTTTCTGAAGATTTGAGCTTGATGATCGTCCATGTATCGTCTGCAGTTTCTTGTCTTTATAAAATGTGTGATCAAGGAAAAGGGTGTGCCTGCTTAGGAATTCAAGATATGAGGACAGTGATTGCTATCATTGTAACTTTTTATGCAAATAAAATGACTATGATGAAATTAGTAGTATGAGAAATAGTGGTCACAAAATGATCCTATTTTGACTATCTAGCCACCTTGAATATTATGGTTTGTTTTATGCTACAGATATTTCAACGAAGAAATAGAAATATGTGGATGACAATTCAGGTTGTTGCTGAAATAGCAAGAATGCTTCGAGAGAAAGGAAGACTGCAGGATTTTGAGTTCATAGCAGATAGATCGATTGAACTCCTTCGAGGTAATTTACAACTTAAAAAAGAAATGCTAAATGAAATTATTCGTAAATGTTCTGCAGGACACAGGTCGGTAGAATGTGTAGACATGTTAAAGTACTACCTTGCACTTGAAAAATTGTTTGATGATTCCGTGAATGAGAAAAAATTAAGAATGGAGAACCTTCTTAAGATAGGACAAGCATATCTTTCAACAGAACATTATAGAGAAGCATTAGAATATACACGTAAAGCAGAAAACATCGCCAAAGAACTTAAAGATAAAAAGGGGGAAGCTTCATGTTGTGAAATGTTTGGGAATGTCGATTTAAGTCTGGAAGAGTATGAAAAAGCTATTGAGTATTTCCAGAAAAGTCTATCAATTTGCACTGATATAGGGGATCGGGCAGGTATAGCAAGGAACAATGGACATTTGGGGGAAGCATATCTTTGTTTAGGAGAGTATAGAAAGGTCATCCAGTTATTCCAGAGAAGTCTGGCAATTAGTACCGAGATGAGCGATTGGCCAGTAGTAATAAGTAACAATGAAAATTTGGGCAATTCCCATTGTAGTCTAGGTGAGTATGAAAAAGCAATCGAGTATTACGAAGAAAGTCTAGCAACTAATACTAAAATAGGAGATCGTAAAGGAATAGCAAGGAACTATTGCAACTTGGGGGATGTCTATCGTCATTTAGGAGCGTATAAGAAAGCCATCGAGAATTGCGAAGAAGCTCTGGCAATTTTTACTGAAATAGGGGATCAGTCCGGAATAGCAAATAGCAATGCAGGTTTAGGGAATAGCTATCTTCATTTAGGGAAGTATGAAAAAGTCATTAAGTATTTCGAGGAAAGTCTGGCAGTTAACACTGAAATAGGGCGTCGATCAGGGATAGCAAGTGGAAATACAAATTTGGGCAATGTCTATCTTAGATTAGGAGAGTGTAAGAAAGCCATTGAGTACTACCAAATAGCTCTGGAAATTAGCTCTGAAATTGGGGCTCGTGATCGAATAGCCAGTAACAATGGAAATTTGGGAAATGCTTGCCTTAGTTTAGGAGAGTATAGAAGAGCTATCGAATACCACCAGAAAAGTCTAGATATTAACGCTAAAATCGGGAGTCTGTCGGGAATAGAAGCTAACTATGGAAATCTAGGGATTGTCTATTTTAGATTAGGAGATTATGAAAGAGCTATCTGGTATTACCAAAACGGTCTGACAATTAGCATTAAAATTGGGAATCGGTCAGCGATAGCAAGTAAAAATGGGAATTTAGGGAATGCGTATTTATATTTAGGAGACTGTGACAAAGCTATAAAGTATTTCCAAAAAAGCCTAGAAATTAACACTGATATAGGGGATAAGTCAGGAATAGCTTATGGCAATGGAAATTTAGGGAATGTCTGCGTCCACTTAGGAGTCTATGAAGAAGCAATCGAGTATTATCAAAAAGGTCTAGAAATCGCCACTGAAATAGGTGATCAGTCAGGAATAGCAAACAACAGTGCGAATTTAGGAGGGGCCTATTTTAATTTAGGAAATTATCATAAAGCTATTGAGTGTTTCGAAAAAAGTCTATCAATTAGCACTAAAATAGAAGATCGGCCAGGAATAGCAACAACCTATTTGAATTTGGGAAATACCAATTCTAAATTAATGGATTATGAAAAAGCCTTTGCGTTCCTTGAGAAAAGTTTAGAAATTAGTGTTGAAATTGAAAATCTAGCACTTGAAAGTTCGTGCCTTGGAAGCATTGGTTTAACTTACTTCAAGCAAGGTGTGTCTAAAATTGACAAACTTGAAGCTTTGAGCATATTTCAACAAGCTGTATCTTACTTAAAGAGGTCTGTCAACTGTAGTGATCGAATGTTTTCGAGATTGCATGTTGATCAAAATAAGATATCGTTCACAAAACAATACTTTCACCGATATGTGACATTAATGTATTGTTTTATTTTGATGGAACGTATTGACGCCGCGTTGCTAGTTATTGATCTTGGAAAGGCCAAGGCACTGCATGCTTTTATTGAGAAACGAAAGAAACCAGAGAGTGATCACATGGCAGATTATACTCACAAGACTTGGGAAAGAATTGATAGCCATGAAGAAAACATACAAATTGAAGAAATTGAGAGAGATCTCAAACTAAGAACGGAGAATTCTTCTGTTATAGTTTACGCTTTTAATCGTGACGAGTTTCTGAATATTTGGGTTGTTAATGGCAAGAATGACATCAACATTTTCGAACAGAGAGAAATTGTGAAAGCATCTATTTTGCGTCACTTAGTGCAGCTGCTTGGTGATCTTAATGTGAATTTATCGCGAGAATCGTCCTTTCATAAACTTGACTCCGACCCCACCCATAGTTGGCAAATTCTTGAATTGGACAGGAAGCCAAATGAAAAATCTAAATGTGCCACAGAACATGAGACAGAAACTAGTGACTTAGTCTTGTGCAAATCCGAAACCACGCCTTCACAAAAGCAACATTCGGGCGAAAGCATATTTGCAGACAATACACCCGAAGCTACTAATTCTTCGGAGCAGATTTTACAAATGTTACATCAAATACTGTTACCTCCTGCAGTTAAGGATTGCATTAAAGGAACTAAACTTATCATTGTTCCTGACGAATTTCTATTTTTCGCGCCATTTTGCTCATTGTCAGATGAAAATGGCTGCCCTTTGTCACAAAGATACAGTATTCAAATAACACCTTCAGTACACTCTTTAGTGTCCAGCATGACACGATCACGTGATCCTAGTCTTGGTTTTGCGTTGTTCGTTGGTAATCCTACCGTGGGGAAAGTTAGTTTTAGTGGAAATGATATTAAGCCTGGTGAGTTACCTAGCGCCACAGAAGAAGTCAATTGTCTTGCTCGGCTTTTTCAAGCTCAACCCTTAGTTGAGGGTGAAGCAACAAAGGAGAGAGTTTTGAAATGTATCGATGGAGCTAGTATAATCCATATTGCTGCCCATGGCGACGAAGAGCACGGAGAAATCCTTCTTGCCCCGAACCCTAATGTCGAAGAGCAAACAGGCACGTCTATTCCAATTGAAGAATCCTATCTTTTAAGAGAACTAGACATTTTGGATATTAACATAAGAGCACGGTTGGTTGTTCTTTGTTGTTGTCATACGGGAAGTGGTAAAGTTTCCTCAGAAGGTGTCGTTGGTTTGGCCCGAGCATTTCTTGCTGCCGGTGCTCGCTCTGTCCTCGCTACGCTCTGGCCTATTCACGATGAAGGCACAAAAGAGTTCATGAAATATTTCTACGATGAAGTTTGCAAAGAAACCTCGGTTTGCGAGGCTTTAAGAAGGACAATGAACCTGTTTCAAAGACACCAAAACAAGGATTTTAGTTCGTTTAAGATTTGGGCTCCGTTTACCATTTACGGAGAGGATGTTAAGTTTACACAACGTGATATTGAAGAAATAAAGCAACAATCTCGTGCAATGTCTTACTAATTTTAACATTGATTTTATGTATGGGTATAAAATAATATGATATTCTTTGTATTTTTCGCAGTTACCTCAAATGTCCCTAAAAGTCGCCGTCTAACCTCTTATTTTAAAAGGTTTTGTTTAAATTTAAGTTAATGTATGATGCTTTGAGATAGTTCAGTCGCAATAGAGATTGAGAGAGAGTGAAAAAGGAGTAGAGTGATTTCCAAATGCTTGTTTATCTGTGATATATTTGTTAATGTTGAATGGCATTGGTTGTCTTAGTGATCTTAAATGTTATAGTCTTTTTGGCAGGCTAAAGTAGATTGTGGATTCCAGTTTAAATTTTTGCGTTGAAAAGGTTTTAGATATTATTTCTAATTCTGCTGTGATATTATTGATATTGGATGCTATGTGACTTGTGAATTTGGTGACGAAAGTACATTCTCTTTAGTTGAACCTTAATATGTGTCTCAAAATAACTGAGCTAGCTTGATGGCTCCTCCAGTTATCAGTGTTATCAGTCATCACAACAAAATATTGATAACTTCATTTTTATTTCATTTATCAACAAATCCATACGTACTTTTTTGTAGGAAGTAATTTAGGTTCACATATGACACTCACAAAGGTAGCATAATGTCAAAAATGACGAAAATTATAAAGTTTTTGTGTTGGTCGATGACGTCAATATAACGTCATCAAATACGTCACCAGACGAAAGAAGTTTGCCTACATTAGCCTTTCGAGGCTCGACCTTGTGCGAAATTCTTTTGAATTATAAACACAAAGTCGAAGCTCGAAAGTCTAATTAATTATATGCACATAAAAGAATATTGTTTGGCCACCATTTTTATGAATTCGGTCTATATATTCCACACATAAAATATCTCGGATATACCTTGAATTTATTGTCCACTCACGATGTATATTGGGTGCTAAACGATCTGTCCTTAGCAACCGGTTGTCTAGCAACGAAATCGTCCGAACACCCTGTGGCTCACGCTATAGAGGGTAGTAAATAAAAGCCACCCAATCGGCAGAGATAATATTTTTTTCATATTAACGCTCTGTAAAAGTTAACTCCTACAATTGGGACAACTTTTCTCCATGTCATCATGATCGTATAGATATTTGAAATTTGCGGTAACACACGTTGAGTTAATTGACAATGATAATGAAAGATTATGTTGTGTTGCATTGAATAGCACTATAAATCATACCTACCAGTTAAATTTCAGATTGTTTTAGGTATGAGTAAACTGTAACGGGTTCATGCAATGAATATTATTTTGGTTGGTTTAGTTGTATATTCACCGTCAAAATTGAGGTCGCAATTATGTTGGTGAAATGCGTTTCTGTGGGAAAACGTTTTTCTCACTTGTCCATTTTATTTTATCTATGAGTTGAGATATCTGTATTTTTTGGTTTAAACAATATGAACTAGACGTATTATGTTCATATGTGTATTAAAGGGATACTCCAGCCAAAATACAAATGTAGTTCATATGAAAGATCTTAATGACTTTAGTTTATTTCCAAAGTTGCAGTATTCCTATCAAGTTAGTTGAAAATTTGAGCATTTTGACGCCATATTTGTTTTTAAAAAGATGACGTTATTGAGTGCTTCTTTATCGGCAGTGGAGTTGTTTTGATGGCGATCACATAGTGATAGCTGTTGTGAGTGCGATCACATAGTGATAGCTGTTGTGAGTGCTCTTTGGAGGAAAATTAGTCGAAATAAACTATTTAGTTCCTCATGCAGGAAAGTAGAGGAGCTTCTTAAGCATAATACGAGATAGAAGTACTCGTGACGTTATATATGAGAAACAAATATGGCGTCGAAATTGAATAAACTCTCCAACTTCAATTAGCAATATCTTAACTTAATTGATTTGAATGCTGAAACTTTGGATATAAACTAAAGTCATATAAGATCTTTCATATGAACTGCACTGTCTTGTATTTTCACTGAGTAGTATACCCCTTTAATGTGATCCATTGGAACTGTTTCGCCAGTGTAATCAGGTTTTTTAACGCTGAATAATGTTGATCAACGATGTGGAAGACCTGCAATGGGGAACTGACTAAATATTAAAGCCTGTATAGCTACTTTGTTTTTCTTTATCCTGCGTGGAATATATATGGTTGAATTGGACAACGACAGTCGTTGCAACGCACGGGAAATAATGTTCAATTGGAGCCGCTGCGAAACTCGGTCTAAACATTATGAGTAAACGAATTGTGAGTCTGGTGAATAACTGTTGACAGTGGAACTCGTTCCGTTTGAAGAAGCAACCAAAGACTAATTGGATAGTTAAATGGACTACTGTATGTGGATAGTTAATCACGCACCAAAGACCAGCTTTTGAGTTTGCAGTTTTTATTATCTATACTTGGTTCTTTGTGTTCTACTTGGTTCTTTCATCAGTTGTACAGCGTTACCGCGCCTAAAGCGTCCCAAATGAACAACAAGCAAGAACAATTAGAAAAATTAAAAGAAAATCTAAACTAATCTTTCGCTGTTTTACAGTGACTGAGACCCTGTCAACATTTGCAAGGTTTATGGCCTAACTTTGTTTTTCTTTATCTGCATGGAATACATCTGGTTGAATTGGACAACGACAGTCGTTGGAACGCACGGGAAATAATGTTCAATTGGAGCTTCTACGAAACTCGTTCTAAACATTTCAAGGAAACGAATTGTGTGTAAAACCTTTAATATCATATAGACAATCAACTAAACTGTCTACGACGGTGGTAAACAGTTTAACGAAGAATTTATTCCCGTCTTTGTCGATGGTCCTAATTAAAAGTGTGATTTAGTACCTAGAATTATCTACCAACATTCATAAGATGAAAATCCAACGAAAAACATTAAGCTGCATGTATTCTCCTGGAATTACCAGTTCTATCTGACTATCTTCTCTACTTTATTATAATCCTGCAGCTGAAATATTTCTGATTGAAGTGAAACTTTAACATGAAACCGTTAATACGACGCCACGAGAGATAATATTCAATTCATGGAGAAACAGTGAAACTCACCACAAACTTCTCGTGTGTATGAAAATAAATTAAAAAATTTTGGACTGGTAATGAACAAAAAGAAAGAATAATTAGAAAAATTCAAAGAAAATCTAAACTAATCTTACGCTGTGTTACAGTTATTGAGACTCCGTCAACATTTGCAGGGTTCATGGCCTGTCTTTGGACTGGTATACTGTATAATGAATAAATATAGATGGTCACAGGAATAGAAGATGCAATGGTTTAAATATCTGGTCAACCTTTATGGTGTTGAAAATTATGGGGATTGCGAAAAGGTAAAGGTTACCTAACGTTTATCAAAAACTATTCCTTCATGGTATTTCGTAAATATTGAAATCTGTGTTCAGCATGGAGTACTTTCTGTTCATCATGCTTGTCCCACGTGGAACTACCATTGTGGAAGAAAGATGCTCTGAAATATTGCTGCTGCTGCTAGAGA
Source organism: Chrysogorgia sp. JL179-B06 (assembly GCA_035772405.1). NCBI lineage: Eukaryota > Metazoa > Cnidaria > Anthozoa > Scleralcyonacea > Chrysogorgiidae > Chrysogorgia > Chrysogorgia sp. JL179-B06. The sequence continues at coordinate 3,340,002 of JAYKKM010000044.1, forward strand.
CCGTGCCATTATAACACGTTTACATCCGTTACGACCGCTTTGGAAAGAATCCCCGATTTACCACTGTTCATCATTATGGTTTTATTCTTTTTGAGTTAATCTGATTACGGCTAAAGCAACCAAGAGAGACAGTTGTCCAACAAGTTGTTATACGTAGAAAACAGTTTGACCAAGATTTTATTCTCAAATAAAAGTTTGGTTTACCCAGAACTCAGGATTATATCAACCTTCATAAAACAAAAATCTTGGAACTCGAATATATTATAGACGTCAATGGACATACATGTAACGTCCTATTTTTGTATCCTCTTCCGTCCTGGATTATTTTGCTGGTTTTGCTGAACAAAATATCACCACAGCTTCATTAATGACATGTTGTCCTGAGTTGTTGTACCACCTGGTTGCATCTGGCGAAATAGTTTCAAAATCCCAAACCTTCGCATGATGTCATATTGCTTTAAAATGGTAGTAAGACGGAGAATCGTCTATACAATTTTTATTTTATCTATTAGTACTCAAAAAATGAAGAAGAATAGCGTTTTTATTTAAGATCTTAATATCTATTTATGTTGTGCCATAGATATTCAAGTTTTTTAAAGATGCAAATGAACTTATGGCATCATCTACTCCTTAATTTAAACTGAAGGAAATCCCTAAAATGAAAAATGTATAAAGCATTAACTATACACAGTGCAGTGTACCATTTTTAGTAGCATACATCTGGAACGTTTCAGCACAATCTAGCCGCTATCTCCAAAGATATTCCTAATTTTTAGAATTTGAGTGAGTAGATGATGTCATTAGGTATTTCATTTGCAGCTTTTAAAAAGTTAAATATCTCTGGAACAAGATAAGACATTGACAAAGTAAGACCGCTATTCTTGCTTATTTCGAATGCACTTCTAGATAAAGCCCATTTGGGAAACGCCCTTATAGCGTCTCAAGTAACGCTATACAAAGACATACTATATATCATTTTAAAAGTATATATTTTACCCGTTAAGGTTGGGACACACGAGGCGACAAATCGCGTGGACAGTTGCGGGGACAAATCCCGTCGTATGCACCATGCGAAGAAGTCTTATCGCGGAGACAAAATGTTGTCTCCACAACATGTCCCATCTTAAAATAAACCAATCAAAGAACGCTATTTTATTTTATTTTTCCTTCTCTGACATGTCCCCTCGTGTGTCCTCAACAGGAGAAATGTCCCTGCAACATGCCTCCGCGATTTGTCCCATCGTGTGTCCTATAACCTTTAAGATAAATAAATTAAAGTGTAGATGCTGGCATTTTTGAATGCAAAATCAGTCGGTCTTCTTGAAAAAATAATTTCAAAACGTGCAAGGGCTGGACTTCTCCGACAGACGGACTGCTTTTGCGTTAAAAAATCCTAGCATCTGCTGTTTAATTTATTAATCATAATGGGGATTTGCAACCGAAATAATATTTTTCTGCAAGCACCCACTAGTACGTGTTACCGCAATTTCTGAAACAGTTCTGACTTGAAAGGCGATATTGCTTTTTATATTGCTTTTTATTAGAGTTAAATAATAACATATGTTTAATGTTAGTATTTGAAAAGGTAAATAATATATATATATATATATATATATATATATATATATATATATATATATATATATATATATATATATATATATATATATATATATATATATATATATATATATATATATATATATATATATATATAATATATATATATATATATATATATATATATATATATATTATATATATATATATATATATATATATATATATATATATATATATATATATATATATATATATATATATATATATATATATATATATATATGTGTGTGACTGTGTGTGTGTGTTAGTAATTCTAATATTTGAACTAAAGAACTGGTTAACTTTTTAGAATTAATTTCAAAAACATTTAAACTCTGTCTTTGAAGTTTATTATAAATAGTTTATTATGTGTCTTAATATGTTGTTCACATTAAAAGTTTAAAAAGTTGATTTAAAAAAATTCTAATTAATACGTATGCTGCCTAATAAATTGTAAGAATGCTTAGTTAGGTTTTTAGTCTTCCATTAGGATTTTCAAATCCTTTGTTTGTCAAATCCTTTGTTTTGTATGATTTTTTTTCATTGGAAAACTCACCATTCGCGATTTCCTGTTGCCATTCACGACACAAGAACGCCACTTCTATTCTCTTTCACTCTTCGCTCAGACGATTAGAAAATATTTCACATATAAGTGAATAGAACGAGACAAGTTAGAGGTGCCCGACCATGAGCAATGTCAGCACTATAGGTCAAAATGTTTATTACAAAATGCATCTTAGTTACAGTTTTAATTGTCATGCTAAGACCCAGGTGTCATAACTGGGCACGTAGTGTACAGAAAGAAGTTTATGGAATGTTCGGTATTATCCATATAGTAACAAATTAAGAAGAGTTAGTTTTACAATAAAGAAAATTAATACATCATTGGGAAAATATAGGTATGAATATAAACAGCTATTCATTATAAAATGACGCTAAATTATAGATATAGAACGATAGGATGGAAAAAAATGTCGATGGATACGAAAGTATACCCGGAAAACCTGGCTGACTGTCTGGAAGGTGTCAAGTGATAGTTAATGTAAAGGGAGTGGTATATATACTAGATGAAATCCCATGAGAGAGCCCGCATATGGCGGGCACGTTGAATAACAACGAAATACTTAAGCTCCATATAGTTTACTATAGCCGACAGAGACTATCTGTCTTTGATTTTTTAAGATGCTAAAATGAATCAGTTGTGGAAGGTTTTCGTGTAGTTTAGAACACAACGGCTCTGTTACAGTATAAACTATAGAGCGCAGGTGGTCAGTCCAAGTCTCCAATGGATGGCCGGCATCGAACAATGGATTTCTCGATCCAGTCTCCCTGCATAGAGATTGTGAGATAGATAGAGATTGTGAGATAGTGGAAGTATGGCCTGAAAATCGTACTTAAGTAAAAGTAAAAGTATGGCAAAAAAAGATTACAGAAAAGTACTTCTGAAACAAACTATATATTCTCGAACCATTAACCAACATATGACAAATGACAATTGATAATCTGGTACTGTACTTTAATCTGGGCGCTGTTTGGCGGCGCCAACTCAACAGTTTCCAATCACGTGCACATGCAAACAACTTCACGCACTTGCTTCACGCAATTTCTCCTCTGTAGATCTCCAGCGGATGGATAGAGTGGACCGAGTATTTCGCGACTCCGCGTTCCGAATTTCTTTTTTTTCTTGCCCTCCTTTATTCCTAGGAATTTCGCCCTGCGCTTTAGTCGCAAGATATAAATTGGAATCCACTCGCCGTCAATATGTGGTAACACACGTGTCTTCTGTCATTCGAAATAAAACTATTTCCACTCGTCAGCAGCCAAAACGGCAATGTCGAAGCGAGCCAATAGTCACTGTTGTGACTCAACGATTGTAAAATATCTTTCTCCTAATGTGCATGGGTTTTGTTTTTAGTAATGTATGTTGTTAAATATAGCGTCACTTCATTAATGGCGGTGACGTTATTCAACATTTATCGTATAAATACCCGCTCTGTTTTGTTGATAAATTATCCGCTGAAATGCATTATCATTCTTTTTTAGTTTAAATGTTTTTCTCCACTTCTTTTCTTAACTCTGACTCTGCTATGTTTTGAACACTTCTTTTAAGAACTATCCAACATTCCTATTCACCTCCATGAATGCATTTTCCAAAGCAATATTTAATTTTGTCACCACGACAAAATCGTTATTTTAAGAACTATTTTTTGGTAATAATATAAACAGATGGGGGGTAGCTACGTCATGAATAGGAAGCACAGCCCAAAGAATTAAAAAGCGATCATGAAATAAAGTTAAAACATCACACAATAGGAAGGTCCAATCCAGTCCTATTTTAGAGATCTGTGGAAGAGATTCGCCCCCGAGATTCGCCCCCGAGAGGGCAAGATTCCTAGGAAATTCGCCCCCCAAGGGGAGGGGGGCGAATTTCCTGTGACACCGGCGTGAACTGAACCCTCGAACTTGGGCCTGTCTCATGTAAACACCCGCTGACTTTTCAGGAATGTGACACCTGGTGATACCCAAAATATTTTATAATACCTCCTTCATAAATTTAGAGTTGCAAAGCTTGCAAATAATGACAGAAAATATTTGGTTTGTAGTTGGTTCCTTTAGTGCCTGTGAAAGAAATTAGCCCAGGCATGTTTAAAATATACTTTCATATATTTGTTATTTTCTAAAAAAAGTCTGAGCCGCAATTTATTCAAAAATCTGTCACAGAGACCTATAGTTTAAGTAAATTAGGTTAATATGTCACGGGACATTTAAGTAAATTACGCAACTCATCTTACATCTTATCTTTTATTGCATAATTTGTAAACAATACTCTCTTTTTTATATTGGTGAAACTATACGCAAATTAGGAGATCATTTTCGAGAACATCTTAGCTCAGTCAGACGAAATCTTGGTGACTACCAAGTCGCTGAGCATTTTAATTCAGTAGGTCACTCCCATAGATGATATGTTCATATATCCATCACTATCCTCAAAAAATAACTGTTTTGATGACAACGAACGCAAACTTTAAAGTGGCGTCTTTTAGATTTTCTTTAGCATAGAATAGTATTTCAGGGTCGAAAGTGATCATCGATGTAAAAAATATATAAAATGGTATTTTGAAGTAACTATTTTGATCACTACTATTTAGGCCACCATTACTAAGAACGTGTTCCAAGTGAGCCCGCAATTTCAAAAGGTAATATTGTTTCTGACGTCAGATTCTCAATACTACTACTGAATTTCAGTCGAGGTTACTTGTTTTCTTGTTTTCTTCGAGAAGTAGATGAAATGTCTAGCCTTTCAGACGAAGAATTTGAAAAAACGACCTTGATTTACTTGAAGAATTAGTCATGTGGAGTCTTCGCGTTGAGAATCTAACGTCACGTCGTTACGCTGGTCAGGAACATGAACGATTAATGGCGGACGTAACAACTCCAGATTCGGAGTCAGAAAAATAATACTTGTCATCGTCGAATCGCAAAACGGTTTCGACCGAGTAATATTTAGAAGCTCTGCTTTATAAATACGTAAAAATATCGATAGGTAAAAATGTAATCGTAGACTTTATAAACACTCTACACCCACACAGGTTTAACGTCGATTTTCAATTCATATGATAATTTTATACATTTCGGCACCTTTTGAAATTTACATGACGCCGCTTTCTTTATATGCTAATACATTCTAGAAACCTCTATTTTTATTTTTGATAACATTACGTCACCCACAGTATATATATATATCGTGTCACATAAAAATTGCTCGTGTAGAGGCTTAACGTGCATGGTTGCGGCAAAGAAGCAATCGTTAAGTTTGCACTAGTTATCTTGATCGATGATCTAGCATCAACTAGTGTTGTGGAGACTGTAGCAGTGGCCTGGCGGATTAAGAGGAAATGTATATAGAGTTGTGACTGCAAACTGGCACGATGTAAATTATTCTGGTAAGTTTTCCTCTACTTCTGCTTTGACGTTATGCTTTCTCAACGTCTAAATATCGATATTTAACGATGATGTACAAAACATGCATAGTATAGATCGCATCCTCACTATTATAAAATTCGAAGTGTCTAGGAGATGACAACATCCGCGATTTCCCGTCGAGTTCGATAAAAATTAATTTGCCTTTTCGACAGTTTTTTTGGTTAGGGTTAGTATTTTGGTTAGGGTTAGTATTTTGCTGATATTAGGGTTAGCATTTCGTTGAATTCTAAGAGACTACCGTACGAATAGCAAATAAATGTTGGCGTACGGCTACGGTACGAATAGCAAATAAATGTTTGCGTGCAGCTACGGTACGAATTGCCACTGCCTATAAAATTATCATCATATACTCACGCTAGGGTGTGTGATTACGATGTCTAGATATGACCATGTAATTTATGAATGTGAATTAATGTATATATGATAGAAAACATTGTTCAGTTATTAGCAAAAGCAACCAAGTTGAGATTAGGAAATCGAGTCAGTGTCTCGTTCAAACTAACAGCCTGTGCCCTATATCTTGGGTCATACTAATTACCGACAAATACTGTTAAAAGCATTCAAAAACCGCGTCAAAAGCATTCAAAAACCGACAAAAAGCCGAGAACGAGTGAAATTAAGACGAACATAAGTATAATACTGGCGTCGTAGCGTTGAAATGTCTACTCATCGTCGATGACTCATCGTTCATTGTTAAAAACCGTTCACCGCGAAGTCCATTGTCAACAATCGCTGTTGTGCTATTTAGTCTTCCCATCATCGAGACTATTTCTAAGCCTTGTCCACACGTATACGTTTTCATGCGAAAACGGAGACTTTGATTCGTTCCCGACACGCAAATGCTGATTCAGCGTTTCCAAAAGTCTCCGTTTACACCGAAATCGGAGACTTTTGAAAACGGAGTCTTTTGAAAACGATGTTGGTGTGATTGGTTAATATGATGGTCGCAAGCTATTTTTACTTTAATTATTCAACAAGAAGTAAACCGCATGATCAGTGCAATTTTTAGATGTTTTACTTTCGGAGAGCTGCTAATAGATAACTTCGTCGGAAAAAACCATTCTATACAAGCAATATATGTAAACATATGTAACTAAACAGTGAACATATGTAAACAGTCAATAGCAAATATTAACAGTAAATAGCTATCTTGTAAGTTTTTTATAATTACTTAGTTTTAAATTTGTAAATAGGGCTCCCATTGATATCAGATGTAATTTTACATTCTGACCGGATATTCCCTGTTGAAATAAAAGTTTATATCTATCTAGTATCAATATAGCTGCCTGTGTATGTAATTTCTATATTATTATAGCTCTTAAAATTTTTAAAAGCAATGACAAACGAAAAGTGTGCAGTCGTGATCCAATATTTATTATCGTTGTCGGCGACCCCACTGTGGCACAGTATTCTTATCAATTGTAGACCTGGTGAAACATCTTGTTGTTCCTCCATTGTTTACAGGCTCGTCTTGGTTTTCGCACGTGGTATTTGGTTTTGTGCATGGTATTTGGTTTTTTGCATGGTATTTGGTTTTGTGCATGGTATTTGGTTTTGTGCATGGTATTTGGTTTTGTGCATGGTATTTGGTTTTGTGCATGGTATTTGGTTTTGTGCATGGTATTTGGTTTTCGAACATGGTATTTGGTTTTGTGCATGGTATTTGGTTTTGTGCATGGTATTTGGTTTTGTGCATGGTACTCGAGTCGTGATACTTGATACCTCTCCACAGAGGGGTATTCACTATTATACCCCGCCACGGGAATTCAAGTTTAAATTGACTGGTCATATGGTACAAATCTAGCTATTTGATTGGACAATTTATAGTTGAGGTATAATATGACTTTGAATACTATACGTGAAAACCAAATACCATGCATGGCAACCAAAACGAGGCTGGTACATGTCAGCAAATTTTGGAGGAACAAGAAGATGTTCCAAGATGACATTTAAGATTATTTCAGTATAATGCAGGGTTTCCAATAGATGCCAGTGGAAAACAGCTGGCAACCTCGTACCCTGGGTATGAGGTTGAATCACTGGCTGTACGCCATTCACCACCGTCTACTTTGAGGAATTTTTATAAGTCATCTATATCTTGGTGTTTCGCGCTGATTACTCTTTCTCCGTCCCTGTTTCCGTTTTGAAACGTGTTTTACCGCAGTGGAAAGTCCAATTAACTTTTGATCTGTGAAGCCCATGGTGTAAAATAATTTTTTTATCCCAAGAATCTTCGTACGCTTTTTTCAGAGTAATTTGACAGCTCCCAGCGCAAAGAATACAGGCATATACTTGTAAAAACCAAGACGATGAGTTAATGTTTTGTTCCATTCACCAAACATAACAAACCTGTGCCGTTTGTAGATTAAGACGATCAGTATTTTGAGTTAACATTCATTTAGATTCACCCCCGGAAATTGTTTCGCCCTAACGTGTAAACGGGGGGAAGGGGGTGGGGGGAAGTACCATCTTGCAGACCATAGGCATAGCGAGATCATGTAGATATCTCAAGAAAAACAAGCTGAGTTTGTCATATTTCTTATTTGTAAGTAAAGTAGAGTAGTTTTGTGTTTTACTTACAGTTACATTGATGTTTAGTGTACTATATTAGGCCAACGGGTTTCAGTTTACCGTCCGAGGATTTTGTTTATTATTCATTGTTTGAATTCATTATCTGGTCCGAAAACATAATGAAATCGATCTGTGGACCTCTCATACTTGTTAGTGGCGCCCATTCAAAGCACCATCCTGTAAAACTAGTACTTTCCAAGCCTCCTACTTTAACAGAATTGTTCCTCTCTGGAATTCTGTTTGTAAAATAGCACCACCCAATGGTCTCTGCAGTCTCGCAACATTCAAAAGATTTTTACTCAATACTTATTTATCATTACTGACATCTACTTTTGACGTTGATATGACTTGTACATGGTCATTATACCGTAACTGCTCCAGTCACTGATAGTTTTCTAATGTACCAACTGCTTGGATTCCACGGAGCATCGTTGTATGTGTGCAGCTTCAACCTCGTTCTTTTGAATTTCAACCAGTTTAATTCATTTTGTTCTTTCAGTGGAGTTCGGAAGAATGGGGTTTGGGCTGCGCTTGTGTGTTGGTGCATTGTGAATTCCAAGCAGTTGATCTATGACTTACTGTATTACTCGAGTCCCGTTCGCGCTCTTTCCGTTTGGGTATTTTTTGTATTTACATTAATATCTAACTAGAAATACGAATTCGCAACAATCCCCTCGCCCGCCTTTTCTATACCCCCCCCCCGCCCCTATGGGAATTTCCACATCCATGGTGCCCAGACCTCGCACGCCGTGTATTTGTGTTTTGCAAACATTCACAATTTGCAAAAGCCCGTTTCGTCGAATAAATATTTGAACGTTATCTCGGCCAATATTTAACCGATTTAAACTCTGAAAACAGATTTGGAATTAGCGATTCAACATACATAACATACGTGTTTACTATATTACGAGAACGTGAGTACCCTTCGTAAAAACGGTTTATGTACTTAGAAATTAGTCGGCTTTAGTCGCTATAAGCCGGTCAATATTATTTTGAACGTTATCTCGATCAATATTTAACCGTTTTCAATTCTGAAAACAGATTTGGAATTAGCGAGTCAAAATACATAACATATGTGTCTACTATATTACGAGAACGTGAAGACCGTTCGTAAAAATGGTTTATGTACTTAGAAATTAGTCGGCTAATCGACTTTGTCGGCTATGATACTTCATCGTATATTATTTTGAATATCTCGATCAATATATAACCGTTTTCAATTCTGAAAACAGATTTGGAATTAGCGAATCAAAATACATACTCTGGCTCTTTTGGAAAAAACCCTTTGAATCATGTGACGGTCAATTTAAATATTAATGCCAATCTGAGTATCTAGTTACCAGGACCAAATTTTCCGATGTCGCGCGGACGGCCGTTGATGCATATATAAAAACAAACAAACTCGATTCTACTCTGCCCTTCCCCCCGTCTTGATAAGGGACTAAACGCCGGTCGATATTAGCACCCTCGCCCTCAGGCCTTCGGCCGGCGCTTCGCGCCGGGCGAGGGGATAAAATCGACTAAAAAAAATAAATTCTTCGGTGATACGCACACCGCTATTGTCGTTTCGGGAAATTGCGAATGATGTCGAACAAATAGAAATGGCGACCGATTTTGCGGTCGAACGTATCGATGGCTTCGCTATTAAAAAGTGTGTACACGTTGTGCAAATGATGTAAATAGTATATTTTAAAGTTCTGATGTGGAAAATCTCCCAGTAATGAAAATTATTTTGAATTATGAAAAATTCATGCGGTAGTTTCGTAAAGAAGCTATGATTTTATTGGTTGAGCCTAATTGCCTGGTAGTCGTGGTATTTGTGCTTGACTAGGGGGAGCGGAGATAAGACCCTGGGCACGAGGTTGGACTACCAAGACTACCAATATATTGGTTCAGCCAATCAGAGGCAATCTTCTTTGAGATGCGACCTTACTCGGTAGTTTCAAGCCCATGCTGCCGTTGTTGTACCTATAAACTTGCAAATATTAATTAGAACAATATAACTTTTTATACTAACGTTTCATAATTAACTCGAATTGTGTATAAATATTAAAGTTTAACATGAGACAATGTAATACATTTATTTCATATTAAGTTGAATTTTGTTTGAAATCGTAATTTTCGGGGGTCGCTACTTTCGGGGGTATCGTAGCCGCTAGGGGTATCGTTACTTTCGGGATTTATGAGCAAACACTGAATTTTATAGCTACTGAACTTTACGGTAGATGATATATATAGACAAAAGCTATATATATTATATACATATTCCACTGATTTTTTCAGTGTGGCATGTTCCCGGGACATCTGCCTTGGCATAGTTGTCATGGTGACCCTTAACTGCTTACTCTATTACCGAGCCTGCAAATTTGCAATGGCTCCATTTCTTGCTCTATTGCGTATTGCTTGCTCTATTGTGTATTGCTTGCTCTATTGCGTATTGCTTGCTCTATTGCGTATTGCTTGCTCTATTGCGTATTGCTTGCTCTATTGCGTACTCTATTTCTCAGTCTTGGCCTCCTATGGCATCTACCCAACACAACGGATATCTAGCAATTAAATAATTCTATTCTATTTTAGTCTATTCTTTGTGTTACCTTTGGAATCTAAGTCTGAATAATGTGATCCTTCTCAATTTGGTGGCAGATACATTATAAGGTGTGGTACTTTTTAGACCATAGTTGCTAACAAATATTTATGCCGATAGACGTACCTATACTGTACCCTAAATTTCTTCAAGATGCAACTGAAACCACACTATTTTTTATTTGGCCATTTTTATTTGTTTGAACATTCATTTCTAATTGGTGTCAATTTGTGTTTCTGTGACAGAAAACATCAAATTTTGGTTGTTCTACGCCACATACAGTACAGTGAAATGGAAGTAGGTCGTGAAGTGAGTAAGATTACTTGACATCTTTGAATTTCAAATAAGGTAAATTCAGTGATGGATCCAGCTTGATCTGGTGGTGGGGAGAGTGCTAGCGAAGTGAGATCAGGCGTGGGGCGCAACCAAGGCAGGGTGCAGTGCCCCTGAGGGAGCTACGGCAGGGGTCTGGGACCAAGCTGGTGGGGGAAAATGTTTTTTATACCTACCGTATTAATAATCATATCTATGAAGCATATATGATAGCTATGATACCTAATACCTGAAAATTTGACAAGGCAATTGGCACCCTCACTGCACCCCCATTGGCCAAGGCCAGGGGGGTATGCACCCACCTGCACCCCTTGTAAATCCATCACTGGGTAAATTGAACAAAAATTCATATTATAATGTACCCAACACCTCATTACTGTATAATAATAATAAAAATAAGATCTACATTTGTATAGTTTCAAAACTATGAAATATTCTAAAGCGATAAAAGACAAATAAGCTAATACCTATCATTATATCTATGACTAATAGAGTGGCGGATCCAGGGTTTTTCGAAAGGGGTGGCGCATATGAAGAATCAGCACGTTGTGGTGTATTTATGAGGCATTCCACTACAGCGGTCTGGGGGCATAAATCAAAACCCAGAAGTGCTTTTCCGGCGATTTCTGATAAGAATTTTTGCGAAATTAGAGCACCACGTCGTTGCTAAAAATGCACGATTACAAAGGGGCATCAAGATTATGAAACACTTTAATATAAACTCAGAAGTACTCAGAAAAACTCAGAAGTAGAACGATTGACATGGTAAAAAACAGAAAACACTTGTTTGCAGGATTTAAAGGGGGGGGGGGGGGCGAGTGCCTCCCGCCTCCCTGTAATATATAGTCCCGTACAGGGATCTAACCTGTAACCTTCTGATTGCCAATACATCATTCTATCGAACCAGTACATCATTGTAACCTTTGCTCCCCATCTGAATCTTGGTAGCTCAATGGTTAGAGTGTCTTTAGTAGCTCAATGGTTATAGTGTCTTAGTAGCTCAATGGTTAGAGCGTCTTGGCAGCTCAATGATTAGAGTGTCTTAGTAGCTCAATGGTTAGATTGTCTTAGTAGCTCAATGGTTAGAGCGTCTTGGTAGCTCAATGATTAGAGTGTTTTAGTAGCTCAATGGTTAGAGTGTCTTCGTAGCTCAATGGTTAGAGAATCTTAGTAGCTCAATGGTTAGAGTGTCTTAGTAGCTCAATGGTTAGAGTGTCTTCGTAGCTCAATGGTTAGAGAATCTTAGTAGCTCAATGGTTAGAGTGTCTTAGTAGCTCAATGGTTAGAGTGTCTTAGTAGCTCAATGGTTAGAGAATCTTAGTAGCTCAATGGTTAGAGTGTCTTTGTAGCTCAATGGTTAGAGAATCTTAGTAGCTCAATGGTTTGAGTGTCTTAGTAGCTCAATGGTTAGAGTGTCTTAGTAGCTCAATGGTTAGAGTGTCTTAGTAGCTCAATGGTTAGAGTGTCTTAGTAGCTCAATGGTTAGAGTGTCTTAGTAGCTCAATGGTTAGAGTGTCTTAGTAGCTCAATGGTTAGAGTGTCTTAGTAGCTCAATGGTTAGAGTGTCTTAGTAGCTCAATGGTTAGAGTGTCTTAGTAGCTCAATGGTTAGAGCGTCTAACCGTCTTAGTAGCTCAATGGTTAGAGAGTCTTACTAGCTCAATGGTTCGAGAGTCTTAGTAGCTCAATGGTTAGAGAGTCTTAGTAGCTCAATGGTTAGAGAGTCTTAGTAGCTCAATGAGTGTCTTAGTAGCTCAATGGTAGAGAGTCTTAGTAGCTCAATGGTTAGAGCATCTTAGTAGCTCAATGAGTGTCTTGGTAGCTCAATGGTTAGAGCGTCTAACCGTCTTAGTAGCTCAATGGTTAGAGTGTCTTGGTAGCTCAATGGTTAGAGTGTCTTAGCAGCTCAATGGTTAGAGCGTCTTAGTAGCTCAATGGTTAGAGTGTCTTGGTAGCTCAATGGTTAGAGTGTCTTAGTAGCTCAATGGTTAGAAAGTCTTAGTAGCTCAATGGTTAGAGAGTCTTAGTAGCTCAATGGTTAGAGAGTCTTAGTAGCTCAATGGTTAGAGAGTCTTAGTAGCTCAATGGTTAGAGCGTCTTGGTAGCTCAATGGTTAGAGAGTCTTGGATGGTTAGAGTGTCTTATAGTAGCTCAATGGTTAGAGCGTCTCACTGGCAATCAGAAGGTTACAGGTTCGATTCCTGTCCGCAACTCAGAAACATTTTCTGAAGATTTGAGATTGATGATCGTTCATGTATCGTCTGCAGTTTCTTGTCTAAATGTGTGATCAAGGAAAAGGGTGTGCCTCATGCTTAGGAATTCAAGATATGAGGACAGTGATTGCTATCATTGGAACTGTTTATGCAAATAAAATGACTATGATGAAATAAGTAGTATGAGAAATAGTGCTCGCAAAATGACCCTATTTTGACTGTCGAGCCACCTTGAATATTATGGTTTGTTTTATGCTACAGATATTTCAACGAAGAAATAGAAATATCTTGATGACAATTCAGTTTGTTGCTGAAACAGCAAGAATGCTTCGAGAGAAAGGAAGACTGCAGGATTTTGAGTTCATAGCAGATAGATCGATTGAACTCCTTGGAGGTAATTTACTACTTAAAAAAGTAACACTATATGAAATTGTTAGTAAATGTTCTGCAGGACGCAGGGCGGTAGAATGTGTAGACATGTTAAAGTACTACCTTGCACTTGAAAAATTGTTTGATGATTCCGTGAATGAGAAAAAATTAAGAATGAAGAACCTTGTTAAGATAGGACAAGCATATCTTTCAACAGGTCATTATAGAGAAGCATTAGAATATACATGTAAAGCAGAAAACATTGTCAGTGAAATTAAAGATAAAAAGGGGGAAGCTTCATGTTGTGAAATGTTTGGGAATGTCGATTTAAGTCTGGAAGAGTATGAAAAAGATATTGAGTATTTCCAGAAAAGTCTATCAATTTGCACTGATATAGGGGATCGGGCAGGTATAGCAAGGAACAATGGACATTTGGGGGAAGCATATCTTGGTTTAGGAGAGTATAGAAAGGCGATCCAGTTATTCCAGAGAAGTCTGGCAATTAGCACCGAGATAAACAGTTGGCCACTAATAATGAAGAACAATGAAAATTTAGGCAGTTCCCATTGTAGTCTAGGTGAGTATGAAAAAGCAATCGAGTATTACGTAGAAAGTCTAGCAATTAATACTAAAATAGGAGATCGTAAAGGAATAGCAAGGAACTATTGCAACTTGGGGGATGTCTATTGGTATTTAGGAGCGTATAAGAAAGCCATCGAGAATTGCGAGGAAGCTCTGACAATTTTTACTGAAATAGGGGATCAGTCCGGAATAGGAAGTAGCAATGCAGGTTTAGGGAATAGCTATCTTGATTTAGGGAAGTATGAAAAAGCCATTAAGTATTTCGAGGAAAGTCTGGCAGTTAACACTTCAATAGGGCGTCGATCAGGGATAGCAAGTGGAAATTCAAGTTTGGGGAATGTCTATCTTGAATTAAGAGAGTATAAAAAAGCCATTGAGTACTACCAAATAGCTCTGGAAATTAACTCTGAAATTGGGGCTCGTGGTCTAATAGCCAGTAACAATGGAAATTTGGGAATTTCTTGCCTTAGTTTAGGAGAGTATAGAAGAGCTATCGAGTACCAGCAGAAAAGTCTAGATATTCACACTGAAATCGGGAATCTGTCAGGAATAGAAGGTAACTATGCAATTCTAGGGATTGTCTATTTTAGATTAGGAGATTATGAAAGAGCTATCGGGTATCACCAAAACAGTCTAACAATTAGCACTGAAATTGGGGATCGGTCAGCGATAGCAATTACAAATGTAAATTTAGGGAATGCGTATTTAGATTTAGGAGACTATGAAAAAGCTATCAAATATTTCCAAAAAAGCCTGGAAATTAACACTGATGTAGGGAATAAGTCAGGAATAGCTGCAAGCAATGGAGGTTTAGGGAATGTCTGCGCCCACTTAGGAGCGTATGAAGAGGCAATCGAGTATTACCAAAAAGGTCTAGAAATCGCCACTGAAATAGGTGATCGGTCAGAAATAGTAAACAACAGTGCGAATTTAGGAGCCGCCTGTTTTAGTTTAGGAAAGTGCGATAAAGCTATTGAGTTTTCCCGAAAAAGTCTGTCAATTAGCACTAAAATCGGGGATCGGTCAGGAATAGCAACAAACTATTTGAACTTGGGAATTGCCTATTCTAAATTAGTGGAGTATGAAAAAGCCTTTGCGTTCTTTGAGAAAAGTTTAGAAATTAGTGTTGAAATTGAAAATCTAGCAAATGAAAGTTCGTGCCTTGGAAGCATTGGTTTAATTTACTTCTCTCAAGGCAAGTCTAAAATTGACAAACTTGAAGCTTTGAGCATATTTCAACAAGCTGTATCTTACTTAAAGAGGTCTGTCAACTGTAGTGATCGGATGTTTTCGAAATTGCATGTTGATCAAAATAAGATATCGTTCACAAAAGAATACTTTCGCTTATATGTGACATTAATGTGTTGTTTTATTTTGATGGAACGTATTGACGCTGCATTGCTAGTTATTGATCTTGGAAAGGCCAAGGCACTGCATGCTTTTATTGAGAAACGAAAGAAATCAGAGAGTGATCACATGGCAGATTATACTCACAAGACTTGGGAAAGAATTGATAGCCATGAAGAAAACATACAAATTGAAGAAATTGAGAGAGCTCTCAAACTAAGAACGGAGAATTCTTCTGTTATAGTTTATGCTTTTAATCGTGACGAGTTTCTGAATATTTGGGTTGTTAATGGCAAGAATGATATCAATATTTTCGAACAGAGAGAAATTGTGAAAGCATCTATTTTTAGTCACTTAGTGCAGCTGCTTGGTGATCTTAATGTGAATTTATCGCGAGAATCGTCCTTTCATAAACTTGACTCCGACCCCACCCATAGTTGGCAAATTCTTGAATTGGACAGAAAGCCAATAAATGAAAAATCTAAATGTGCTACAGAACATGAGACAGAAACTAGTGACTTAGTCTTGTGCAAATCCGAAACCACGCCTTCACAAAAGCAACATTCAGGCCAAAGATTTGCAGACAATACACCCAAACCTACTAATACTTCGGAGCAGATTTTACAAATTTTACATCAAATACTGTTACCTCCTGCAGTTAAGGATTACATTAAAGGAACTAAACTTATCATTGTTCCTGACGAATTTCTATTTTTCGCGCCATTTTGCTCATTGTCAGATGAAAATGGCTGCCCTTTGTCACAAAGTTACAGTATTCAAATAACACCTTCAGTACACTCTTTAGTGTCCAGCATGACACGATCACGTGATCCTAGTCTTGGTTTTGCGTTGTTCGTTGGTAATCCTACCGTAGGGAAAGTTAGTTTTCGTGGAAATGATATTAAGCCTAGTAAGTTACCTAGCGCCACAGAAGAAGTCAATTGTCTTGCTCCGCTTTTTGAAGCTCAACCCTTAGTTGAGGGTGAAGCAACAAAGGAGAGAGTTTTGAAATGTATCGATGGAGCTAGTATAATCCATATTGCTGCCCATGCCTACCAAGGGCGCGGAGAAATCTTTCTTGCCCCGAACCCTAATGTCGAAGAGCAAACAGGCAGGTCTATTCCAATTGAAGAATCCTATCTTTTAAGAGAACTAGACATTTTGGATATTAACATAAGAGCACGGTTGGTTGTTCTTTGTTGTTGTCATACGGGAAGTGGTAAAGTTTCCTCAGAAGGTGTCGTTGGTTTGGCCCGAGCATTTCTTGCTGCCGGTGCTCGCTCTGTCCTCGCTACGCTCTGGCCTATTCACGATGAAGGCACAAAAGAGTTCATGAAACATTTCTACGACGAAGTTTGCAAAGAAACCTCGGTTTGCGAGGCTTTAAGAAGGACAATGAACCTGTTTCAAAGACACCAAAACAAGGATTTTAGTTCGTTGAAGATTTGGGCTCCGTTTACGATTTACGGAGAGGATGTTAAGTTTACACAACGTGATATTGAAGAAGTAAAGCAACAATCTCGTGCAATGTCTTACTAATTTTAACATTGATTATAAGTATAGGTATAAAATAATATGCTGATTCTTTGTATTTTTCGCAGTTACCTCAAATGTCCATAAAAGTCGCCGTCTATAACCTCTTATTTTAAAAGGTTTTGTTTAAATTTAAGTTAATGTACGATGCTTTGAGATAGTTCAGTCGCAATAGAGATTGAGAGAGAGTGAACAATGAGTAGAGAGTGATTTCCAAATGCTTGTTTATCTGTGATTTGTTAATGTTGAATGGCATTGGTTGTCTTAGTGCTCTTAAATGTTAGTCCTTTTGGCGAGCTAAAGTAGATTGTGGATTCTATAGTTTAAGTTTTTGCAGTTGGAAACGTTTTGGATATTATTTCTAATTCTCCTTTGATATTATTGATATTGGATGCTATGTGACTGTTAATTTGGTGATGAAAGTACATTCTCTTTAGTTGAACCTTAATATGTGTCTCAAAATAACTGAGCTAGCTTGATGGCTCCTCCAGTTATCAGTGTTATCATTCACTTTAATATTTCTACTGTTTTGATTGGTTGATTTACCTGCAAATAACTGCGTGCAAATACTTTATTGAGTATGCGCACATGGAAAATTATTCGTCAGCTTGAATTGAAAAAGCGATTTGTCGTCTTTACTTGAGGAAAAGGACGCCGAAAACACAAAAAAGGCAACCAAAGTTGCTTTAAACCTATTTCGAGGGTATTTACAAGAAAAAGGATTGAGTGAAGCTGAGCTATTGACGTCTAAAGTTAAACTTGCGACGGTGAATGATAAAACAATTATTGAACTCGGCTATCGCAAAATATCGTGATTTATCAGTGGCTCGCAGATCAATTATTTGCCGATGCCGAAGGCAGAGGCAAATAATTGATCTGCTCGCCACTGATAAATCACGATATTTTGCTCAACCTCGTCCAATAATTATATATTATCAGTCATCACAACAAAATATTGATAACTTCATTTTTATTTAATTTATCAACAAATCCATACGTACTTTTTTGTAGGAAGTAATTTAGGTTCACATGACACTCTCAAATGTAGCATAATGTCAAAAATGACGAAAATTATAAAGTTTTTGTGTTGGTCGATGACGTCAATATAACGTCATCAAATTACGTCACCAGACGAAAGAAGTTTGCCTACATTAGCCTTTCGAGGCTCGACCTTGTGCGAAATTCTTTTGAATTATAAACACAAAGTCGAAGCTCGAAAGTCTAATTAATTATATGCACATAAAAGAATATTGTTTGGCCACCATTTTTATGAATTCGGTCTATATATTCCACACATAAAATATCTCGGTTATACCTTGAATTTATTGTCCACTCACCATGTATATTGGGTGCTAAACGATCTGTCCTTAGCAACCGGTTGTCTAGCAACGAAATCGTCCGAACACCCTGTGGCTCACGCTATAGAGGGTAGTAAATAAAAGCCACCCAATCGGCAGAGATAATATTTTTTTCATATTAACGCTCTGTAAAAGTTAACTCTTACAATTGAGACAACTTTTCTCGATGTCATCATGATCTTATAGATATTTGAAATTTGCGGTAACACACGTTGAGTTAATTGACAATGATAATGAAAGGTTGTGTTGTGTTGCATTGAATAGCACTATAAATCATACCTACCAGTTAAATTTCAGATTGTTTTAGGTATGAGTAAACTGTAACGGGTTCATGCAATGAATATTATTTTGGTTGGTTTAGTTGCATATTCACCGTCAAAATTGAGGTCGCAATTATGTTGGTGAAATGCGTTTCTGTGGGAAAACGTTTTTATCACTTGTCCATTTTATTTTATCTATGAGTTGAGATATCTGTATTTTTGGGTTTAAACAATATGAACTAGACGTATTATGTTCATATGTGTATTAAAGGGATACTCCAGCCAAAATACAAATGTAGTTCATATGAAAGATCTTAATGACTTTAGTTTATTTCCAAAGTTTCAGTATTCCTATCAAGTTAGTTGAAAATTTGAACATTTTGACGCCATATTTGTTTTTAAAAAGATGACGTTATTGAGTGCTTCTTTATCGGCAGTGGAGTTGTTTTGATGGCGATCACATAGTGATAGCTGTTGTGAGTGCGATCACATAGTTATAGCTGTTGTGAGTGCTCTTTGGAGGAAAATTAGTCGAAATAAACTATTTAGTTCCTCATGCAGGAAAGTAGAGGAGCTTCTTAAGCATAATACGAGATAGAAGTACTCAGTGACGTTATACACGAGAAACAAATATGGCGTCGAAATTGAATAAACTCTCCAACTTCAATTAGCAATATCTGAACAACATAAAATTTTTAATCATTGGATCAACAAAGATAATCATTTTACATAAAATGAACACTCTCTCTCAGTCAATGAACAGTTACAATAATTAATTTATATTAGAATTCCATTCTGGTATATTAGCAATATCTTAACTTAATTGATTTGAATGCTGAAACTTTGGATATAAACTAAAGTCATATAAGATATTTCATATGAACTACACTGTCTTGTATTTTAACTGCAGTAGTACCCCTTTAATGTGATCCATTGCAACTGTTTCGCCAGTGTAATCAGGTTTTTTAACGCTGAATAATGTTGATCAACGATGTAGAAGACCTGCAATGGGGAACTGACTAAATATTAAAGCCTGTATAGCTACTTTGTTTTTCTTTATCCTGCGTGGAATACATCTGCTTGAATTGGACAACGACAGTCGTTGCAACGCACGGGAAATAATGTTCAATTGGAGCCGCTGCGAAACTCGGTCTAAACATTTCAAGGAAATGAATTGTAAACAGTGAAACTCACCACAACTTCACATACTTGTGTACTAAAATAATGAGAATAAGATGAAATCCTTTTCTTGGTTAAGCCTGGTGAATAACTGTTGACAATGGTACTCGTTCCGTTTTATGAAGCAACTAAAGACCCACATAGTTAATCACGCACGAAAGACCAACTTTTGGAGTTTGCAGTTTTTATTATCTACTTTGTTCTTTGTTCTACTTGGTTCTTTTATCATTATGTACTTGGTTCTTTCATCAGTTGTACAACGTTACCCGTCCCAAATGAACAAAAAGAAAGAACAATTAGAAAAATTAAAAGAAAATCTAAACTAATCTTATGCTGTTTTACAGTTACTCAACATTTGCAAGCTTCATGACCTATAGCTATTTTGTTTTCTTTATCCTGCGTGGAGTACATCTGGTTGAATTGGACAACGACAGTCGTTGCAACGCACGGGAAATTATGTTCAATTGGTACGAAACTCGGTCTAAACATTTCAAGGAAATGAATTGTGTGTAAAATCCTGTACGACGGTGGTATAAACAGTTCTATGAAGCATTTATTCCCGTCTTTGTCGATGGTCCTAATTAAAAGTGTGGTTTAGTACCTAGAATTATCTACCAACATTCATAAGATGAAAATCCAACGAAAAACATTAAGCTGTATTCTCCTGGAATTACCAGTTCTATCTGACTATCTTCTCTACTTTATTATAATCCTGCAGCTGAAATATTTCTGGTTGAAGTGAAACTTTAACATGAAACCGTTAATACGACGCCACGAGAGATAATATTCAATTCATGGAGAAACAGTAAAACTCACCACAAACTTCTCGTGTGTATGAAAATAAATTTTTCTTGGTTAAAACTGGTAAATAACTGTTGCCAATGGAACTCGTTCCGTTTTGAAAAGCAACCAAAGATCCACATAATTACGCGCTAAGGACCAACTTTTGGAGTTTGCAGTTTTTATTATCTACTTGGTTCTTTGTTCTACTTGGTTCTTTTATCATTATCAACTTGGTTCTTTTATCATAATCCACTTTGTTCTTTCATCAGTTGTACAACGTTACCGCACCGCGCAAGAGATGGTGATCAACTGAAACGAAGAGAAAACGTTCCAAATGAACAAAAAGAAAGAACAATTAGAAAAATTCAAAGAAAATCTAAACTAATCTTACGCTGTCTTAGAGTTATTGAGACTCCGTCAATATTTGCAGGGTTCATGGCCTGTCTTTGGACTGGTATACTGTATAATGAATATATATAGATGGTCACAGGAATAAAGATGCAATAGTTTTATATATCTGGACAACCTTTATGGTGTTGAAAATTATGGGGATTGCGAAAAGGTAAAGGTTACCTAACGTTTATCAAAAACTATTCGTTCATGGTATTTCGTAAATGTTGAAATCTGTGTTCAGCATGGAGTACTTGCTGTTCATCATGCTTGTCCCACGTGGAACTACCATTGTGGAAGAAATATGCTCTGAAATATTGCTGCTGCTGCTAGAGACCGTGTCATTATAACACGTTTACAGCCGTTACGACCGCTTTGGAAAGAATCCCCGATTTACCACTGTTCATCATTATGGTTTTATTCTTTTTGATTTAATCTGATATTACGGCCAAAGCAACCAAGAGAGACAGTCCAACAAGTTGTTATTCGTAGAAAACAGTTTCACCAAGATTTTATTCTCAAATAAAAGTTTGGTTTACCCTGAACTCAGGATTATATCAACCTTCATAAAACAAAAATCTTGGAACTCGAATATATTATAGACGTCAATGGACATACATGTAACGTCCTATTTTTGCATCCTCTTCCGTCCTGGATTATTTTGCTGGTTTTGCTGAACAAAATATCACCACAGCTTCATTAATGACATGTTGTCCTGAATTGTTGTACCACCTGGTTGCTGCTGGCGAAATAGTTTCAAAATCCCAAACCTTCGCATGATGTGATATTGCTTTAAAATGGTAGTAAGACGGAGAATCGTCTATACAATTTTTATTTTATCTATTAGTACTCAAAAAATGAAGAAGAATAGCGTTTTTATTTAAGATCTTAATATCTATTTATGTTGTGCCATAGATATTCAAGTTTTTTAAAGATGCAAATGAACTTATGGCATCATCTACTCCTTATAGTTTAAACTAAAGGAAATCCCTAAAATGAAAACTGTATAAAGCATTAACTATACACAGTGCAGTTCTTAGTAGCATACATCTGGAACGTTTCATCACAATCTAGCCGCTATCTTCAAAGATATTCCTCATTTTTAAAATTTGAGTGAGTAGATGATGTCATTAGGTATCTCATTTGCAGCTTTTAAAAACTTAAATATCTCTGGAACAAGATAAGACATTGACAAAGTAAGACCGCTATTCTTGCTTATTTCGAATGCACTTCTAGATAAAGCCCATTTGGGAAACGCCCTTATAGCGTCTCAAGTAAAGCTATACAAAGACATACTATATATCATTTTAAAAGTATATATTTTACCCGTTAAGGTTGGGACACACGAGGCGACAAATCCCGTCGTATGCACCATGCGAAGTCTTGTCCGGTCCCACAACATGTCCCATCTTAAAATAAACCAATCAAAGAACGCTATTTTATTTTATTTTTCCTTCTCTGACATGTCCCCTCGTGTATCCTCAACAGGGGAAATGTCCCTGCAACATGCCCCTGCGAATGTCCCCTCGTGTGTCCTATAACCTTAAGATAAATAAATTAAAGTGTAGATGCTGGCATTTTTTAACGCAAAATCAGTCGGTCATCTTGAAAAAATAATTTCAAAACGTGCAAGGGCTGGACTTCTCCGACAGACGGACTGCTTTTGCGTTAAAAAATCCTAGCATCTGCAGTTTAATTTATTAATCATAATGGCGATTTGCAACCGAAATAATATTTTTCTGCAAGCACCCACTAGTACGTGTTACCGCAATTTCTGAAACAGTTCTGACTTGAAAGGCGATATTACATTGCTTTTTATTAGAGTTAAATAATAACATGTTTAATGTTAGTATTTGAAAAGGTAATATATATATATATAATATATATATATATATATATATATATATATATATATATATATATATATATATATGTGACTGTGTGTGTGTTAGTAATTCTAATATTTGAACTAAAGAACTGGTTAACTTTTTAGAATTAATTTCAAAAACATTTAAACTCTGTCTTTGAAGTTTATTATAAATAGTTTATTATGTGTCTTAATATGTTGTTCACATTAAAAGTTTAAAAAGTTGATTTAAAAAAATTCTAATTCATGTATGCTGCCTAATAAATTGTAAGAATGTTTAGTTAGGTTTTTAGTCTTCCATTAGGATTTTCAAATCCTTTGTTTCTCAAATCCTTTGTTTTGTATGATATTTTTTCATTGGAAAACTCACCATTTACGATTTCCTGTTGCCATTCACGACACAAGAACGCCACTTTCTCTTTTCCACTTTCACTATTCTCTTTCACTCTTCGCTCAGCCGAATAGAAAATATTTCACATATAAGTGAATACAACGAGACAAGTTGCAGGTGACCGGTCAGCAATGTCAGCACTATAGGTCAAAATGTTTATTACAAAATGCATCTTAGTTACAGTTTTAATTGTCATGCTAAGACCCAGGTGTCATAACTGGGCACGTAGTGTACAGAAAGAAGTTTATGGAATGTTCGGTATTATCCATATAGTAACAAATTAAGAAGAGTTAGTTTTACAATAAAGAAAATTAATACTTTATTGGGAAAATATAGGTATGAATATAAACAGCTATTTATTATAAAATGACGATAAATTATAGATATAGAACGATAGGATGGGGGGAAAATGTCGATGGATACGAAAGTATACCCGGAAAACCTGGCTGACTGTCTGGAAGGTGTCAAGTGATAGTTAATGTAAAGGGAGTGGTATATATACTAGATGAAATCCCATGAGAGAGCCCGCATATGGCGGGCACGTTGAATAACAACGAAATACTTAAGCTCCATATAGTTTACTATAGCCGACAGGGACTATCTGTCTTTGATTTTTTAAGATGCTAAAATGAATCAGTTGTCGAAGGTTTTCGTGTAGTTTAGAACACAAATTACGGCTCTGTTACGGTAACTATAGAGCGCAGGTGGTCTGTCCAAGATGGCCGGCATCGAACAATGGATTTCTCGATCCAGTCTCTTTGCATAGAGATTGTGAGAAAGATAGAGATTGTGATCTAGTGGCTACCAGGGGAGGTGGGTGCGGAGCTGGAGGCGCTTTAGCCCTCCCCCCAATAATAATGCTTGCATCATTTACAAACCGACAGTTTTCGTCCTTCCGAATTGTTCGCATATTCATCAAATGGAGAAGCTCTATAACCGATAGGGGTATCAGAAGGCATTGACGAGCAAATAGAGTGAATTAACGAGCAAATAGCTGACATGTTCAACCCTAACCGACCCTTTGGCAAACGTTTTCTTGAGAAATAAATCACCCCCAAAGCTATAGAATATATCAAAGGAAAGTTAAATGATCTATATATTTACAACATATGTATTATGTACAGCTTTATCCCGGTAGCTAACTTAGTTCTCTTTTCGAACATGCCCAAAAATATAATTTTTGTAATTGTCCATTCTCGTTCCCAGACCCTTCGCGGCCCTCGAAGGTCAATCGACCGTGGTTTCATTCAAATACTAAAATTTATATTGCTTTCACTTCCGTCGCCGTCCTAGGTTGCCGTCGTAGATCTTAAGGTCCCTAGTACATTCTAGAAACCTGTATTTTTATTTTTGACATCATTACGTCACCCACAGTATATATATTTGAACAATAGAATACGTTTGCCCAGGTCTCTATATATATATCGCGTCACATAAAAATTGCTCGTACATCAATTTGTGTTGTGGATACTGTACCTACATTGGCCTGGCGGATTAAGAGGAAATGTATAAAGAGTTTTGACTGCAAACTATGAATAATAAGTTACTTTGGTAAGTTTTTCTCTATTTCTGCTTTGACGTAATATGCTTTCTCAACGTCTAACTATCGATATTTAACGATGATACACAAAACATGCAGAGTAGATCGCATCCTCACTATTATAAAAGTCTCTACTCGTACGGTAGGAGATAACAACATCCGCGATTTCCGTTGGAGTTCGATAAAAATTAATTTGCCTTTTCGACATTTTTGGTTAGGGTTAGTATTTTTTTTAGGGTTGGCATTTCGTCGAATTCTACTGAGACTACCGTACGAATAGCAAATAAATTGGCGTACGGCTGCCGTACGAATAGCAAATAAATGTTAGTGTACGGCTACCGTACGAATAGCAAATAAATGTTGGCTTACGGCTGCCGTACGAATAGCAAACAAATGTTGACGTACGGCTGCCGTACGAATAGCAAATAAATGTTGGCGGCGTACGGCTGCCGTACGAATAGCAAATAAATGTTGACGTACGGCTGCCGTACGAATAGCAAATAAATGTTGGTGTAGGGCTACCGTACGAATAACAAATAAATGTTGGCGGCGTACGGCTGCCGTACGAATAGCAAAGTAAATGTTGGTGTAGGGCCGTACGAATAGCAAATAAATGTTGGCTCTTGGGGGATGGAGACGCCTTGAAATGGGAGGGGGACAGTGGTGAAGGGAGGGGAAAGAGAGCATGAGAGTGATGAAAATTACCAAGGGCTTGCAGCTGGCGGCCCTCTCTCCTCCGTAGAGGCTTGTATATTTTATTAGGGCTGGTGGCCTATAGCGGCCGCGTATTTCTATTGGTCGAAATCTGATTAACTTACAGATTTAATAATTTATGTCCCACAGCGACGTTTGGTATGTTTGTCTTCTGAGCCGTCTAATTAATTAATCCATGTTTCAAACTACCCAGCGTTTGACACGAAATCCTAGTTCCTTTCCATAAAGAAAAGGTTCTTTAACTCCGGAGAGTTTTAACACTGGACCGACCGTCCAGAAATGATCAACAATGTTTTTTGTCGAAACACTATTCCGACGGCGTGCGGATATCACCCAAAACGTTTGAACGGTTTGGCGAAAATACCGAACGGTTTGCCACAAGCGTTCGGACGGTTTATATATATGTTTACATATATACAAGCAATATATGTAAACATATATAAACAGTAAATAGCAGATACAAACAGTATACACTATCTATACTTGTTGCAGGGATTACAAATCGGAGCATATCTCCCCTGTGCTTCGTAATCTTCACTGCAGGTTGCCGGTGAGATCAAGGATTGTTTTTAAGATACTAATAATTACTTTCAAGGCTTTACATGGCCAGGCACCTGTTTATATTACTGATTTACTAACTAAATATAAACCTACTCGTACTTTGAGATACCCTATTGAAATAAAAGTTTCTATCTAACTATCAATAGCCGTCTGTTATGTAATTTCTATAGCTCTTAAAATTTTCTAAAAGCAATCATGCACAAACGAAAAGTGTGCAGTCGCGTGATCCAATATTTATTATCGTTTTCGGCGTTGTCGTGAGGACGGGTAGTCTTGCTTCGTTTTCGGTGACGGCGATACATCTGCCATCTTCCAAAAAGTAGGTAAACGTTGTTCACAATACGAAGCGTTGAGGATATGCATAATGGGTTCGAGTATTCTTTCAGGAGCTAGTTTGGTATTTTGTCAGGCGCAGATGTTTTTCTGGCAGAGTTGAGTTTTACCAAGACCTTCTGTACTCGTATCTCGGTTATATTTAATATCTCCTTTCTCCAAAAAAAAACGTGATAATGGAGCTGATAATCTAACTTCAAGAGGCTCCAGGAATGCTGCATTAATGGCGTTGGCTTGCTCATGCTGTGTGAGAGATTCGTAAACTCGTCGACATTCATTTTACTTGTCAAATCGCTATTCTTTATCTTCATTGCTGAGACGTTCACCTCACTCCACCATATCCATTTATTTTCCCTCCAATGATGAGGCTGCCCTTGAGGTTGCTAGTCAGAAACAATTGAGAAAAAATCACTCCAAGAATTCTATAGAACTTTGCATTACCGACATCAGGCAATGGATGCGATCTAATTTTCTCAAGTTAAACGATGACAAGACTAAATTGTTACTTGTCCATTCGAAGTACAAACACCAACCTCTCCTTAACTCTATTATTATTATTGGCGATGAGCCCATTAAACCATCTGTATTTGCAAGTAACATTGGAGTTGTTTTTGACCAAAATATAGGTCTGCTTTCCTACACATCGCCAAGATTAGGAAGATCAGAAGATATTTGCCTAGCCATGCTTTTGAATCCATTGTTCATGCACTCATTTCATCTAGGCTTCATAGCTGTAATGGCCTTCTTGTTGGTCTTCCGAAGTACCTTTCCAGAAGCTTCAATATGTTCAGAACTGTGCTGCCAGATTATTCACCAATTCCACAAGATTTGACCATATAACGCCAGTATTCAGAAAGCTCTTCACTGGTTGCCCGTTGAAAACAGAATTGTGTTTGAAATTCTTCTTCCCGCATTCAAAGCTCGTGAAAAACTTGCCCCGCAATACATGGTTCACCAACACTTTGCTGTTTTCCATCTGGCAAAGTTCAACATGAACTCTTGCTCAGTTACCATGACAGGCAAGTTTGTTTTTGATTTAGCAACTCAAAATAACATGTTCTGCCTATGGCTAAGGATGTTCTGCCTATATGGCTCAATGGTTGGAGCCTCTCACCGGCAATCAGAAGGTGACAGGTTCAATTCCTGTCCGGGACTCAGAAACATTTTTCTGAAGATACGAGCTTGATGATCGTTCATGTATATCGTCTATAAATAGCTCTTTCACCACATGCCAACTTTGCAACTGTTACCATTCTACTCAACTACTGCTACTAGTAATTACTGTAGCTCTGCATTTGCAACAATGTGGAAAAAACAAGATTTTGGCCAGTATTCGACGGCTATTGTCTAAAATTTTTGCCTACCATACATTTATTCAACCACAGTATTTTTTTATATATATTTTTTTTTCTTCATATTTTCTGTAACCACAGTATATTTTTTTATTTGGCCTTAGTAGGCTGGAAGTTTTTAGTTCACCTGGAGTTTTTGCACATTTGTTTGAACATTAATTTCTAATTGGTGTCAATTTGTGTTTCTGTGACAGAAAACATCAAATTTTGGTTGCTCTACGCCACATACAGTACAGTGAAATGGAAGTACGTCGTGAAGTAAGTAAGATTATCATTATATTATGATGTACCTAACACCTCATTACTGTATAATAATTATTTTTTTTAAATCTTAACAAATTAATGATAATTTATTACATAGAAATCTAAACATCGTCTTTTAACAACTTTATGTAATGTTTAAAACACGAGCAGCAGTGTTTTATCAGATATAAAACACGAGGCGATGCCGAGTGTTTTATATCTGATAAAACACTGCTGCGAGTGTTTTAAACGGCTTAAAAAACTCCCAGCATTTGATAAGTTCGTTGGCGTAGTAATTTTGAAAAATAACGTTGTCTAAGCCGAGAAAATCAAAGCTAACGTTTATGTAAATTAGGATGAATCTTTATCACATATAAAGATACGACACGGTGGTGATTTTCCTTTGTGTTTTCTTCATGCATTATTAATGAGTTTTTTAAGTAATATATGAACAACGAGAGCGAGTGTTTCACCGGGATATCCAAACACGAGAAAATAATGGTGAAAACACGAGCGCGCAGCGCGAGTGTTTTTGTCCATTGTTTTCGAGTGTTTGGATATCCCGGTGGGACACGAGCTCGAATTGTTTATATAGCTTCTGAAATGAATGGAGAGGTAAGAGAATGTTTTCGTTTGCTGATTTGAATAGAATTTCTAACGAAGGATATCGTAATTAGGAATTCTATTGAGATATTACACAATGCATAACTGAAGTGGGTTTTCCACGATGAATAGATAATGATAAATTAAATAGTGGAGTTGAGATGATTGTGATGCATGGTAGAGGGTTTTGTTTCTGCGAGTATTAAACTGGACAAGTGTGTGTTTACTGGCTGTAACATTAGATTTGTGGTAGACGACAAAGAGTGAATAAAGGAATTTTGTGTGTGAATTTGTTTGCTGACTTGATTTTGCATACGTAATTAAGATATTTGATCCAAACACTAGTGTTTGGATCAAATATCTTAATTACGTATGCAGCTGAAATCTTTTGTCTGGCGGTGTTTGACCGGGGTATCCAAACAGCATCATGTGACCGAATGCTTACATGCTATTGGTTTAATTACTCATGAATTATTAATGAATTTTAGAAACACATATAAAATCCTCCAATTTTAAATAATAAATAAAAAATAATAATATCTAGATTTCTATAGCGCTGAAGCTATGAAATATTATAAAGCGTTAAAAGACAAATATATATATATATATATATATGAGCATTTGTATGCGCATTTTTATGAAAGTGGACATAATGGATTGGAAGATGTTAAAATAAAAATAATTGATAAAACAAATGTAAATGATCCGACAACAAGGGAGGCGGATTCTGGGCATACAAGTTAGATTCATTTATACCTCGGGGACTTAATATTAGGGATTTTTTGTAAAATAGGTGCATTAGCGAGCCATCACCACGTCCACAAATAATGTTTAAATTTGAAATGTCAAATATTGAATTTATATGCATGCACGTTCATTAGAATTACCATTTTAATACCATTTCAATCAATTTTACTCATTCCTGATTGTGGCTAATGACGTCAGTATTAAACTTAAATTTTTTTACTAGGGTATTTAAAAAAAGACCCCTAGTAAAAAAATACCCCTAGTAAAAAATTACATCCGGGATATTTGGGTTTTAATATTTACATACATGATACATCAGTTTTCCCGCTTCGTAGTAAAATTTAGGGCTATTTAGAAACGCGTAAAATTGATTGAAAATGTATTAAAAGGAAATAACACTTGTTCTCAAAGAATTAAGGTAGCAAGATCCCTCTGAATACATTTTTAATACCATACAATATAACAATTAACCCTTACAACCATTTGATAGAACATATGACAAATAATATTTCCACACAAAAAGTTTGCATAAATTATGCTAATTAGCTGACGAAATGGCCGCCGATTGGTCAAAATCGGGATATACTTCAAACAAGATTTCTCAGGCAGTTTTAGAGATAAGGTCCTGAAAGTGTCTGAGTTTATAGCTTATATACTAAGGCATATTCTGGTGGTAGCATTTTCAATATAAACTTTCAGCTATTTTCTGACATGCTTTTTTCTTTTTTTTTCAATTTCCACCACCTAAATTATATTAATTATGTCAGATAATTCAACAAGTATGAATCAGATTCAAAATTCCTACCACCATTCCCTAGATATTCCTGTTAGGAGGCTGTGGTGAAAATTTTATTGAAATATATGGGAAAATGAGGGAGAAATAGTGTTTGGAAAATGGCAAATTTGTTTGAAGTATATCCCGATTTTGACCAATCGGCGGCCATTTCGTCAGCTAATTAGCATAATTTATGCAATTTATGCATAATTTATTTGTCATATGTTCTATCAAATGGTTGTAAGGGTTAATTGTTATATTGTATGGTATTAAAAATGTATTCAGAGGGATCTTGCTACCTTAATGAAAAAGCGCACTTGTGTTTTGCGAAATATTCATAATACCACTCGTGCTTCGCACTCATGATAATGAGCTTGACGATCATGATCCATGTAACACTAGCAGTTTCTTGTCTTTTAAAAATATGTGATCAAGGAAAAGGATGTGTCTGCTTAGGAATTCAAGATGATGTGGACATAATATTTTCTAAGTGATTGCTATCATTGTAACTGCTTATGAAAATAAAATGACTATGATGAAATTAATAGTATGAGAAATAGTGGTCACAAAATTAAATTATTTTGACTGTCGACTCGAGCCACCTTGAATATTATTGTTTGTTTTACGCTACAGATATTTCAACGAAGAAATAGAAATATCTTGATGACAATTCAGTTTGTTGCTGAAACAGCAAGAATGCTTCGAGAGAAAGGAAGACTGCAGGATTTTGAGTTCATAGCAGATAGATCGATTGAACTCCTTCGAGGTAATTTACAACTTAAAAGAGAAATGCTAAGTGAAATTATTGGTAAATGTGTTGCAGGACACACGGTAGTAGAATGTGCAGACATGTTAAAGTACTACCTTGCACTTGAAAAATTGTTTGATGATTCCTTGAATGAGAAAAAATTAAGAATGCAAATCCTTGTCATGATAGCACAAGCATATCTTTTAACAGGACATTGTAGAGAAGTATTAGAATATACACGTAAAGCAGAAATTATTGTCAAAGAACTTGAAGATAAATGGGGGGAAGCTTCATGTTGTGAGATGTTTGGGAGTGTTGATTTAATTCTGGAAGAGTATGAAAAAGCTATTGAGTATTTCCAGAAAAGTCTAGCAATTTGCACTGATATAGGGGATCGGGCAGGTATAGCAAAGAACAGTACACGTTTGGGGCAAGCATATATTGGATTAGGAGAGTATAGAAAAGTCATCCAGTTATTCGAGAGAAGTTTGGCAATTAGTACGGAGATAAACGATTGGCCTTTGGTAATAAGTAACAATGAACATTTGGGCACTTACCATTGTCATCTAGGTGAGTATGCAAAAGCAATCGAGTATTATGGCAAAAGTCTAGCATTTAATACTGAAATAGGAGATCGTAAAAGAATAGCAAGGAACTATTGCAACTTGGGGGGTGTCTATCGTCATTTAGGAGTGTATAAGAAAACCATGGAGAATTGCGAAGAAGCTCTAGCAATTTTTACTGAAATAGGGGATCAGTCCGGAATAGCAGATAGCAATGCAGGTTTAGGGAATAGCTATCTTCATTTGGGGAAGCATGAAAAAGCCATCGAGTATTTCGAGGAAAGTCTGGCAGTTGACACTTCAATAGGCCGTCGATCAGGGATAGCATGTGGAAATACAGATTTGGGGAATGCCTATCTTAGATTAGGAGAGTGTAAGAAAGCCATTGAGTATTACCAAATAGCTCTGGAAATTAGCTCTGAAATTGGGGCTCGTCATCGAATAGCCGATAATAATGGAAATTTGGGAATTGCTTGGCTTAGTTTAGGAGAGTATAGAAGAGCTATCGAATACCACCAGAAAAGTCTAGATATTCACACTGAAATCGGGAATCTATCAGGAATATTAACTGACTATGGAAATCTAGGGATTGTCTATTCTAGATTAGGAGATTATGAAAGAGCTATCGGGTATTACCAAAACGGTCTGACAATTAGCATTAAAATTGGGGATCGGTCAGCGATAGCAAATACAAATGGGAATTTAGGGAGTGCGTATTTATATTTAGGAAACTGTGACAAAGCTATAAAGTATTTACAAAAAAGCCTAGAAATTAACACTGATATAGGGGATGCGTCAGGAATAGCTAAAGTCAATGGAAATTTAGGGAATGTCTGCTGCCACTTAGGAGCGTATGAAGAGGCAATCGAGTATTATCAAAAAGGTCTAGGAATCGCCACTGAAATAGGTGATCAGTCGGTAATAGCAAAAGACAGTGCGAATTTAGGAAGGGCCTGTTTAAATTTAGGAATTTATGATAAAGCTATTGAGTGTTTTGAAAAAGGTCTATCAATTAGCACTAAAATAGAGGATCGGTCAGGAATAGCAAGCAACTATATGCATTTGGGAATTACCCATTCTAAATTAGTGGAGTATGAAAAAGCCTTTGCGTTCCTTGAGAAAAGTTTAGAAATTAGTGTTGAAATTGAAGATTTAAGAGCTGAAAGTTGGTGCCTTGGAATCATTGGTTCAACTTACTTCTCTCAAGGTGAGTCTAAAATTGACAAACTTGAAGCTTTGAGCATATTTCAACAAGCTGTATCTTACTTACAGAAGTCTGTCAACTGTAGTGATCGGGTGTTTTCGCGATTGCATGTTGATCAAAATAAGATATCGTTCACAGAAGAATACTTTATCCGATATGTGACATTAATGTGTTGTTTTATTTTGATGGAACGTGCTAACGCCGCGTTGCTAGTTATTGATCTTGGAAAGGCCAAGGCACTGCATGCTTTTATTGAGAAACGAAAGAAATCAGAGAGTGATCACATGGCAGATTATACTCACAAGACTTGGGAAAGAATTGATAGGCATAAAGAAAAGATACAAATTGAAGAAATTGAGAGAGATCTCAAACTAAGAACGGAGAATTCTTCTGTTATAGTTTATGCTTTCAATCATGACGAGTTTCTGAATATTTGTGTTGTTAATGGCAAGAATGACGTCAAAATTTTCGAAAAGAGAGAAATTTTGAAAACATCTATTTTTAGTCACTTAGTGCAGCTGCTTGGTGATCTTAATGTGAATTTATCGCGAGAATCGTCCTTTCATAAACTTGACTCCGACCCCACCCATAGTTGGCAAATTCTTGAATTGGACAGAAAGCCAAATGAAAAATCTAAATGTGCCACAGAACATGAGACAGAAACTAGTGACTTAGTCTTGTGCAAATCCGAAACCACGCCTTCACAAAAGCAACATTCAGGCCAAAGATTTGCAGACAATACACCCAAACCTACTAATACTTCGGAGCAGATTTTACAAATTTTACATCAAATACTGTTACCTCCTGCAGTTAAGGATTACATTAAAGGAACTAAACTTATCATTGTTCCTGACAAGTTTCTATTTTTCGCGCCATTTTGCTCATTGTCAGATGAAAATGGCTGCCCTTTGTCACAAAGTTACAGTATTCAAATAACACCTTCAGTACACTCTTTAGTGTCCAGCATGGCACGATCACGTGATCCTAGTCTTGGTTTTGCGTTGTTCGTTGGTAATCCTACCGTGGGGAAAGTTAGTTTTCGTGGGAATGATATTAAGCCTGGTGAGTTGCCTAGCGCCACAGAAGAAGTCAATTGTCTTGCTCCGCTTTTTGAAGCCCAACCCTTAGTTGAGGGTGAAGCAACAAAGGAGAGAGTTTTGAAATGTATCGATGGAGCTAGTATAATCCATATTGCTGCCCATGGCTACCAAGAGCACGGAGAAATCTTTCTTGCCCCGAACCCTAATGTCGAAGAACAAACAGGCACATCTATTCCAATTGAAGAATCCTATCTTTTAAGAGAACTAGACATTTTGGATATTAACATAAGAGCACGGTTGGTTGTTCTTTGTTGTTGTCATACGGGAAGTGGTAAAATTTCCTCAGAAGGCGTCGTTGGTGTGGCCCGGGCATTTCTTGCTGCCGGTGCTCGCTCTGTCCTCGCTACGCTCTGGCCTATTCACGATGAAGGCACAAAAGAGTTCATGAAATATTTTTACGACGAAGTTTGCAAAGAAACCTCGGTTTGCGAGGCTTTAAGAAGGACAATGAACATGTTTCAAAGACACCAAAACAAGGATTTTAGTTCGTTTAAGATTTGGGCTCCGTTTACGATTTACGGAGAGGATGTTAAGTTTACACAACGTGATATTGAAGAAATAAAGCAACAATCTCGTGCAATGTCTTACTAACTTTAACATTGATTATAAGTATATAGGTATAAAATAATATGATATTCTTTGTATCTTTCGCAGTTACCTCAAATGTCCATAAAAGTCGCCGTCTAACCTCTTATTTTTAAAGGTTTTGTTTATGTTTAAGTTAATGTATTATGCTCGGAGATTTCAGTCGCAAACAGAGATTGAGAGAGAGAGTGAAAAATGAGTAGAGAGTGATTTCCAAATGCTTGTTTATCTGTGATTTGTTAATGTTGAATGGCATTGGTTGTCTTAGTGATCTTAAATATTATAGTCTTTTTGGCAGGCTAAAGTAGATTGTGGATTCTAGTTTACGTTTTTGCTGTTGAAAAGGTTTTAGATATTATTTCTAATTCTGCTGTGATATTATTGATATTGGATGCTATGTGACTGTGAATTTGGTGACGAAAGTACATTCTCTTTAGTTGAACCTTAATATGTGTCTCAAAATAACTGAGCTAGTTCGATGGCTCCTCCAGTTATCAGTGTTATCAGTCATCACAACAAAATATTGATAACTTCATTTTTATTTCATTTATCAACAAATCCATACGTACTTTTTTGTAGGAAATAATTTTGGTTCACATGACACTCTCAAATGTAGCATAATGTCAAAAATTACGAAAATTATAAAGTTTTTGTGTTGGTCGATGACGTCAATATAACGTCATCAAATTACGTCACCAGACGAAAGAAGTTTGCCTATACATTAGCCTTTCGAGGCTCGAGCTTGTGCGAAATTCTTTTGAATTATAAACACAAAGTCGAAGCTCGAAAGGCTAATTAATTATATGCACATAAAAGAATATTGTTTGGCAACCATTTTTATGAATTCGGTCTGTATATTCCACACATAAAATATCTCGGTTATACCTTGAATTTATTGTCCACTCACGATGTATATTGGGTGCTAAACGATCTGTCCTTAGCAACCGGTTGTCTAGCAACGGAATCGTCCGAATACCCTGTGGCTCACGCTATAGAGGGTAGTAAATAAAAGCCACCCAATCGGCAGAGATGATATTATTTTCATATTAACGCTCTGTAAAAGTTAACTCTTACAATTGAGACAACTTTTCTCCATGTCATCATGATTTTATAGATATTTGAAATTTGCGGTAACACACGTTGAGTTAATTGACAATGATAATGAAAGATTGTGTTGTGTCGGATTGAATAGCACTATAAATCATATCTACCAGTTAAATTTCAGATTGTTTTAGGTATGAGTAAACTGTAACGGGTTCATGCAAAAAATATTATTTTGGTTGGTTTAGTTGTATATTCACCGTCAAACCGCAATTATGTTGGTGAAATGCGTTTCTGTGGGAAAACGTTTTTCTCACTTGTCCATTTTATTTTATCTATGAGTTGAGATATCTGTATTTTTTGGTTTAAACAATATGAACTAGACGTATTATGTTCATATGTGTATTAAAGGGATACTCCAGCCAAAATACAAATGTAGTTCATATGAAAGATCTTACTGACTTAGTTTATTTCCAAATTTTCATTTTGACGCCATGTTTGTTTTTAAAAAGATGACGTTATTGAGTGCTTCTTTATCGGCAGTGGAGTTGTTTTGATGGCGATCACATAGTGAGGAAAATTAGTCGAAATAAACTATTTAGTTCCTCATGCAGGAAAGTAGAGGAGCTTCTTAAGCATAATACGAGATAGAAGTACTCGTGACGTTATATATGAGAAACAAATATGGCGTCGAAATTGAATAAACTCTCCAACTTCAATTAGCAATATCTTAACTTAATTGATTTGAATGCTGAAACTTTGGATATAAACTAAAGTCATATAAGATATTTCATATGAACTACACTGTATTGTATTTTCACTGAGTAGTACCCCTTTAATGTGATCCATTGCAACTGTTTCGCCAGTGTAATCAGGTGTTTTTAACGCTGAATAATGTTGATCAACGATGTGGAAGACCTGCAATGGGGAACTGACTAAATATTAAAGCCTGTATAGCTACTTTGTTTTTCTTTATCCTGCGTGGAATTCATCTGGTTGAATTGGACAAGGACAGTCGTTGCAACGCACGAGAAATAATGTTCAATTGGAGCCGCTGCGAAACTCGGTCTAAACATTTCAAGGAAATGAATTGTAAACAGTGAAACTCACCACAACTTCACAAACCTGTGTACTAAAATAATGAGAATAAGATGAAATCTTTTTCTTGGTTAAGCCTGGTGAATAACTGTTGACAATGGTACTCTTTCCGTTTTATGAAGCAACTATAAAGACCCACATAGTTAATCACGCACCAAAGACCAGCTTTTGGAGTTTGCAGTTTTTATTATCTACTTGGTTCTTTGTTCTACTTGGTTCTTTTATCATTATGTACTTGGTTCTTTCATCAGTTGTACAACGTTACCGCACCACGCAAGAGATGGTAATCAACTGAAACGAAGAGAAAACGTCCCAAATGAACAAAAAGAAAGAACAATTAGAAAAATTAAAAGAAAATCTAAACTAATCTTATGCTGTCTTACAGTTATTGAGACTCCGTCAACATTTGCAAGGTTTATGGCCTATAGCTACTTTGTTTTCTTTATCCTGCGTGGAGTACATCTGGTTGAATTGGACAACGACAGTTGTTGCAACGCACGGGAAATTATGTTCAATTGGAGCTGGTACGAAACTCGGTCTAAACATTTCAAGGAAACGAATTGTGTGAAAATCCTGTAATTGCATATTGACAATGAAACTGTCTACGACGGGTAAACAGTTCTACGAAGCATTTATTCCCGTCTTTGTTAATGGTCCTAATTAAAAGTGTGGTTTAGTACCAAGAATTATCTACCAACATTCATAAGATGAAAATCCAACGAAGAACATTAAGCTATATTCTCTGGAATTACCAGTTCTGTCTGACTATCTTCTCTACTTTATTATAATCCTGCAGCTGAAATATTTCTGGTTGAAGTGAAACTTTAACATGAAACCGTTAATACGACGCCACGAGAGATAATATTCAATTCATGGAGAAACAGTGAAACTCACCACAAACTTCTCGTGTGTGAAAATAATGAGAACAAGGTAAAATTCTTGGTTAAGCCTGGTATTCACCATAACTATTGACAATGGAACTCGTTCCTTTTTAAGAAGCAACCAAAGATCCACATAGCTAATCACGTGCCAAAGACCAACTTTTGGAGTTTGCAGTTTTTATTATCTACTTGGTTCTTTGTTCTACTTGGTTCTTTCATCTTTTATCATTATCAACTTGGTTCTTTCATCTTTTAACATCATCCACTTTGTTCTTTCATCAGTTGTACAACGTTACCGCACCACGCAAGAGATGGTAATCAACTGAAACGAAGAGAAAACGTTCCAAATGAACAAAAAGAAAGAACAATTAGAAAAATTCAAAGAAAATCTAAATTAATCTTACGCTGTCTTACAGTTATTGAGACCCCGTCAACATTTGCAGGGTTCATGGCCTGTCTTTGGACTGGTATACTGTATAATGAATAAATAAAGATGGTCACAGGAATAGAAGATGCAATGGTTTTATATATCTGGACAACCTTTATGGTGTTGAAAATTATGGGGATTGCGAAACGGTAAAGGTTACCTAACGTTTATCAAAAACTATTCCTTCATGGTATTTCGTAAATATTGAAATCTGTGTTCAGCATGGAGTACTTGCTGTTCATC
Organism: Chrysogorgia sp. JL179-B06; assembly: GCA_035772405.1. Classification (NCBI taxonomy): domain Eukaryota; kingdom Metazoa; phylum Cnidaria; class Anthozoa; order Scleralcyonacea; family Chrysogorgiidae; genus Chrysogorgia; species Chrysogorgia sp. JL179-B06. Next base: position 3,378,105 of record JAYKKM010000044.1, read on the forward strand.
ATGCTTGTCGCACGTGGAACTACCATTGTGGAAGAAATATGCTCTGAAATATTGCTGCTGCTGCTAGAGACCGTGTCATTATAACACGTTTACATCCGTTACGACCGCTTTGGAAAGAATCCCCGATTTACCACTGTTCATCATTATGGTTTTATTATTTTTGAGTTAATCTGATTACGGCCAAAGCAACGAAGAGAGACAGTTGTCCAACAAGTTGTTATACGTAGAAAACAGTTTCACCAAGATTTTATTCTCAAATAAAAGTTTGGTTCACCCTGAACTCAGGATTATATCAACCTTCATAAAACAAAAATCTTGGAACTCGAATATATTATAGACGTCAATGGACATATATATAACGTCCTATTTTTGCATCCTCTTCCGTCCTGGATTATTTTGCTGGTTTTGCTGAACAAAATATCACCACAGCTCCATTAATGACATGTTGTCCTGAGTTGTTGTCCCACCTGGTTGCTGCTGGCGAAATAGTTTCAAAATCCCAAACCTTCGCATGGTGTCATATTGCTTTAAAAGGGTAGTCATATTGCTTTAAAAGGGTAGTAAGACGGAGAATCGTCTATACAATTTTTATTTTATCGATTAGTACTCAAAAAATGAAGAAGAATAGCATTCTTACTTGGTCAACATCCAGTTATGTTGTTCCAGAGATATTCAAGTTTTTTCAAGATGCAAATGAACTTATGACGTCATCTACTCCTTAATTTAAACTAAAGCATTAGCTATACACACTAGTGCAGTGTACCATTCTTAGTAGCAAACATCTGCAACGTTTCAGCACCATCTAGCCGCTATCTTCAAAGATATTCCTCATTTTTAGAATTTGAGTGAGTAAATGAAGTCATTAGCTATTTCGTTTGCAGCTTTTAAAAACTTAAATATCTCTGGAACAAGATAAGACATTGACAAAGTAAGACCGCTATTCTTGCTTATTTCGAATGCACTTCTAGATAAAGCCCATTTGGGAAACGCCCTCATAGCGTCGCAAGTAAAGCTATACAAAGACATACTATATATAATTTTAAAAGTATATATTTTACCCGTTAAGGTTGGGACACACGAGGCGACAAATCGCGTGGACAGTTGCGGGGACAAATCCCGTCGTATGCACCATGCGAAGTCTTGTCGTGGGGACAAAATGTTGTCTCCACAACATGTCCCATCTTAAATTAAACCAATCAAAGAAAGCTATTTTATTTTATTTTTCCTTCTCTGACATGTTCCCTCGTGTGTCCTCAACAGGAGAAAGCGATTTGTCCCCTCGTGTGTCCTATAACCTTTAAGATAAATAAATTAAAGTGTAGATGCTGGCATTTTTTAACGCAAAATCAGTCGGTCTTCTTGAAAAAATAATTTCAAAATGTGCAAGGGCTGGGCTTCTCCGACAGACGGACTGCTTTTGCGTTAAAAAATCCTAGCATCTGCAGTTTAATTTATTAATCATAATGGGGATTTGCAACCGAAATAATATTTTTCTGCAAGCACCCACTAGTACGTGTTACCGCAATTTCTGAAACAGTTCTGACTTGAAAGGCGATATTACATTGCTTTTTATTTGAGTTAAATAATAACATATGTTTAATGTTAGTATTTGAAAAGGTAATATATATATATATATATATATATACACATGTGTGTGTGTGTGTGTTAGTAATTCTAATATTATTTGAACTAAAGAACTGGTTAACTTTTTAGAATTAATTTCAAAAACATTTAAACTCTGTCTTTGAAGTTTATTATAAATAGTTTATTATGTGTCTTAATATGTTGTTCACATTAAAAGTTTAAAAAGTTGATTTAAAAAAATTCTAGTTAATACGTATGCTGCCTAATAAATTGCAAGAATGCTTAGTTAGGTTTTTAGTCTTCCATTAGGATTTTCAAATCCTTTGTTTCTCAAATCCTTTGTTTTGTAATAAATATCAGGAGCGTAGGAAGCAGGGTCAATATTATAATAGGGGGGGGGGGGGGGCGGAATAGCTTTCGGCCCCCCAAAAAAATAATTGAATTTGAAAGAAAAATTGCAGCAATAAAATTGAATTCGAAAGTAGAAGTTCGAAAACAACATCTTCCTATTAATGTTCTGTTAAACTGTCATGTTATGTAATTAAAAAAAAAAATCACATATCTTTTCATGTTAACCCGAGTGTTTTACTAAACTAAAGTACTAATATTTCTCTAGTTTACGCAGCCCTACTCTAGTAGGCTTTCTTTTTTAACTAAGCAGAAGGGCGGAAATCGCGGAATGATTGAGGCTAAAAGGTAACCCGAATGAAAAAACGTCCGGAATGTCCATGTCGGACTCGTTGACCATTGCATTAATATATGTTGTCAGTGGTTCCCAGGAAACTATTCGATTGGGGGCCCACTGCTCACAGCGGGAGAGGAGGATGTGTCATTGTTTGGGGCCTACTTGGGGTCCACCACAGTCCTAAATTGAAATTTTATAAACTTCTGAGCTGAAAAATCACCGCCCAGAATGGAGGAAATGCCATTTGCGGGAATCTAAATTTCAAAATTTTTAGGGGGGCATACCCCCGGACCCTCCTACAAAGCCTCACGCCTAGCTTCGCCACTGACAGGTACAACGAAAATGTTGCTTTGGTCGCCCCCCCAAGTTTACAAAGCTTCCTACGCCCCCTGTTTTGTATGATATTTTTTATTGGAAAACTCACCATTCGCGACACAAGAACGCCACTTCTATTCTCTTTCACTTCGCTCAGACGAATAGAAAATATTTCACATATAAGTGAATACAACGAGACAAGTTGCAGGTGACCGGTCAGCACTATAGGTCAAAATGTTTATTACAAAATGCATCTTAGTTACAGTTTTAATTGTCATGCTAAGACCCAGGTGTCATAACTGGGCACGTAGTGTACAGAAAGAAGTTTATGGAATGTTCGGTATTATCCATATAGTAACAAATTAAGAAAAGTTAGTTTTACAATAAAGAAAATTAATACATTATTGGGAAAATATAGGTATGAATATAAACAGCTATTCATTATAAAATGACGCTAAGTTATAGATATAGAACGATAGGATGGAAAAAAATGTCGATGGATACGAAAGTATACCCGGAAAACCTGGCTGACTGTCTGGAAGGTGTCAAGTGCTAGTTAATGTAAAGGGAGTGGTATATATACTAGATGAAATCCCATGAGAGCCCGCATATGGCGGGCACGTTGAATAAGTGAATAACAACGAAATGAAATTCATTTAATTACTTAAGCTCCATATAGTTTACTATAGCCAACAGGGACTATCTGTCTTTGATTTTTTAAGATGCTAAAATGAATCAGTTGTCGAAGGTTTTCGTGTAGTTTAGAACACAAATTACGGCTCTGTTACAGTAACTATAGAGCGCAGGTGGTCTGTCCAAGTCTCCAAGATGGCCGGCATCGAACAATGGATTTCTCGATCCAGTCTCCCTGCATAGAGATTGTGAGATAGATAGAGATTGTGTTCAGCAAAGTACTGATATTTTGTACTTAAGTAAAAGTATGGCCTGAAAATCGTACTTAGTAAAAGTAAAAGTATGGCAAAAAAATATTCCAGAAAAGTACTTCTGAAACAAACTATATATTCTCGAACCATCAACCAACATGACAAATGACAATTGATAATCTGGTACTGTACTTTAATCTGGGCGCTGTTTGGCGGTGCCAACTCAACAGTTGCCAATCACGTACACATGCAAACAACTTCACGCACTTGCTTCACGAAATTTCTCCACTCTAGATCTCCAGCGGATGGATAGAGTGGACCGAGTATTGCACGACTCCGCGTTCCGAATTTCTTTTTTTACTTTGCCGATAAAACAAAAAGTAACGAAGTTAAAAAGTAATTATTTAACAAAAATATACTTCGTTACAAGTAAATACTGATTTTTTTACTAAAGTAAAGGCGAATACTGTCTATGGGTCGGACCTCCACTCAGGGTCTACAGCTTTATCTCCTTGTCTCGTTTTGGCAGGCAACTCCCCGCGATTTTTTTCTCGCCCCAATCCCCCGAGAGTTGCCTGCGGAGGCAATCTCGTTCCCAGAGCCTCATCCATCACCGGAAGTGTTTTGATTGGTTAGCTAAGGATTGCCTTTAATTAGATTAACTCTTATTATTTTTTCCCGGTCCGTATCCTACCAAATCCTGCTTTCTGATTGGCTAACGAGCGGTCCGTATGAGCCCATACGGACCGCTCGACATAATTTCAGTTTTAAATGCCTTTTATAAGCCTTAAAATTTCTAAAAACATTTGAAAATGAACTCAAACGAGATTGAACATATTGAAAGACATATATAAGTGATTTTTTTATCCGATAGAGACTTAACTCTCAATTTCCTTTGACGAAGAAAAAGCACAGACTTTTCTTTTTTGTCCACTAGAAATACTGATGCAGACGACCAAAAAAATCAAGTGAGGATATTAAGGAAAAAATAAATAAATTATTTACCGTCTTGGTCGGTCCGTATTGAGAAATATTTCCCTTGGTCTCAAAAACGTCCCTCGGCCTGCGGCCTCAGGCCGTTTTTGAGACCTCGGGAAATATTTCTCCATACGGACCTCCCAGCCGGTAAATAACATATATATATTTTTTTCGTTCAAACGGTATTGTACTTCGTTCTTATGACAGAGTTTACACCAAAAAAGTTATCTTCTGACAAAGTTTTAGTCTTGTCGTGTTTCCAGAAAAGCTCAAAAAAAACTTGTCCACGTTTAAATGGATTGACATTCTACGCGAAATGCAAGAAAGAGCGCCTGGTCTAAACGTTAACGAAGACTCAAGTCGCATTATTCAGAGAGTTTATATCCATCCATGGTGCAAAAAATTGCCTCAGTTATTCTTGGCTCAGGAAATGCGACCAAAAAGTATCTTGATTTCTCCAACTAAATCATCGGACGTAGTGTTTATATTGCAGAACAGAAACGAGAACACAAGCCATCGAGAATCAAAACAAAGATTGATCAAAGATTTTCCCACGCCTCACGAAGACACGAACATAGCGTCAGCCGTCAGGTGTATCATGGTCGTTTATGAAAATATGTTACCGTTAATTTTTGTGCTGTCAAGTCTTTTATTGTTTGAAGTTTCAACAATCAGCCAACACCTATTAATAAATACACAATGCAGTGTTTATCGACCTTTTTGATTTCATTGCCGCGAGTTACATAAATTCTAAAATCATATTCTTTTCTGTCCCAAATCCCAATTGGTTGCTAATTTAAACACCAGACAACAATTTTTTTCACCTCTGAAGAGATCCTTGAGAATTATTAACGTGTCTAGGGAAGATTATTGCCGAAGAACTCGATATTAGCACAGTTCTCACGTCCCAGAAACTGCTCGGTCTATTACTGGCGCATGCTCTATCAATAGAGCCTCCGTTTGCGTGGGGGGGGGGGGGGGGGGAAGTACCATATTCAACTTCCGGTCTTCCAGACCATAGCGAGAATCGAGATCATGTAAATTTACAGATATATCAAGAAAAACAAGCTGAGTTTGTCATATTTCTTATCTGTAAGTAAAGTAGAGTAGTTTTGTGTTTTACTTACAGTTACATTGATGTTTAGTGTACTATATTAGGCCAACGGATTTGAGGTTTCAGTTTACCGTCCGAAGATTTTTAAAATGTGATGCGCCTTTTGTTCATTATTCATTATTTGAATTATAGTCATTATATTCGTTATCTTGTCCGAAAACATAATGAAATCGATCTGTGGACCTCTCATCCTTGTCACTGGCGCCCATTCGTAGCGACAGATAATTTCTTCGGTGATCGCACACCGCTTTAGTATCATCGTTTCGGGAAATTGCGAATGATATCGAACAAATACAAATGGCGACCGATTTTGCGGTCGAACGTATCGATGGCTTCGCTATTAAAAAGTGTGTACACGTTGTGCAAATGATGTAAATATTATATTTTAAAGTTCTGATGTGGAAAATCTCCCAATGAAAATTATTTTGAATAATGAAAAATTCATGTGGTAGTTTCATAAGACTCGTAGCTTTGAGAAGCTATGATTTTATTCGTTGAGCCTAATTGCCTGGTAGTCGTGGTATTTGTGCTTGACTACCTAGACTACCAAGACTACCTTTTAGGGTTAGGGTTAGCTAGGGTACCAAGACTACCTAGACTACCAAGACAGGACTACTTGGCGGGTGCGAGACCCTGGGCACGAGGTTGGACTACCAAGACATACCAAGATATTGGTTCAGCCAATCAGAGGCAATCTTCTTTGAGCTCCCATGCTGCCGTTGTTACCTATAAACTTGCAAATATTAATTACACTGTAGAACAATATAACTTTTTATACTAACGTTTCATAATTAACTCAAATTGTGTATAAATATTAAAGTTTAACATGAGACAATGTAATACATTTATTTCATATTAAGTTGAATTTTGTTTGAAATTGTAATTTTCGGGGGGTCGCTACTTTCGGGGGGTAACGTAGCTGCTAGGGGTATCGTTACTTTCGGGATTTATTAGCAAACACTGAATTTTATAGCTACTGAACTTTACGGTAGATGATATATAGACAAAAGCTATATATATATTATATACATATTCCACTGATTTTTTCAGTGTGGCAGGTTCCCGGGACATCTGCCTTGGCATAGTTATCATGGTGACCCTCAACTGCTTACTCTATTACCGAGCCTGCAAATTTGCAATGGCTCCATTGCTTGCTCTATTGCGTATTGCTTGCTGTATTGCGTATTTTTTCTCAATTAGCGTATTGCTTGCTCTATTGCGTATTGCTTGCTCTATTGCGTATTGCTTGCTCTATTGCATATTGCTTGCTCTATTGCGTATTACTTGCTCTATTGCGTATTACTTGCTCTATTGCATATTACTTGCTCTATTGCATACTCTATTTCTCAGTCTTGGCCTCCTATGGCATCTACCCAACACAACGGATATCTAGCAATTAAATAATTCTATTCTATTTTAGTCTATTCTTTGTGTAACCTTTGGAATCTTTCGAATAATGTGATCCTTCTCAATTTGGTGGCAGATGCATTATAAGGTGTGGTACTTTTTAGACTATAGTTGCTAACAAATATTTATGCTGATAGACGTACCTATACTGTACCCTAAATTTCTTCAAGATGCAACTGTAACCACACTATTTTTTTATTTGGCCTTTGGCTGGCAGTTTTTAGTTCACTCACCTGCAGTTTTTGCACATTTGTTTGAACATTAATTTCTAATTGGTGTCAATTTGTGTTTCTGTGACAGAAAACATCAAATTTTGGTTGCTCTACGCCACATACAGTACAGTGAAATGGAAGTAGGTCATGAAGTAAGTAAGATTACTTGACATGTTTGAATTTTCAGTGACGGATCCAGCTTGTTCTGGTGGGGGAGGGGTGCTAACGAAGTGAGATCAGGCGTGGGGTGCGACCGAGGCAGGGTGGAGTGCTCCTAAGGGAGCTACAGCAGGGGTCTGGGGACACAGCCCCCAGCAGCCCCCAGGGTCCAAGCTGGTGGGAGAAATTTTTTTTATACCTACTGTATTAATACCTATGAATCATATGATAGCTAATATATGAATCATATATCTATGAAGCATTATCGCTATGATACCTAATACCTAAAAATTGGATTTGACAAGGTAATTGGCACCCTCACTGCACCCCCATTGGCCAACCCCTGTAAATCCATCACTGGGTAAATTGAACAAAAATTCATATTATAATGTATCCAACACCTCATTACTGTATAATAATAATAAAAATAAGATCTACATTTGTATAGCACTAAAACTATGAAATATTCTAAGATAAAAGACAAATAAGCTAATACCTATCATTATATCTTTGACTAAAGGGGTGGCGCATATGAAGAATCAGCACGTTGTGGTGTATGTTTGAGGCGTTCCACTAGGGTTTTCAAAGCCCAGAAGTGCTTTTCTGGCGATTTCTGATGAGAATTTTTGCGAAATTAGAGCACCACGCCGTTGCTAAAAATGCACGATTACAAAGGGGCATCAAGATTATGAAACACTTTAATATAAACTCAGAAGTACTCAGAAAAACTCAGAAGTAGAATGATTGACATGGTAAAAAACAGAAAACACTTGTTTGCGCCACGTCCCTGCATCCGCCACTGTAATATATAGCTCATATCCTCAAAAAAATGATTCTGAGTCCCGGACAGGGATTGAACCATCTGATTGCCAATACTCATCATTCTATCGAACCAGTACATTATTGCAACCTTTGCTCTCCATCTGAGTCTTGGTAGCTCAATGGTTAGTGTCTTTGTAGCTCAATGGTTAGAGTGTCTTAGTAGCTCAATGGTTAGAGAGTCTTACTCTCAATGATTAGAGAGTCTTAGTAGCTCAATGGTTAGAGTGTCTTAGTAGCTCAATGATTAGAGAGTCTTAGTAGCACAATGATTAGAGTGTCTTAGTAGCTCAATGGTTAGAGAGTCTTAGTAGCTCAATGGTTAGAGTGTCTTAGTAGCTCAATGGTTAGAGTGTCTTAGTAGCTCAATGATTAGAGAGTCTTAGTAGCTCAATGGTTAGAGAGTCTTAGTAGCACAATAGTTAGAGAGTCTTAGTAGGTCAATGATTAGAGAGTCTTACTCTCAATGATTAGAGAGTCTTAGTAGCTCAATGGTTAGAGAGTCTTAGTAGCACAATAGTTAGAGAGTCTTAGTAGCTCAATGGTTAGAGAGTCTTACTCTCAATGATTAGAGAGTCTTAGTATCTCAATGGTTAGAGTGTCTTAGTAGCTCAATGATTAGAGAGTCTTAGTAGCACAATGATTAGAGTGTCTTAGTAGCTCAATGGTTAGAGAGTCTTAGTAGCTCAATGGTTAGAGTGTCTTAGTAGCTCAATGGTTAGAGTGTCTTAGTAGCTCAATGATTAGAGAGTCTTAGTAGCTCAATGGTTAGAGAGTCTTAGTAGCACAATAGTTAGAGAGTCTTAGTAGCTCAATAGTTAGAGAGTCTTAGTAAATCAATAGTTAGAGAGTCTTAGTAGCTCAATAGTTAGAGAGTCTTAGTAGCTCAATAGTTAGAGAGTCTTAGTAGCTCAATAGTTAGAGAGTCTTAGTAGCTCAATAGTTAGAGTGTCTTAGTAGCTCAATAGTTAGAGAGTCTTAGTAGCTCAATGGTTAGAGTGTCTTAGTAGCTCAATGATTAGAGAGTCTTAGTAGCTCAATGGTTAGAGAGTCTTAGTAGCTCAATGATTAGAGAGTCTTAGTAGCTCAATGGTTAGAGTGTCTTTGTAGCTCAATGATTAGAGAGTCTTAGTAGCTCAATGGTTAGAGTGTCTTAGTAGCTCAATAGTTAGAGAGTCTTAGTAGCTCAATAGTTAGAGAGTCTTAGTAGCTCAATAGTTAGAGCGTCTTAGTAGCTCAATAGTTAGAGTGTCTTAGTAGCTCAATAGTTAGAGTGTCTTAGTATCTCAATAGTTAGAATGTCTAAGTAGCTCAATGGTTAGAGAGTCTTAGTAGCTCAATGGTTAGAGTGTCTTAGTAGCTCAATGGTTAGAGAGTCTTAGTAGGTCAATAGTTAGAGTGTCTTAGTAGCTCAATAGTTAGAGTGTCTTAGTATCTCAATAGTTAGAATGTCTAAGTAGCTCAATGGTTAGAGAGTCTTAGTAGCTCAATGGTTAGAATGTCTTAGTAGCTCAATAGTTAGAGCGTCTTAGTAGGTCAATAGTTAGAGTGTCTTAGTAGCTCAATAGTTAGAGTGTCTTAGTATCTCAATAGTTAGAATGTCTAAGTAGCTCAATGGTTAGAGAGTCTTAGTAGCTCAATGGTTATTGTGTCTTAGTAGGTCAATGATTAGAGAGTCTTAGTAGCACAATAGTTAGAGAGTCTTAGTAGCACAATGGTTAGAATGTCTTAGTAGCTCAATGGTTAGAGTGTCTTAGTAGCTCAATGGTTAGAGTGTCTTGGTAGCTCAATGATTAGAGTGTCTTAGTATCTCAATAGTTAGAATGTCTAAGTAGCTCAATAGTTAGAGAGTCTTAGTAGGTCAATGATTAGAGAGTCTTAGTAGCTCAATGGTTAGAGTGTCTTAGTAGCTCAATAGTTAGAGAGTCTTAGTAGCACAATAGTTAGAGAGTCTTAGTAGCTCAATAGTTAGAGAGTCTTAGTAGCTCAATAGTTAGAGAGTCTTAGTAGCTCAATAGTTAGAGAGTCTTAGTAGCTCAATAGTTAGAGCGTCTTAGTAGCTCAATAGTTAGAGTGTCTTAGTAGCTCAATGGTTAGAGAGTCTTAGTAACTCAATAGTTAGAGAGTCTTAGTAGCACAATGGTTAGAGTGTCTTAGTAGCTCAATGGTTAGAGTGTCTTAGTAGGTCAATAGTTAGAGTGTCTTAGTAGCTCAATAGTTAGAGTGTCTTAGTAGCACAATAGTTAGAGAGTCTTAGTAGCACAATAGTTAGAGAGTCTTAGTAGCACATTGGTTAGAGTGTCTTAGTAGCTCAATGGTTAGAGTGTCTTAGTAGCTCAATAGTTAGAGAGTCTTAGTAGCACAATAGTTAGAGAGTCTGAGTAGCACAATGGTTAGAACGTCTTAGTAGGTCAATAGTTAGAGTGTCTTAGTAGCACAATAGTTAGAGAGTCTTAGTAGCTCAATAGTTAGAGTGTTTGTAGCTCAATGGTTAGAGAGTCTTAGTAGCTCAATGGTTAGAGAGTCTTAGTAGCTCAATGGTTAGAGAGTCTTAGTAGCTCAATGGTTAGAGAGTCTTAGTAGGTCAATGGTTAGAGTGTCTTAGTAGCTCAATGATTAGAGAGTCTTAGTAGCTCAATGGTTAGAGTGTCTTAGTAGCACAATGGTTAGAGAGTCTTAGTAGTTCAATGGTTAGAGAGTCTTAGTAGCTCAATGGTTAGAGAGTCTTAGTAGGTCAATGGTTAGAGTGTCTTAGTAGCTCAATGGTTAGAATGTCTTAGTAGGTCAATGATTAGAGAGTCTTGGTAGCTCAATGGTTAGAGTGTCTTAGTAGCTCAATGGTTAGAGTGTCTTAGTAGCTCAATAGTTAGAGAGTCTTAGTAGCACAATAGTTAGAGAGTCTTAGTAGCACAATAGTTAGAGAGTCTTAGTAGGTCAATGGTTAGAGTGTCTTAGTAGCTCAATGGTTAGAATGTCTTAGTAGGTCAATGATTAGAGAGTCTTAGTAGCACAATAGTTAGAGAGTCTTAGTAGCACAATAGTTAGAGAGTCTTAGTAGCACAATGGTTAGAGTGTCTTAGTAGCTCAATAGTTAGAGTGTCTTAGTATCTCAATAGTTAGAATGTCTAAGTAGCTCAATGGTTAGAGAGTCTTAGTAGCTCAATGGTTAGAGTGTCTTAGTATCTCAATAGTTAGAATGTCTAAGTAGCTCAATGGTTAGAGAGTCTTAGTAGCTCAATGGTTAGAGTGTCTTAGTATCTCAATAGTTAGAATGTCTAAGTAGCTCAATGGTTAGAGTGTCTTAGTATCTCAATAGTTAGAATGTCTAAGTAGCTCAATGGTTAGAGAGTCTTAGTAGCTCAATGGTTAGAGTGTCTTAGTATCTCAATAGTTAGAATGTCTAAGTAGCTCAATGGTTAGAGAGTCTTAGTAGCTCAATGGTTAGAGTGTCTTAGTATCTCAATAGTTAGAATGTCTAAGTAGCTCAATGGTTAGAGAGTCTTAGTAGCTCAATGATTAGAGTGTCTTAGTAGCTCAATGATTAGAGAGTCTTAGTAGCTCAATGATTAGAGAGTCTTAGTAGCTCAATGGTTAGAGTGTCTTAGTAGCACAATAGTTAGAGTGTCTTGGTAGCTCAATGGTTAGAGTGTCTTAGTAGCTCAATAGTTAGAGAGTCTTAGTAGCACAATAGTTAGAGAGTCTTAGTAGCACAATAGTTAGAGAGTCTTAGTAGGTCAATGGTTAGAGTGTCTTAGTAGCTCAATGGTTAGAATGTCTTAGTAGGTCAATGATTAGAGAGTCTTAGTAGCACAATAGTTAGAGAGTCTTAGTAGCACAATAGTTAGAGAGTCTTAGTAGCACAATGGTTAGAGTGTCTTAGTAGCTCAATAGTTAGAGTGTCTTAGTATCTCAATAGTTAGAATGTCTAAGTAGCTCAATGGTTAGAGAGTCTTAGTAGCTCAATGGTTAGAGTGTCTTAGTATCTCAATAGTTAGAATGTCTAAGTAGCTCAATGGTTAGAGAGTCTTAGTAGCTCAATGGTTAGAGTGTCTTAGTATCTCAATAGTTAGAATGTCTAAGTAGCTCAATGGTTAGAGTGTCTTAGTATCTCAATAGTTAGAATGTCTAAGTAGCTCAATGGTTAGAGAGTCTTAGTAGCTCAATGGTTAGAGTGTCTTAGTATCTCAATAGTTAGAATGTCTAAGTAGCTCAATGGTTAGAGAGTCTTAGTAGCTCAATGGTTAGAGTGTCTTAGTATCTCAATAGTTAGAATGTCTAAGTAGCTCAATGGTTAGAGAGTCTTAGTAGCTCAATGATTAGAGTGTCTTAGTAGCTCAATGATTAGAGAGTCTTAGTAGCTCAATGATTAGAGAGTCTTAGTAGCTCAATGGTTAGAGTGTCTTAGTAGCACAATAGTTAGAGTGTCTTGGTAGCTCAATGGTTAGAGTGTCTTAGTAGCACAATAGTTAGAGTGTCTTGGTAGCTCAATGGTTAGAGCATCTTGGTAGCTCAATGGTTAGAGTGTCTTAGTAGCTCAATGGTTAGAGTGTCTTAGTAGCTCAATGCTTAGAGAGTCTTAGCAGCTCAATAGTTAGAGAGTCTTAGTAGCTCAATGGTTAGAGCATCTTGGTAGCTCAATGGTTAGAGTGTCTTAGTAGCTCAATGGTTAGAGTGTCTTAGTAGCTCAATGGTTAGAGTGTCTTGGTAGTTCAATGGTTAGAGTGTCTTAGCAGCTCAATAGTTAGAGAGTCTTAGTAGGTCAATGATTAGAGAGTCTTAGTAGCTCAATGGTTAGAGTGTCTTAGTATCTCAATAGTTAGAATGTCTAAGTAGCTCAATGGTTAGAGAGTCTTAGTAGCTCAATAGTTAGAGAGTCTTAGTAGCTCAATAGTTAGAATGTCTTAGTAGCTCAATGGTTAGAGCGTCTTAGTAGCTCAATGGTTAGAGTGTCTTAGTAGCACAATAGTTAGAGAGTCTTAGTAGCTCAATAGTTAGAGAGTCTTAGTAGCTCAATAGTTAGAGAGTCTTAGTAGCTCAATGGTTAGAGCGTCTTAGTAGCTCAATGGTTAGAGAGTCTTAGTAGCACAATAGTTAGAGAGTCTTAGTAGCTCAATAGTTAGAGAGTCTTAGTAGCTCAATGGTTAGAGTGTCTTAGTATCTCAATAGTTAGAATGTCTAAGTAGCTCAATGGTTAGAGTGTCTTAGTATCTCAATAGTTAGAATGTCTAAGTAGCTCAATGGTTAGAGAGTCTTAGTAGCTCAATGGTTAGAGTGTCTTAGTAGGTCAATGATTAGAGAGTCTTAGTAGCTCAATATAGTTAGAGTATCTTAGTAGCTCAATGATTAGAGAGTCTTAGTAGGTCAATGATTAGAGTGTCTTAGCAGCTCAATAGTTAGAGAGTCTTAGTAGCACAATAGTTAGAGAGTCTTAGTAGCTCAATAGTTAGAGAGTCTTAGTAGCTCAATAGTTAGAGAGTCTTAGTAGCTCAATAGTTAGAGCGTCTTAGTAGCTCAATAGTTAGAGTGTCTTAGTAGCTCAATGGTTAGAGAGTCTTAGTAACTCAATAGTTAGAGAGTCTTAGTAGCACAATGGTTAGAGTGTCTTAGTAGCTCAATGGTTAGAGTGTCTTAGTAGGTCAATAGTTAGAGTGTCTTAGTAGCTCAATAGTTAGAGTGTCTTAGTAGCACAATAGTTAGAGAGTCTTAGTAGCACAATAGTTAGAGAGTCTTAGTAGCACAATGGTTAGAGTGTCTTAGTAGCTCAATGGTTAGAGTGTCTTAGTAGCTCAATAGTTAGAGAGTCTTAGTAGCACAATAGTTAGAGAGTCTTAGTAGCACAATGGTTAGAGCGTCTTAGTAGGTCAATAGTTAGAGTGTCTTAGTAGCACAATAGTTAGAGAGTCTTAGTAGGTCAATAGTTAGAGAGTCTTAGTAGCTCAATAGTTAGAATGTTTGTAGCTCAATAGTTAGAGTGTCTTAGTAGCTCAATGGTTAGAGTGTCTTAGTAGCTCAATAGTTAGAGAGTCTTAGTAGCACAATGGTTAGAGCGTCTTAGTAGGTCAATAGTTAGAGTGTCTTAGTAGCACAATAGTTAGAGAGTCTTAGTAGCTCAATGGTTAGAGAGTCTTAGTAGCTCAATAGTTAGAATGTTTGTAGCTCAATAGTTAGAGAGTCTTAGTAGGTCAATAGTTAGAGAGTCTTAGTAGCTCAATAGTTAGAATGTTTGTAGCTCAATAGTTAGAGTCTTAGTAGGTCAATAGTTAGAGAGTCTTAGTAGCTCAATAGTTAGAATGTTTGTAGCTCAATAGTTAGAGAGTCTTAGTAGCTCAATGGTTAGAGAGTCTTAGTAGCTCAATAGTTAGAGTGTTTGTAGCTCAATGGTTAGAGAGTCTTAGTAGGTCAATGGTTAGAGTGTCTTAGTAGCTCAATGGTTAGAATGTCTTAGTAGGTCAATGATTAGAGAGTCTTAGTAGCACAATAGTTAGAGAGTCTTAGTAGCACAATAGTTAGAGAGTCTTAGTAGCTCAATAGTTAGAGAGTCTTAGTAGCACAATAGTTAGAGAGTCTTAGTAGCTCAATGGTTAGAGAGTCTTAGTAGCTCAATGGTTAGAGAGTCTTAGTAGATCAATAGTTAGAGTGTCTTGGTAGCTCAATGGTTAGAGAGTCTTGGTAGCACAATGGTTAGAGTGTCTTAGTAGATCAATGATTAGAATGTCTTAGTAGCTCAATAGTTAGAGTGTCTTAGTAGGTCAATGGTTAGAGTGTCTTAGTAGCTCAATGGTTAGAATGTCTTAGTAGCACAATAGTTAGAGAGTTTTAGTAGCACAATGGTTAGAGAGTCTTAGTAGCACAATGGTTAGAGAGTCTTAGTAGCTCAATGGTTAGAGAGTCTTAGTAGATCAATAGTTAGAGTGTCTTGGTAGCTCAATGGTTAGAGAGTCTTGGTAGCACAATGGTTAGAGTGTCTTAGTAGATCAATGATTAGAATGTCTTAGTAGCACAATGGTTAGAGAGTCTTAGTAGCTCTATGATTAGAGTGTCTTAGTAGCACAATAGTTTGAGAGTCTTAGTAGCTCAATGGTTAGAGCGTTTTAGTAGCTCAATGGTTAGAGAGTCTTTGTAGCTCAATGGTTAGAGTGTCTTAGTAGCTCAATGGCTAGAGCATCTTAGTAGCTCAATGGTTAGAGTGTCTTAGTAGCTCAATGGTTAGAGTGTCTTAGTAGCTCAATGGTTAGAGTGTCTTTGTAGCTCAATGGTTAGAGTGTCTTAGCAGCTCAATGGTTGGAGTGTCTTAGTAGCTCAATGGTTAGAGTGTCTTATTAGCTCAATGATTAGAGTGTCTTAGTAGCTCAATGGTTAGAGCGTCTTAGTAGCTCAATGGTTAGAGTGTCTTAGTAGCTCAATGGCTAGAGCATCTTAGTAGCTCAATGGTTAGAGTGTCTTAGTAGCTCAATGGTTAGAGTGTCTTAGTAGCTCAATGGTTAGAGTGTCTTAGTAGCTCAATGGTTAGAGTGTCTTAGTAGCTCAATGGTTAGAGTATCTTGGTAGCTCGATGGTTAGAGTGTCTTGGTAGCTCAATGGTTAGAGTATCTTAGGACTTCGTAGCTCAATGGTTAGAATGTCTTAGTAACTCAATGGTTAGCTAATCAAAAGATTACATGAGGTTCGATTCCTGTTCGGGACTCAGAAACATTTTCTGAAGATTTGAGCTTGATGATATCGTCTGCAGTTTCTTGTCTTTAAAAAATGTGTGATCAATGAAAAGGGTGTGCCTGCTTAGGAATTCAAGATATGAGGACAGTGATTGCTATCATTGTAACTGTTTATGCAAATAAAATGACAATGATGAAATGAGTAGTATGATTAATAGTGGTCACAAAATGACCCTATTTTGACTATCGAGCCACCAATATTATGGTTTGTTTTATGCTACAGATATTTCAACGAAGAAATAGAAATATCTTGATGACAATTCAGTTTGTTGCTGAAACAGCAAGAATGCTTCGAGAGAAAGGAAGACTGCAGGATTTTGAGTTCATAGCAGATAGATCGATTGAACTCCTTCGAGGTAATTTACAACTTAAAAAAGAAATGCTAAATGAAATTATTCATAAATGTCTTGCAGGACACACGGCAGTAGAATGTGTAGACATGTTGAAGTACTACCTTGCACTTGAAAAGTTGTTTGATGATTCCGTGAATGAGAAACAATTAAGAGTGCAGAACCTTGTTATGATAGCACAAGCATATCTTTTAACAGGGCATTATAGAGAAGTATTAGAATATACACGTAAAGCAGAAAACATCGCCAAAGAACTTAAAGATAAAAAGGGGGAAGCTTCATGTTGTGAAATGTTTGGGAGTGTTGATTTAAGTCTGGAAGAGTATGAAAAAGCTATTGAGTATTTCCAGAAAAGTCTAGCAATTTGCACTGATATAGGGGATCGGGCAGGTGTAGCAACGAACAATGGACAGTTGGGGGAAGCATATCTTGGTTTAGGAGAGTATAGAAAGGCGATCCAGTTATTCCAGAGAAGTCTGGCAATTAGCACCGAGATAAACGATTGGTCACTAGTAATAAGTAACAATGAAAATTTGGGCGCTTCCTATTTTCGTCTAGGTGAGTATAAAAAAGCTATGGAGTATTATGAAACAAGTCTAGCTATTAGTACTAAAATAGGAGATCGTAAAGGAATAGGAAGGAACTCTTGCAGCTTGGGGGGTGTCTCTCATCAGTTAGGAGAGTGTAAGAAAGCCATCGAGAATTGCGAGGAAGCTCTGGCAATTTCTACTGAAATAGGGGATCAGTCCGTAATTGCAGGTAGCAATGCAGGTTTAGGGATTAGCTATCTTCATTTAGGGAAGTATGAAAAAGCCTTCGAGTATTTCGAGAAAAGTCTGGCAGTTTACACTGAAATAGGCCGTCGATCAGGGATAGCAAGTGGAAATACAAATTTAGGCAATGTCTATCTCAGATTAGGAGAGTGTAAGAAAGCCATTGAATTCTTCCAAATAGCTCTTGAAATTAGCTCTGAAATTGGGGATCGTGGTCGAATAGCCACTAACAATTTAAATTTAGGAAGTGCTTGCTTTAGTTTAGGAGAGTATAGAAGAGCTATCGAGTACTACCAGAAAAGTCTAGATATTAACACTGAAATCGGCAGTCTGTCAGGAATAGAAGTTAGCTATGGACATCTAGGGCATGTCTATATTATTTTAGGAGATTATGAAAGAGCTATCGGATATAGCCAAAACGGTCTGACAATTAGCACTGAAAGTGGGAATCCGTCAGTGATAGCAAGTAAAAATGGAAATTTAGGGAATGCGTATTCTAATTTAGGAGACTGTGAAAAAGCTATCAAGTATTTCCAAAAAAGCTTAGAAATTAGCACTGATATAGGGGATGCGTCAGGAATAGCTAATGGCAATGGAAATTTAGGGAATGCGTATTTTAATTTAGGAGACTGTGAAAAAGCTATCAAGTATTTCCAAAAAAGCTTAGAAATTAGCACTGATATAGAGGATGCGTCAGGAATAGCTACAAGCAATGGAAATATAGCGAATGTCTACGCCCGCTTAGGAGCGTATGAAGAAGCAATCGAGTATTACCAAAGAGGTCTATCAATTAACACTAAAATAGGGGATCGGTCAGGAATAGCAACAAACTATTTGAACTTGGGGAACACCTATTCTCAATTAGTGGAGTATGAAAAAGCCTTTGCGTTCTTTGAGAAAAGTTTAGAAATTAGTGTTGAAATTGAAGATTTAAGAGCTGAAAGTTGGTGCCTTGCAAGCATTGGTTTAACTTACTTCTCTCAAGGTGAGTCTAAAATTGACAAACTTGAAGCTTTGAGCATATTTCAACAAGCAGTATCTTACTTAAAGAGGTCTGTCAACTGTAGTGATCGGATGTTTTCGAGATTGCATGTTGATCAAAATAAGATATCGTTCACAAAAGAATACTTTCGCTTATATGTGACATTAATGTGTTGTTTTATTTTGATGGAACGTATTGACGCCGCGTTGCTAGTTATTGATCTTGGAAAGGCCAAGGCACTGCATGCTTTTATTGAGAAACGAAAGAAACCAGAGAGTGATCACATGGCAGATTATACTCACAAGACTTGGGAAAGAATTGATAGCCATGAAGAAAACATACAAATGGAAGAAATTGAGAGAGCTCTCAAACTAAGAACGGAGAATTCTTCTGTTATAGTTTACGCTTTTAGTCATAACCAGTTTCTGAATATTTGGGTTGTTAATGGCAAGAATGATATCAATATTTTCGAACAGAGAGAAATTGTGAAAGCATCTATTTTTAGTCACTTAGTGCAGCTGCTTGGTGATCTTAATGTGAATTTATCGCGAGAATCGTCCTTTCATAAACTTGACTCCGACCCCACCCATAGTTGGCAAATTCTTGAATTGGACAGAAAGCCAAATGAAAAATCTAAATGTGCCACAGAACATGAGACAGAAACTAGTGACTTAGTCTTGTGCAAATCCGAAACCACGCCTTCACAAAAGCAACATTCAGGCGAAAGCATATTCGCAGACAATACACCCGAACCTACTAATACTTCGGAGCAGATTTTAGAAATGTTACATCAAATACTGTTACCTCCTGCAGTTAAAGATTGCATTAAAGGAACTAAACTTATCATTGTTCCTGACGAATTTCTATTTTTCGCGCCATTTTGCTCATTGTCAGATGAAAATGGCTGCCCTTTGTCACAAAGTTACAGTATTCAAATAACACCTTCATTACACTCTTTAGTGTCCAGCATGACACGATCACGTGATCCTAGTCTTGGTTTTGCGTTGTTCGTTGGTAATCCTACCGTAGGGAAAGTTAGTTTTCGTGGAAATGATATTAAGCCTGGTGAGTTACCTAGCGCCACAGAAGAAGTCAATTGTCTTGCTCGGCTTTTTCAAGCTCAACCCTTAGTTGAGGGTGAAGCAACAAAGGAGAGAGTTTTGAAATGTATCGATGGAGCTAGTATAATCCATATTGCTGCCCATGGCGACGAAGAGCACGGAGAAATCCTTCTTGCCCCGAACCCTAATGTCGAAGAACAAACAGGCACGTCTATTCCAATTGAAGAATCCTATCTTTTAAGAGAACTAGACATTTTGGATATTAACATAAGAGCACGGTTGGTTGTTCTTTGTTGTTGTCATACGGGAAGTGGTAAAATTTCCTCAGAAGGCGTCATTGGTTTGGCCCGGGCATTTCTTGCTGCCGGTGCTCGCTCTGTCCTCGCTACGCTCTGGCCTATTCACGATGAAGGCACAAAAGAGTTCATGAAATATTTCTACGACGAAGTTTGCAAAGAAACCTCGGTTTGCGAGGCTTTAAGAAGGACAATGAACCTGTTTCAAAGACACCAAAACAAGGATTTTAGTTCGTTTAAGATTTGGGCTCCGTTTACGATTTACGGAGAGGATGTTAAGTTTACACAACGTGATATTGAAGAAATAAAGCAACAATCTCGTGCAATGTCTTACTAATTTTAACATTGATTATAAGTATAGGTATAAAATAATATGCTGATTCTTTGTATTTTTCGCAGTTACCTCAAATGTCCATAAAAGTCGCCGTCTAACTTCTTATTTTAAAAGGTTTTGTTTAAATTTAAGTTAATGTACGATGCTTTGAGATAGTTCAGTCGCAATAGAGATTGAGAGAGAGTGAACAATGAGTAGAGGGTGATTTCCAAATGCTTGTTTATCTGTGATATATTTGTTAATGTTGAATGGCATTGGTTGTCTTAGTGATCTTAAATGTTATAGTCTTTTTAACAGGCTAAAGTAGATTGTGGATTCTAGTTTAAGTTTTTGCGTTCAAAAGGTTTTAGATATTATTTCTAATTCTGCTGTGATATTATTGATATTGGATGCTATGTGACTGTCAATTTGGTGACGAAAGTACATTCTCTTTAGTTGAACCTTAATATGTGTCTCAAAATAACTGAGCTAGCTTGATGGCTCCTCCAGTTATCAATCAGTCATCCCAACAAAATATTGATAACTTCATTTGTATTTAATTTATCAACAAATCCATACGTACTTTTTTGTAGGAAGTAATTTAGGTTCACATATGACACTCTCAAATGTAGCATAATGTGAAAAATGACGAAAATTATAAAGTTTTTGTGTTGGTCGATGACGTCAATATAACGTCATCAAATTACGTCACCAGACGAAAGAAGTTTGCCTACATTAGCCTTTCGAGGCTCGACATGGTGAGAAATTCTTTTGAATTATAAACACAAAGTCGAGGCTCGAAAGGCTAATTAATTATATGCACATAAAAGAATATTGTTTGGCCACCATTTTTATGAATTCGGTCTATATATTCCACACATAAAATATCTCGGTTATACCTTGAATTTATTGTCCACTCACGATGTATATTGGGTGCTAAACGATCTGTCCTTAGCAACCGGTTGTCTAGCAACGGAATCGTCCGAATACCCTGTGGCTCACACTATAGAGGGTAGTAAATAAAAGCCACCCAATCGGCAGAGATAATATTTTTTTCATATTAACGCTCTGTAAAAGTTAACTCTTACAATTGGGACAACTTTTCTCCATGTCATCATGATCTTATAGATATTTGAAATTTGCGGTAACACACGTTGAGTTAATTGACAATGATAATGAAAGATTATGTTGTGTTGCATTGAATAGCACTATAAATCATACCTACCAGTTAAATTTCAGATTGTTTTAGGTATGAGTAAACTGTAACGGGTTCATGCAATGAATATTATTTTGGTTGATTTAGTTGCATATTCACAGTCAAAATTGAGGTCGCAATTATGTTGGTGAAATGCGTTTCTGTGGGAAAACGTTTTTCTCACTTGTCCATTTTATTTTATCTATGAGTTGAGATATCTGTATTTTTTGGTTTAAACAATATGAACTAGACGTATTATGTTCATATGTGTATTAAAGGGATACTCCAGCCAAAATACAAATGTAGTTCATATGAAAGATCTTAATGACTTTAGTTTATTTCCAAAGTTTCAGTATTCCTATCAAGTTAGTTGAAAATTTGAGCATTTTGACGCCATATTTGTTTTTAAAAAGATGACGTTATTGAGTGCTTCTTTATCGGCAGTGGAGTTGTTTTGATGGCGATCACATAGTGATAGCTGTTGTGAGTGCGATCACATAGTGATAGCTGTTGTGAGTGCTCTTTGGAGGAAAATTAGTCGAAATAAACTATTTAGTTCCTCATGCAGGAAAGTAGAGGAGCTTCTTAAGCATAATACGAGATAGAAGTACTCGTGACGTTATATATGAGAAACAAATATGGCGTCGAAATTGAATAAACTCTCCAACTTCAATTAGCAATATCTGAACAACATAAAATTTTTAATCATTGGATCAACAAAGATAATCATTTTGCATAAAATGAACACTCTCTCTCAGTCAATGAACAGTTACAATAATTAATTTATATTAGAATTCCATTCTGGTATATTAGCAATATCTTAACTTAATTGATTTGAATGCTGAAACTTTGGATATAAACTAAAGTCATATAAGATATTTCATATGAACTACACTGTCTTGTATTTTAACTGCAGTAGTACCCCTTTAATGTGATCCATTGCAACTGTTTCGCCAGTGTAATCAGGTTTTTTAACGCTGAATAATGTTGATTCAACGATGTAGAAGACCTGCAATGGGGAACTGACTAAATATTAAAGCCTGTATAGCTACTTTGTTTTTCTTTATCCTGCGTGGAATACATCTGGTTGAATTGGACAACGACAGTCGTTGCAACGCACGGGAAATAATGTTCAATTGGAGCCGCTGCTAAACTCGGTCTAAACATTTCAAGGAATGAATTGTAAACAGTGAAACTCACCACAACTTCACAAACTTCTGTACTAAAATAATGAGAATAAAGTGAAATCCTTTTCTTGGTTAATAACTGTTGAAGCAACTATAAAGACCCACATAGTTAATCACGCACGAAAGACCAACTTTTGGAGTTTGCAGTTTTTATTATCTACTTGGTTCTTTGTTCTACTTGGTTCTTTTATCATTATGTACTTGGTTCTTTCATCAGTTGTACAACGTTACCCGTCCCAAATGAACAAAAAGAAAGAACAATTAGAAAAATTAAAAGAAAATCTAAACTAATCTTATGCTGTTTTACAGTTACTCAACATTTGCAAGCTTCATGACCTATAGCTACTTTGTTTTCTTTATCCTGCGTGGAGTACATCTGGTTGAATTGGACAACGACAATTGTTGCAACGCACGGGAAATTATGTTCAATTGGAGCTGGTACGAAACTCGGTCTAAACATTTCAAGGAAATGAATTGTGTGTAAAATCCTGTACGACGGTGGTATAAACAGTTCTATGAAGCATTTATTCCCGTCTTTGTCGAAGTGTGGTTTAGTACCTAGAATTATCTACCAACATTCATAAGATGAAAATCCAACGAAAAACATTAAGCTGTATTCTCCTGGAATTACCAGTTCTATCTGACTATCTTCTCTACTTTATTATAATCCTGCAGCTGAAATAGTTCTGGTTGAAGTGAAACTTTAACATGAAACCGTTAATACGACGCCACGAGAGATAATATTCAATTCATGGAGAAACATTGAAACTCACCACAAACTTCTCGTGTGTGAAAATAATGAGAATAAGGTAAAATTCTTTGTTAAGCCTGGTATTCACCATAACTATTGACAATGGAACTCGTTCCTTTTTAAGAAGCAACCAAAGATCCACATAGTTAATCACGTGCCAAAGACCAACTTTTGGAGTTTGCAGTTTTTATTATCTACTTGGTTCTTTGTTCTACTTGGTTCTTTCATCGTTTATCATTATCAACTTGGTTCTTTCATCTTTTATCATCATCCACTTTGTTCTTTCATCAGTTGTACAACGTTACCGCACCACGCAAGAGATGGTAATCAACTGAAACGAAGAGAAAACGTTCCAAATGAACAACAAGAAAGAACAATTAGAAAAATTCAAAGAAAATCTAAACTAATTTTACGCTGTTTTACAGTGACTGAGACCCTGTCAACATTTGCAGGGTTCATGGCCTGTCTTTGGACTGGTATACTGTATAATGAATATATATAGATGGTCACAGGAATAGAAGATGCAATACTTTTATATATCTGGACAACCTTTATGGTGTTGAAAGTTATGGGGATTGCGAAAAGGTAAAGGTTACCTATAACGTTCATCAAAAACTATTCCTTCATGGTATTTCGTAAATATTGAAATCTGTGTTCACCATGGAGTACTTGCTGCTCATCATGCTTGTCCCTCGTGGAACTACCATTGTAGAAGAAATATGCTCTGAAATATTGCTGCTGCTGCTAGAGACCGTGTCATTATGACACGTTTACATCCGTTACGACCGCTTTGGAAAGAATCCCCGATTTACCACTGTTCATCATTATGGTTTTATTATTTTTGAGTTAATCTGATTACGACCAAAGCAACCAAGAGAGATAGTTGTCCAACAAGTTGTTATGCTAGAAAACAGTTTCACCAAGATTTTATTCTCAAATAAAAGTTAGGTTTACCCTGAACTCAGGATTATATCAACCTTCATAAAACAAAAATCTTGGAACTCGAATATATTATAGACGTCAATGGACATATATATAACGTCCTATTTTTGCATCCTCTTCCGTCCTGGGTTATTTTGCTGGTTTTGCTGAACAAAATATCACCATGCTCATTAATGACATGTTCTCCTGAGTTGTTGTACCACCTGGTTGCTGCTGGCGAAATAGTTTCAAAATCCCAAACCTTGCATGATGTCATATTGCTTTAAAATGGTAGTAAGACTTTTTTTACAATTTTTATTTTATCTATTAGTATTCAAAAAATGAAGAAGAATAACATTCTTACTTAGTGAACATCCAGTTATGTTGTTCCAGAGATATTCAAGTTTTTTAAAGATGCAAATGAACTTATGACGTCATCTACTCCTTAATTTAAACTAAAGCATTAGCTATACACAGTGCAGTGTACCATTCTTAGTAGCAAACATCTGCAACGTTTCAGCACAATCTAGCCGCTATCTCCAAAGATATTCCTCATTTTTAAAATTTGAGTGAGTAGATGTCATCATTAGGTATTTCATTTGCAGCTTTTAAAAACTGAAATATCTCTGAAACAAGATAAGACATTGACAAAGTAAGACCGCTATTCTTGCTTATTTCGAATGCACTTCTAGATAAAGCCCATTTGGGAAACGCCCTTATAGTGTCGCAAGTAAAGCTATACAAAGACATACTATATATCATTTTAAAAGTATATATTTTACCCGTTAAAGTTGGGACACACGAGGCGACAAATCGCGTGGACAGTTGCGGGGACAAATCCCGTCGTATGCATGACCATGCGAAGTCTTATCGCGGGACAAAATGTTGTCCCCACAACATGTCCCATCTTAAAATAAACCAATCAAAGAACGCTATTTTATTTTATTTTTCCTTCTCTGACATGTCCCCTCGTGTGTCCTCAACAGGAGAAATGTTCCCGCAACATGCCCCCGCGATTTGTCGCCTCGTGCGTCCCAACCTTTAAGATAAATAAATTAAAGTGTAGATGCTGGCATTTTTTAACGCAAAATCAGTCGGTCTTCTTGAAAAAATAATTTCAAAACGTGCAAGGGCTGTACTTCTCAGACAGACGGACTGCTTTTGCGTTAAAAAATCCTAGCATCTGCTGTTTAATTTATTAATCATAATGGGGATTTGCAACCGAAATAATATTTTCTGCAAGTACCCACTATAGTACGTGTTACCGCAATTTCTGAAACAGTTCTGACTTGAAAGGCGATATTGCTTTTTATATTGCTTTTTATTAGAGTTAAATAATAACATATGTTTAATGTTAGTATTTGAAAAGGTAATATATATATATATATATATATATACACATATGTGTGTGTGTGTTAGTAATTATAATATTTGAACTAAAGAACTGGTTAACTTTTTAGAATTAATTTCAAAAACATTTAAACTCTGTTTTGAATTTTATTATAAATAGTTTATTGTGTGTCTTAATATGTTGTTCACATTAAAAGTTTAAAAAGTTGATTTAAAAAAATTCTAATTAATACGTATGCTGCCTAATAAATTGTAAGAATGCTTAGTTAGGTTTTTAGTCTTCCATTAGGATTTTCAAATCCTTTGTTTCTCAAATCCTTTGTTTTGTATGATATTTTATCATTGGAAAACTCACCATTCGCGATTTCCTGTTGCCATTCACGACACAAGAACGCCACTTTCTCTTTTCCACTTTCACTATTCTCTTCGCTCAGCCGAATATAAAATATTTCACATATAAGTGAATAGAACGAGACAAGTTAGAGGTGACCGACCAGCAATGTCAGCACTATAGGTCAAACTGTTTATTACAAAATGCATCTTACAGTTTTAATTGTCATGCTAAGACCCAGGTGTCATAACTGGGCACGTAGTGTACAGAAAGAAGTTTATGGAATGTTCGGTATTATCCAGAAACAAATTAAGAAGAGTTAGTTTTACAATAAAGAAAATTAATACATTATTGGGAAAATATAGGTATGAATATAAACAGCTATTCATTATAAAATGACGCTAAGTTATAGATATAGAACGATAGGATGGAAAAAAATGTCGATGGATACGAAAGTATACCCGGAAAACCTGGCTGACTGTCTGCAAGGTGTCAAGTGATAGTTAATGTAAAGGGAGTGGTATATATACTAGATGAAATCCCATGAGAGCCCGCATATGGCGGGCACGTTGAATAACAACGAAATACTTAAGCTCCATATAGTTTACTATAGCCGACAGAGACTATCTGTCTTTGATTTTTTAAGATGCTAAAATGAATCAGTTGTCGAAGGTTTTCGTGTAGTTTAGAACACAAATTACAGCTCTGTTACAGTAACTATAGAGCGCAGGTGGTCTGTCCAAGTCTCCAAGATGGCCGGCATCGAACAATGGATTTCTCGATCCAGTCTCCCTGCATAGAGATTGTGAGATAGATAGAGATTGTGCTCTAGTGGCAATGTTCAGAAAAGTACTGATATTTTGTACTTAAGTGAAAGTATGGCCTGAAAATCGTACTTAAGTAAAAGTAAAAGTATGGCAAAAAAATATTCCAGAAAAGTACTTCTGAAACAAACTATATATTCTCGAACCATCAACCAACATGACAAATGACAATTGATAATCTGGTACTGTACTTTAATCTGGGCGCTGTTTGGCGGCGCCAACTCAACAGTTGCCAATCACGTGCACATGCAAACAACTTCATGCACTTGCTTCACGAAATTTCTCCACTCTAGATCTCCAGCGGATGGATAGAGTGGACCGAGTATTTCGCGACTCCGCGTTCCGAATTTCTTTTTTTACTTTGCCGATAAAACAAAAAGTAACGAAGTTAAAAAGTAATTATTTAACAAAAAAATTAAAAAATTACTTCGTTACAAGTAAAACGTATTTGTTGAAAAATATACTTCGTTACAAGTAAATACTGATTTTTTTACTTAAGTAAAGGCGAACACTGTCTATGGGTCGGACCTCCACTCAGGGTCTACAGCTTTATCTCCTTGTCTCGTTTTGGAAGGCAACTCCCTGCGATTTTTTTCTCGCCCCAATCCCCGGAGAGTTGCCTGCGGAGGCAATCTCGTTCCCAGAGCCTCATCCATCACCGGAAGTGTTTTGATTGGTTAGCTAAGGATTGCCTTTAATTAGATTAACTCTTCAAAAAAGTTATCTTCTGACAGCGTCAGGTGTGTCCTGGTCGTTTATGAAAATATGTTACCGTTAATTTTTGTGCTGTCAAGTCTTTTATTGTTTGAAGTTTCAACAATCAGCCAACACCTATTAATAAATACACAATGCAGTGTTTATCGACCTTTTTGATTTCATTGCCGCGAGTTACATAAATTCTAAAATCATATTCTTTTCTGTCCCAAATCCCAATTGGTTGCTAATTTAAACACCAGACAACAATTTTTTTCACCTCTGTCTAGGGATTAAGGGAAGATTCTTGCCGAAGAACTCGATATTAGCACAGATAGTTCTCACGTCCCAGAAACTACGCTCGGTCTATTACTGGCGCATGCTCTCCTCCGTTTGCGTGGAGGGGCGGGGGGGGAAAGTACCATATTCAACTTCCGGTCTCCAGATGATATCTGTAATTACATGATCTCGCCATGGTATCTCAAGAAAAACAAGCTGAGTTTGTCATATTTCTTATCTGTAAGTAAAGTAGAGTAGTTTTGTGTTTTACTTACAGTTACATTGATGTTTAGTGTACTATATTAGGCCAACGGAATTGAGGTTTCAGTTTACCGTCCAAGGATTTTCAAAATGTGATGCGCCATTGCGCCTTTTGTTCATTATTCATTATTTGAATTATAGTCATTATATTCGTTATCTTGTCCGAAAACATAATGAAATCGATCTGTGGACCTCTCATCCTTGTCAGTGGCGCCCATTCGTAGCGACAGATAATTTCTTCGGTGATCGCACACCGCTTAGTATCATCGTTTCGGGAAATTACGAATGATATGTCGAACAAATACAAATGGCGACCGATTTTGCGGTCGAACGTATCGATGGCTTCGCTATTAAAAAGTGTGTACACGTTGTGCAAATGATGTAAATATTATATTTTGAAGTTCTGATGTGGAAAATCTCCCAGTAATGAAAATTATTTTGAATAATGAAAAATTCATGCGGTAGTTTCATAAGACTCGCAGCTTTGAGAAGCTATGATTTGATTGGTTGAGCCTAATTGCCTGGTAGTCGTGGGTTAGGGTTAGCTAGGGACCAAGACAGGACTACTTGGCGGGAGGGTATGGGCACGTACCAAGATATTGGTTCAGCCAATCAGAGGCAATCTTCTTTGAGCTGCGACCTTACTCGGTAGTTTCAAGCCCATGCTGCCGTTGTTACCTATAAACTTGCAAATATTAATTACACTGTAGAACAATATAACTTTTTATACTAACGTTTCATAATTAACTCAAATTGTGTATAAATATTAAAGTTTAACATCAGACAATGTAATACATTTATTTCGTATTAAGTTGAATTTTGTTTGAAATCGTAATTTTCGGGGGGTCACTACTTTCGGGGGGTCGCTACTTTCGGGGGGTAACGTAGCTGCTAGGGGTATCGTTACTTTCGGGATTTATTAGCAAACACTGAATTTTATAGCTACTGAACTTTACGGTAGATGATATATATAGACAAAAGCTATATATATTATATACATATTCCACTGATTTTTTCAGTGTGGCATGTTCCCGGGACATCTGCCTTGGCATAGTTGTCATGGTGACCCTTAACTGCTTACTCTATTACCGAGCCTGCAAATTTGCAATGGCTCCATTTCTTGCTCTATTGCGTATTGCTTGCTCTATTGCGTATTGCTTGCTCTATTGCGTATTGCTTGCTCTATTGCGTATTGCTTGCTCTATTGCGTATTGCTTGCTCTATTTTGCGTATTGCTTGCTCTATTGCATACTCTATTTCTCAGTCTTGGCCTCCTATGGCATCTACCTAACACAACGGATATCTAGCAGTTAAATTATTCTAATCTATTTTAGTCCATTCTTTGTGATACCTTTGGAATCTTCCGAATAATGTGATCCTTCTCAATTTGGTGGCAGATGCATTATAAGGTGTGGTACTTTTTAGACTATAGTTGCTATACAGTGGTGGTTTTCTTATCTATTTTGACGTCATTTTTCTAAAAACAAATATTTATGCCGATAGTCGTACCTACTGTACTGTACTCTAAATTTCTTCAAGATGCAACTGTAACCACACTATTTTTTTATTTGGCCTTAGGCTGGCAGTTTTTAGTTCACCTGCAGTTCTTGCACATTTGTTTGAACATTAATTTCTAATTGGTGTCAATTTGTGTTTCTGTGACAGAAAACATCAAATTTTGGTTGCTCTACACCACATACAGTACAGTGAAATGGAAGTAGGTCGTGAAGTAAGTAAGATTACTTGACATCTTTGAATTTCAAATAAGGTAAATTCAGTGATGGATCCAGCTTGATCTGGTGGTGGGGAGAGTGCTAGCGAAGTGAGATCAGGCGTGGGGCGCAACCGAGGCAGGGTGCAGTGCCCCTGAGGGAGCTACGGCAGGGGTCTGGGACCAAGCTGGTGGGGGAAAATGTTTTTTATACCTACCGTATTAATAATCATATCTATGAAGCATATATGATAGCTATGATACCTAATACCTGAAAATTTTACAAGGCAATTGGCCTCACTGCACCCCCATTGGCCAAGGCCAGGGGGGTACGCACCCACCTGCACCCCCTGTAAATCCATCACTGGGTAAATTGAACAAAAATTCATATTATAATGTATCCAACACCTCATTACTGTATAATAATAATAAAAATAAGATCTACATTTGTATAGTGCTAAAACTATGAAATATTCTAAAGCGATAAAAGACAAATAAGCTAATACCTATCATTATATCTATGACTAATAGAGTGGCGGATCCAGGGTTTTTCGAAAGGGGTGGCGCATATGAAGAATCAGCACGTTGTGGTGTATTTATGAGGCATTCCACTACAGCGGTCTGGGGGCATAAATCAAAACCCAGAAGTACTTTTCCGGCGATTTCTGATAAGATGTTTTGCGAAATTAGAGCACCACGTCGTTGCTAAAAATGCACGATTACAAAGGGGCATCAAGATTATGAAAAACTTTAATATAAACTCAGAAGTACTCAGAAAAACTCAGAAGTAGAACGATTGACATGGTAAAAAACAGAAAACACTTGTTTGCAGGATTTAAAGGGGGGGGGGGGGGGGGGGGGGTGAGTGCCTCCCGCCTCCCTGTAATATATAGTCCCGTACAGGGATCTAACCTGTAACCTTCTGATTGCCAATACATCATTCTATCGAACCAGTACATGCTCAATAGTTAGAGAGTCTTAGTAGCTCAATGGTTAGAGTGTCTTGGTAGCTCAATTATTAGAGTGTCTTATAGTAGCTCAATAGTTAGAGAGTCTTAGTAGCTCAATGGTTAGAGTGTCTTGGTAGCTCAATGATTAGAGTGTCTTATAGTAGCTCAATAGTTAGAGAATCTTAGTAGCTCAATGGTTAGAGTGTCTTATAGTAGCTCAATAGTTAGAGAGTCTTAGTAGCTCAATGGTTAGAGAGTCTTGGTAGCTCAATGTTTAGAGAGTCTTAGTAGCTCAATGGTTAGAGAATCTTAGTAGCTCAATGGTTAGAGTGTCTTCGTAGCTCAATGATTAGAGAATCTTAGTAGCTCAATGGTTAGAGTGTCTTAGTAGCTCAATGGTTAGAGTGTCTTAGTAGCTCAATGGTTAGAGTGTCTTAGTAGCTCAATGGTTAGAGTGTCTTAGTAGCTCAATGGTTAGAGTGTCTTAGTAGCTCAATGGTTAGAGAATCTTAGTAGCTCAATGGTTAGAGTGTCTTAGTAGCTCAATGGTTAGAGTGTCTTAGTAGCTCAATGGTTAGAGTGTCTTAGTAGTTCAATGGTTAGAGAGTCTTAGTAGCTCAATGGTTAGAGAGTCTTAGTAGCTCAATGGTTAGAGTGTCTGTGTAGCTCAATGGTTAGTGTCTTTGTAGCTCAATGGTTAGAGTGTCTTAGTAGCTCAATGGCTAGAGCATCTTAGTAGCTCAATGGTTAGATTGATATATATATATATATATATATATCATAGATATATATATATATATCATAGATATATATATATATATATATATATATATATATATATATATATATATATATATATATATATATATATATATATATATATATATATATATATATATATATATATATATATATATATATATATATATATATATATATATATATATAAATATATAAAACTACAGACGGTACCGTTTCGGCCTTTTGGGCCTCATCAGTGTAGTGCTGATGAGCAGGATGAAGATGACTGCTATTTACAGTCACCCTTGATGCACACAAAATGTGGGACATCAAGAAACCATGCCAGAGCGCTCAACTGCAAGCAGTGAGCGTAGCGCACAATGCGTAAGCGACAATGGTTCATCCTGTAGAGCGCTCAATATGACCTAAAGGTCATAGAGCGTATCTAACTACAGACGGTACCGTTTCGGCCTTTTGGGCCTCATCAGTGTAGTGCTGATGAGCAGGATGAAGATGACTGCTATTTACAGTCACCCTTGATGCACACAAAATGTGGGACATCAAGAACCATGCCAGAGCGCTCAACTGCAAGCAGTGAGCGTGCGCACAATGCGTAAGCGACAATGGTTCATCCTGTAGAGCGCTCAATATGACCTAAAGGTCATAGAGCGTATATATATATATATACGTGTATAGGTTTTGGTCTACGAAATGCAAAGAGTGCTCAACAACATATAGTTAGAGCAAATAATAGATTTTCGCTTACCTCAAAACTGGTCTGCTACAACTTAGATTCTTTACCTGAAGGTACCTGAAGATTCTTTTACAGATGAAACAAGTTGTAGCAGACCAGTTTTGAGGTAAGCGAAAATCTATATATATATATAATAATATATATATATATATATAAAGCATGACTCCTCTGCCTCGACCCCCTCTCCCACAAATTACGAGAGCGGGTAAATTGCGAGGGAGTCGCGCGAGAAACCATCATCATCATCATCATATCGAGTCTCCTCGGACCATAACATGCCAAACTCTTTTATCCTGCATGCAACTTTTGATCTCATTTCCATCTTCGAGACCGGTATCCCTCTTTAACGTTTCCACATATGTAAGTCGTTGACCACCACGCGTTGCCTCACCATGTACCGGTTCCCAAAGAATAAGGTCACTCACAGCGAGATTGTTGTTCCTCACACAGTGGCCAGCTAGCCTAAACCTGTGGGTCCTGATCTTCTGTGTAACACTGGGTAGATCTCCAAATAACACCTTGTTGGTAATGTGGTCTCGCCAACTTACATTCAACACCAACCCCACATGCGAGTATAGCAACCACTGAGTCTCTTCTCCTGTTCCACTGTGAGAGTCTATGTTTCAGATCCATAAAGAAGAATAGACTCAACTGTTGCAACAAACAGGCCTCTCTTGATGTGATCTGGCAGATTTTCTTCAAATTATGAAGCTCTATTGCTAGCCTGCGTCGCCCCGCCTGCACCTTCCGAGCCTGCGGAAGAGGCAGATGACTTCTAGCTCTCGATAACACCAAATGGTTGAAGCTAAGAAACATGAGTTTCAAATTTCACTTATTTGTGAGAACAATCATCAACAAAGAAATGTAAAAAAATCCGCAGTAAGGAATGCCATTCACCTTTAAGCTTGTGGGATACTGTAATATACATAATTTTTCTTGTGCCCCTATTAGGCGAAATAAAAATAAATGTGTGATTCTGGTTGCCCGACTGACTCTATTTTTCCACCCAACCCTAAACATTTTTTGACCCTGAGACATGCATCTAGCCATATTTCACTGAAGAAAAAAAAACAAGAAATCACAGCAAAGTTAAGGCTGGCAAGACAAAACTTCGACCAACACTTTGCTGTTTTCCATCTGGCAAAGTTCAACATTAACTCTTGCCCAGTTACCACAGGCAAGTTTGTTTTTGATTTAGCAACTCAAAATAACATGTTCTGCCTATGGCTAAGATAGCTCAATGGTTTGAGCGTCTCACCGGCATTCAGAAGGTGACAGGTTCAATTCCTGTCCGGGACTCTTCCGGGATTTTTCTGAGGAAAAAATAAATAGCTCTTTCACCACATGCCAACTTTGCGACTGTTACCATTCTACTCAACTACTGCTACTAGTAATTACTGTCGCTCTGCATTTGCAACAATGTGGAAAAAACAAGATTTTGGCAAGTATTCGACGGCTATTGTCTAAAATTTTTGCCTACCATACATTTCTTCAACCACAGTATTTTTATATATATATATATTTTTTTCATATTTTCTGTATAACCACAGTATATTTTTTTATTTGGCTTTAGGCTGGAAGTTTTCAGTTCACCTTCAGTTTTTGCACATTTGTTTGAACATTAATTTCTAATTGGTGTCATTTTGTGTTTCTGTGACAGAAAACATCAAATTTTGGTTGCTCTACGCCACATACAGTACAGTGAAATGGAAGTACGTCGTGAAGTAAGTAAGATTATCATTATATTATGATGTACCCTAGCTACAATCTCGTACCCAGGGTCTCATAGCTACACCTCATTATTGTATAATAATATTTTTTTTAAATCTTAACAAATTAATGATAATTTATTACATCGAAATCTAAACATCGTCTTTTAACAACATTTATACACATAAAATCCTCCAA
Source organism: Chrysogorgia sp. JL179-B06 (assembly GCA_035772405.1). Classification (NCBI taxonomy): domain Eukaryota; kingdom Metazoa; phylum Cnidaria; class Anthozoa; order Scleralcyonacea; family Chrysogorgiidae; genus Chrysogorgia; species Chrysogorgia sp. JL179-B06. Next base: position 3,411,605 of record JAYKKM010000044.1, read on the forward strand.
TTTTAAATAATAAATAATAATAATAATAATGTAATGAACCGGAAATGACGCACTGTTGTCATTTGGGATAAGCGAGAGCGTCAGTGTTGCCAACGTTGGGATTTTATCCCAAGATCTTGGGATTTTTTGAAGGAGTTGGGATTTTTTTGGGATTTTTTCTCAGGAATTCGACCTTGGGATTTTTCCAGAGCAAACAGTTTCGGTTTTAAAAGCTGATTTCAATTTAATTTCAATACCCTTAAAAGCGTGTGAATTTGTACTTGTGTTTAATATTCTATTTGAAAGCTCTTGTCTCTCGGTTATTTGAGTCGGAGAGAGTACTCAAACGGAGATAGAGACCTGGGAACTAGTAAGGAAATGAAGCTGTGAACTCTGGTGAAGCTTGGGATTTTTTGGCAAAAAATAGGGAATCTTGGGATATTTTCAGACCTTTATTGGGATTTTTACGAAACTTGACTTGGCAACACTGGAGAGCGTGGGAGTTTTGGCGAAGAGAACGAAGATGGCGCGAGATATAGAGACGCTGTGTACTAGCTAGAAGCCTAGAAGTGATTTATGAATAAAAGTATACTATTTAACCAAAACGACGTGCGATTACAATAATATCTACATTTGTATAGCGCTGAAACTATGAAATATTATAAAGCGTTAAAAGACAAATAAGCTAATACCTAATATATCTGCGACTAATATATATATGAGCATTTGTATGCGCATTTTTATGAAAGTGGACATAATGGGGAAAATGTTAAAATTAAAATAATTGATAAAACAAATGTAAATGATCCAAAAACAAGGGAGGCGGATTCTGGGCAAACAAGTTAGAATCATTTATACCTCGGGGACTTAATATTAGCGATTTTTTTGTAAAATAGGTGCATTAGCGAGCCATCACCACGTCCACAATTAATGTTTAAATTTGAAATGTCAAATATTGAATTTATATGCATGCACGTTCATTAGAATTACCATTTTAATACCATTTCAATCAATTTTACTCATTCCTGATTGGCTAATGATATCAGTATTAAACTTACATTTTTTTACTAGGGTATTTAAAAAAATACCCCTAGTAAAAAAAATACCCAAGTAAAAAATACCCCTTGTAAAAAATTACATCCGGGATATTTGGGTTTTAATATTTACAAACATCAGTTTTCCCGCTTCGTAGTAAAATTTAGGGCTATTTAGAAACGCGTAAATTGATTGAAAATGTATTAAAAGGAAATAACACTTGTTCTCAAAGAATTAAGGTAGCAAGATCCCTCTGAATACATTTTTAATACCATACAATATAACAATAAACCCTTACAACCATTTGATAGAACATATGACAAATAATATTTCCACACAAAAAGTTTGCATAAAGTATGCTAATTAGCTGACAAAATGGCCGCCGATTGGTCAAAATCGGGATATACTTCAAACAAGATTTCTCAGGCAGTTTTAGAGATAAGGTCCTGAAAGTGTCTGAGTTTATAGCTTATATACTAAGGCATATTCTGGTGGTAGCATTTTCAATATAAACTTTCAGCTATTTTCTGACATGCTTTTTTCTTTTTTTTTCAATTTCCACCACCTAAATTATATTAATTATGTCAGATAATTCAACAAGTATGAATCAGATTCAAAATTCCTACCACCATTCCCTAGATATTCCTGTTAGGAGACTGTGGTGAACATTTTATTGAAATATATGGGAAAATGAGGGAGAAATAGTGTTTGGAAAATCGCAAATTTGTATATCCCGATTTTGACCAATCGGCGGCCATTTCGTCAGCTAATTAGCATAATTTATGCAATCTTTTTGTGTGGAAATATTATTTATCATATGTTCTATCAAATGGTTGTAAGGGTTAATTGTTATATTGTATGGTATTAAAAATGTATTCAGAGGGATCTTGCTACCTTAATGAAAAAGCGCACTTGTGTTTGGCGAAATATTCATAATACCACTCGTGCTTCGCACTCATGATATGAGCTTGACGATCATGATCCATGTAACACTTGCAGTTTCTTATCTTTTAAAAATGTGTGATCAAGGAAAAGGGTGTGTCTGCTTAGGAATTCAAGATGATGTGGACATAATATTTTCTAAGTGATTGCTATCATTGTAACTGCTTATGGAAATAAAATGACTATGATGAAATTAATAGTATGAGAAATAGTGCTCACAAAATTAAATTATTTTGACTGTCGACTCGAGCCACCAATATTATATTATTGTTTGTTTTACGCTATAGATATTTCAACGAAGAAATAGAAATATCTTGACGACAATTCAGTTTGTTGCTGAAACAGCAAGAATGCTTCGAGAGAAAGGAAGACTGCAGGATTTTGAGTTCATAGCAGATAGATCGATTGAACTCCTTCGAGGTAATTTACAACTTAAAAAAGAAATGCTATATGAAATTATTCGTAAATGTTCTGCAGGACACAGGGCGGTAGAATGTGTAGACATGTTAAATTACTGCATTGCACTTGAAAAATTGTTTGATGATTCCTTGAATGAGAAAAAATTAAGAATGGAAATCCTTGTTATGATAGCACAAGCATATCTTTTAACAGGACATTGTAGAGAAGTATTAGAATATACACGTAAAGCAGAAATTATTGTCAAAGAACTTAAAGATAAAAAGGGGGAAGCTTCATGTTGTGAGATGTTTGGGAGTGTTGATTTAATTCTGGAAGAGTATGAAAAAGCTAGTGAGTATTTCCAGAAAAGTCTAGCAATTTGCACTGATATAGGGGATCGGGCAGGTATAGCAACTAACAATGGACAGTTGGGGGAAGCATATCTTGGTTTAGGAGAGTATAGAAAGGCGATCCAGTTATTCCAGAGAAGTCTGGCAATTAGCACCGAGATAAACGATTGGTCACTAGTAATAAGTAACAATGAAAATTTGGGCGCTTCCTATTTTCGTCTAGGTGAGTATAAAAAAGCTATGGAGTATTGTGAAAAAAGTCTAGCTATTAGTACTGAAAACAGGGCATCGTAAAGGAATAGCATCGAACTATTACCACTTGGGGGATGTCTCTCATCAGTTAGGAGAGTATAAGAAAGCCATCGAGAATTACGAGGAAGCTCTGGCAATTTCTACTGAAATAGCGGATCAGTCCGTAATTGCAGGTAGCAATGCAGGGTTTAGGGATTTCCTTTATTTCTTTAGGGAAGTATGAAAAAGCCATCAAGTATTTAGAGGAAAGTCTGGCAGTTTACACTGAAATGGGCCGTCGATCAGGGATAGCAAGTGGAAATACAAATTTAGGCAATGTCTATCATAGATTAGGAGAGTGTAAGAAAGCCATTGAATGCTTCCAAATAGCTCTTGAAATTAGCTCTGAAATTGGGGATCGTGGTCAAGTAGCCACTAACAATTTAAATTTAGGAAATGCTTGCTTTAGTTTAGGAGAGTATAGAAGAGCTATCGAGTACTACCAGAAAAGTCTAGATATTAACACTGAAATCGGCAGTCTGTCAGGAATAGAAGTTAGCTGTGGACATCTAGGGCATGTCTATATTATTTTAGGAGATTATGAAAGAGCTATCGGATATAGCCAAAACGGTCTGACAATTAGCACTGAAATTGGGAATCCGTCATTGATAGCAAGTAAAAATGGAAATTTAGGGAATGCGTATTTACATTTAGGAGACTGTGAAAAAGCTATCAAGTATTTCCCAAAAAGCTTTAGAAATTAGCACTGATATAGGGGATGCGTCACAAATAGCTAATGGCAATGGAAATTTAGGGAATGCGTATTTTAATTTAGGAGACTGTGAAAAAGCTATCAAGTATTTCCAAAAAAGCTTAGAAATTAGCACTGATATAGGGGATGCGTCAGCAATGGCTACAAGCAATGGAAATATAGCGAATGTCTGCGCCCGCTCAGGAGCGTATGAAGAAGCAATCGAGTATTGCCAAAGAGGTCTATCAATTAACAATAAAATAGAGGATCGGTCAGGAATAGCAGCAAACTATTTGAATTTGGGAAATACCAATTCTCAATTAATGGAGTATGAAAAAAGCCTTTGCGTTCTTTGAGAAAGCTTTAGAAATTAGTGTTGAAATTGAAAATCCAACAATTGAAAGTTTGTGCCTTGGAAACATTGGTTCAACTTACTTCTTTCAAGGCAAGTCTAAAATTGACAAACTTGAAGCTTTGAGCATATTTCAACATGCTGTATCTTACTTAAAGAGGTCTGTCAACTGTAGTGATCGGATGTTTTCGAGATTGCATGTTGATCAAAATAAGATATCGTTCACAAAAGAATACTTTCGCTTATATGTGACATTAATGTGTTGTTTTATTTTGATGGAACGTATTGACGCCGCGTTGCTAGTTATTGATCTTGGAAAGGCCAAGGCACTGCATGCTTTTATTGAGAAACGAAAGAAATCAGAGAGTGATCACATGGCAGATAATACTCACAAGACTTGGGAAAGAATTGATAGCCATGAAGAAAACATAGAAATTGAAGAAATTGAGAGAGCTCTCAAACTAAGAACGGAGAATGCTTCTGTTATAGTTTACGCTTTTAATCATGACGAGTTTCTGAATATTTGGGTTGTTAATGGCAAGAATGACATCAATATTTTCGAACAGAGAGAAATTGTGAAAGCATCTATTTTTATTCACTTAGAGCAGCTGCTTGGTGATCTTAATGTGAATTTATCGCGAGAATCGTCCTTTCATAAACTTGACTCCGACCCCACCCATAGTTGGGCAAATTCTTGAATTGGACAGAAAGCCAATAAATGAAAAATCTAAATGTGCCACAGAACATGAGACAGAAACTAGTGACTTAGTCTTGTGCAAATCCGAAACCACGCCTTCACAAAAGCAACATTCAGGCCAAAGATTTGCAGACAATACACCCAAACCTACTAATACTTCGGAGCAGATTTTACAAATTTTACATGAAATACTGTTACCTCCTGCAGTTAAGGATTACATTAAAGGAACTAAACTTATCATTGTTCCTGACGAATTTCTATTTTTCGCGCCATTTTGCTCATTGTCAGATGAAAATGGCTGCCCTTTGTCACAAAGTTACAGTATTCAAATAACACCTTCAGTACACTCTTTAGTGTCCAGCATGACACGATCACGTGATCCTAGTCTTGGTTTTGCGTTGTTCGTTGGTAATCCTACCGTAGGGAAAGTTAGTTTTCGTGGAAATGATATTAAGCCTAGTAAGTTACCTAGCGCCACAGAAGAAGTCAATTGTCTTGCTCCGCTTTTTGAAGCTCAACCCTTAGTTGAGGGTGAAGCAACAAAGGAGAGAGTTTTGAAATGTATCGATGGAGCTAGTATAATCCATATTGCTGCCCATGGCGACGAAGAGCACGGAGAAATCCTTCTTGCCCCGAACCCTAATGTCGAAGAGCAAACAGGCACGTCTATTCCAATTGAAGAATCCTATCTTTTAAGAGAACTAGACATTTTTGATATTAACATAAGAGCACGGTTGGTTGTTCTTTGTTGTTGTCAGACGGGAAGTGGTAAAATTTCCTCAGAAGGCGTCGTTGGTTTGGCCCGGGCATTTCTTGCTGCCGGTGCTCGCTCTGTCCTCGCTACGCTCTGGCCTATTCACGACGAAGGCACAAAAGAGTTCATGAAATATTTCTACGACGAAGTTTGCAAAGAAACCTCGGTTTGCGAGGCTTTAAGAAGGACAATGAACCTGTTTCAAAGACACCAAAACAAGGATTTTAGTTCGTTTAAGATTTGGGCTCCGTTTACCATTTACGGAGAGGATGTTAAGTTTACACAACGTGATATTGAAGAAATAAAGCAACAATCTCGTGCAATGTCTTACTAATTTTAACATTGATTTTATGTATGGGTATAAAATAATATGATATTCTTTGTATTTTTCGCAGTTACCTCAAATGTCCCTAAAAGTCGCCGTCTAACCTCTTATTTTAAAAGGTTTTGTTTAAATTTAAGTTAATGTACGATGCTCTGAGATAGTTCAGTCGCAATAGAGATTGAGTGAGAATGAAAAATGAGTAGAGAGTGATTTCCAAATGCTTGTTTATCTGTGATATATTTGTTAATGTTGAATGGCATTGGTTGTCTTAGTGATCTTAAATGTTATAGTCTTTTTGGCAGGCTAAAGTAGATTGTGGATTCTAGTTTAAGTTTTTGCGTTGAAAAGGTTTTAGATATTATTTCTAATTCTCCTGTGATGTTATTGATATTGGATGCTATGTGACTGTCAATTTGGTGATGAAAGTACATTCTCTTTAGTTGAACCTTAATATGTGTCTCAAAATAACTGAGCTAGCTTGATGGCTCCTCCAGTTATCAGTGTTTGTGGCTACCTTAATTGTTTGTATATAGTTTAGATAAGTTTTCTAATACTTCTATTTACATGCAAGATCTTCAGAGGTATTCATATTATAATTAAATAACAATTATATCATGAGCTCGAGTCGTATATGAGCTCATAGCCAATGTAGGGCTCCTATTGATAAAAATATTTATTTTGATTCGACTACCCTACTAAAATAAAGTTTTTCCATTCCATCCAACGGGTCAGAGACGAATAGTGACATAAATACCTTTGCAAACGCTGTTGTTTACAACTCGACCACAGGAATTTTGCTATTGAAAATTAACTTTTAGCTACCTGGCTGCAAAGGTATTTACGTCACAGGCCCACTACGCACATATTTCTAGCCGCACGGCATTTGTCGCATAAAGTTCGTCTTGTTTGATTGAGGTTTTGAGATGTAAGAGGACACGATATTAAGTTTTAACACTAGAAACCTGTTTTTTAATCCTTCAGCAAAAATATAAAATAAAAATTTTCGTTTCAAAGGAGATTTGCAGACCTTATATTCGTTGATACGAAGCTTCGAATTAACAAATTTGCCGTAGAATTTCACAGATTTAAGAATCCATCAAAACAGTCTGTATGTGGTACATGTGGGCAAAACTTTTTCGTTCGGTAATGTTATAAAAATTATTTGAAGTTTTTAAGCAAAATAAATATTTCCTCATGATATTTCAATCTGGATTGTTATCTTCAAAAAAAGTACGTATGGATTTTAAGAATTTTTAAAAGTAGCCGGGATATTGATATTTTTAAGGTGAATAAACACAATAAAATATTGATAACTTCGTTTTTATTTAATTTATCAACAAATCCATACGTACTTTTTTGTTGGAAATAATTTTGGTTCACATGACACTCTCAAAGGTAGCATAATGTCAAAAATGACGAAAATTATAAAGTTTTTGTGTTGGTCGATGACGTCAATATAACGTCATCAAATTACGTCACCAGACGAAATAAGTTTGCCCACATTAGCCTTTCGAGGCTCGACCTTGTGCGAAATTCTTTTGAATTATAAACACAAAGTCGAAGCTCGAAAGGCTAATTAATTATATGCACATAAAAGAATATTGTTTGGCAACCATTTTTATGAATTAGTTCTATATTCCACACATAAAATATCTCGGTTATACCTTGAATTTATTGTCCACTCACGATGTATATTGGGTGCTAAACGATCTGTCCTTAGCAACCGGTTGTCTAGCAACGGAATCGTCCGAACACCCTGTGGCTCACGCTATAGAGGGTAGTAAATAAAAGCCACCCAATCGGCAGAGAATATATATTTTTCATATTAACGCTCTGTAAAAGTTAACTCTTACAATTGAGACAACTTTTCTCCATGTCATCATGATCTTATAGATATTTGAAATTTGCGGTAATACACGTTGAGTTAATTGACAATGATAATGAAAGGTTGGGTTGTGTTGGATTGAATAGCACTATAAATCATACCTACCATTTAAATTTCAGATTGTTTTAGGTATGAGTAAACTGTAACGGGTTCATGTAAAGAATATTATTTTGGTTGATTTAGTTGCATATTCACCGTCAAAATTGAGGTCGCAATTATGTTGGTGAAATGCGTTTCTGTGGGAAAACGTTTTTCTCACTTGTCCATTTTATTTTATCTATGAGTTGAGATATCTGTATTTTTGGGTTTAAACAATATGAACTAGACGTATATTATGTTCCTATGTGTATTAAAGGGATACTCCAGCCAAAATACAAATGTAGTTCATATGAAAGATCTTACTGACTTAGTTTATTTCCAAAGTTTCACTATTCCTATTATATCAAGTTAGTTGAAAATTTGAGCATTTTGACGCCATATTTGTTTTTAAAAAGATGACGTTATTGAGTGCTTCTTTATCGGCAGTGGAGTTGTTTTGATGGCGATCACATAGTGATAGCTGTTGTGAGTGCGATCACATAGTGATAGCTGTTGTGAGTGCGATCACATAGTGATAGCTGTTGTGAGTGCGATCACATAGTGATAGCTGTTGTGAGTGCTCTTTGGAGGAAAATTAGTCTAAATAAACTATTTAGTTCCTCATGCAGGAAAGTAGAGGAGCTTCTTAAGCATAATACGAGATAGAAGTACTCGTGACGTTATATATGAGAAACAAATATGGCGTCGAAATTGAATAAACTCTCCAACTTCAATTAGCAATATCTTAACTTAATTGATTTGAATGCTGAAACTTTGGATATAAACTAAAGTTTCATATGAACTACACTGTCTTGTATTTTAACTGCAGTAGTACCCCTTTAATGTGATCCATTGCAACTGTTTCGCCAGTGTAATCAGGTGTTTTTAACGCTGAATAACGTTGATCAACGATGTTGGAAGACCTGCAATGCGGAACTGACTAAATATTAAAGCCTGTATAGCTACTTTGTTTTTCTTTATCCTGCGTGAAATACATCTGGTTGAATTGGACAACGACAGTCGTTGCAACGCACGGGAAATAATGTTCAATTGGAGCCGCTGCGAAACTCGGTCTAAACATTTCAAGGAAATGAATTGTAAACAGTGAAACTCACCACAACTTCACAAACTTGTGTACTAAAATAATGAGAATAAAGTGAAATCCTTTTCTTGGTTAATAACTGTTGAATAACTGTTGTCAATGGTACTCGTTCCGTTTTATGAAGCAACTATAAAGACCCACACAGTTAATCACGCACCAGAGACCAACTTTTGGAGTTTGCAGTTTTTATTATCTACTTGGTTCTTTGTTCTACTTGGTTCTTTCATCTGTTATCATTATCAACTTGGTTCTTTCATCTTTTATCATCATCCACTTTGTTCTTTCATCAGTTGTACAACGTTACCGCACCACGCAAGAGATGGTATTCAACTGAAACGAAGAGGAAACGTCCCAAATGAACAAAAAGAAAGAACAATTAGAAAAATTAAAAGAAAATCTAAAGTAATCTTACGCTGTTTTACAGTTACTCAACATTTGCAAGGTTCATGACCTATAGCTACTTTGTTTTCTTTTTCCTGCGTGGAGTACATCTGGTTGAATTGGACAACGACAGTTGTTGCAACGCACGGGAAATTATGTTCAATTGGAGCTGGTACGAAACTCGGTCTAAACATTTCAAGGAAATGAATTGTGTGTAAAATCCTGTACGACGGTGGTATAAACAGTTCTACGAAGCATTTATTCCCGTCTTTGTCGATGGTCCTAATTAAAAGTGTGGTTTAGTACCTAGAATTATCTACCAACATTCATAAGATGAAAATCCAACGAAAAACATTAAGCTGTATTCTCCTGGAATTACCAGTTCTATCTGACTATCTTCTCTACTTTATTATAATCCTGCAGCTGAAATATTTCTGGTTGAAGTGAAACTTTAACATGAAACCGTTAATACGACGCCACGAGAGATAATATTCAATTCATGGAGAAACAGTGAAACTCACCACAAACTTCTCGTGTGTATGAAAATAAATTTTTCTTGGTTAAACCTGGTAAATAACTGTTGCCAATGGAACTCGTTCCGTTTTAAGAAGCGACCAAAGATCCACATAATTACGCACTAAAGACCAACTTTTGGAGTTTGCAGTTTTTATTATCTACTTGGTTCTTTGTTCTACTTGGTTCTTTTATCTTTTATCATTATCAACTTGGTTCTTTTATCATTCAATTGTACAACGTTACCGCACCACGCAAGAGATGGGGATCAACTGAAACGAAGAAAAAACGTTCCAAATGAACAAAAAGAAAGAACAATTAGAAAAATTCAAAGAAAATCTAAATTAATCTTACGCTGTCTTACAGTTATTGAGACTCCGTCAACATTTGCAGGGTTCATGGCCTGTCTTTGGACTGGTATACTGTATAATGAATATATATAGATGGTCACAGGAATAGAAGATGCATCCAATAGTTTTATATATCTGGACAACCTTTATGGTGTTGAAAATTATGGGGATTGCGAAAATTTAAAGGTTACCTAACGTTTATCAAAAACTATTCCTTCATGGTATTTTGTAAATGTTGAAATCTGTGTTCAGCATGGAGTACTTGCTGTTCATCATGCTTGTCCCACGTGGAACTACCATTATTGATGAAATATGCTCTGAAATATTGCTGCTGCTGCTAGAGACCGTGTCATTATAACACGTTTACATCCGTTACGACCGCTTTGGAAAGAATCCCCGATTTACCACTGTTCATCATTATGGTTTTATTCTTTTTGAGTTAATCTGATTACGGCCAAAGCAACCAAGAGAGACAGTTGTCCAACAAGTTGTTATACGTAGAAAACAGTTTGACCAAGATTTTATTCTCAAATAAAAGTTTGGTTTACCCTGAACTCAGGATTATATCAACCTTCATAAAACAAAAATATTGGAACTCGAATATATTATAGACGTCAATGGACATACATATAACGTCCTATTTTTGCATCCTCTTCCGTCCTGGATTATTTTGCTGGTTTTGCTGAACAAAATATCACCACAGCTTCATTAATGACATGTTGTCCTGAGTTGTTGTACCACCTGGTTGCTGCTGGCGAAATAGTTTCAAAATCCCAAACCTTCGCATGGTGTCATATTGCTTTAAAATGGTAGTAAGACGGAGAATCGTCTATACAATTTTTATTTTATCTATTAGTACTCAAAAAATGAAGAAGAATAGCATTCTTACTTAGTCAACATCCAGTTATGTTGTTCCAGAGATATTCAAGTTTTTTAAAGATGCAAATGAACTTATGACGTCATCTACTCCTTAATTTAAACTAAAGCATTAGCTATACACACTAGTGCAGTGTACCATTCTTAGTAGCATACATCTGGAACGTTTCAGCACAATCTAGCCGCTATCTCCAAAGATATTCCTCATTTTTAAAATTTGAGTGAGTAGATGTCATCATTAGGTATTTCATTTGCAGCTTGTAAAAACTTAAATATCTCTGGAACAAGATAAGACATTGACAAAGTAAGACCGCTATTCTTGCTTATTTCGAATGCACTTCTAGATAAAGCCCATTTGGGAAACGCCCTCATAGCGTCGCAAGTAAAGCTATACAAAGACATACTATATATCATTTTAAAAGTATATATTTTACCCGTTAAGGTTGGGACACACGAGGCGACAAATCGCGTGACAGTTGCGGGGACAAATCCCGTCGTATGCACCATGCGAAGTCTTGTCGCGGGGACAAATCCCGTCGTATGCACCATGCGAAGTCTTGTCGCGGGGACAAAATGTTGTCCACACAACATGTCCCATCTTAAAATAAACCAATCAAAGAACGCTATTTTATTTTATTTTTCCTTTTCTGACATGTCCCCTCGTGTGTCCTCAACCGGAGAAATGTCCCCGCAACATGCCCCCGCGATTTGTCCCCTCGTGTGTCCTATAACCTTTAAGATAAATAAATTAAAGTGTAGATGCTGGCATTTTTTAACGCAAAATCAGTCGGTCTTCTTGAAAAAATAATTTCAAAACGTGCAAGGGCTGGACTTCTACGGCAGACGGACTGTTTTTGCGTTAAAAAATCCTAGCATCTGCAGTTTAATTTATTAATCATAATGGGGATTTGCAACCGAAATAATATTTTTCTGCAAGCACCCACTAGTACGTGTTACCGCAATTTCTGAAACAGTTCTGACTTGAAAGGCGATATTACATTGCTTTTTATTAGAGTTAAATAATAACATATGTTTAATGTTAGTATTTGAAAAGGTAATATATATATATATTATATATATATAATACACATATGTGTGTGTGTGTTAGTAATTCTAATATTTGAACTAAAGAACTGGTTAACTTTTTAGAATTAATTTCAAAAACATTTAAACTCTGTCTTTGAAGTTTATTATAAATAGTTTATTATGTGTCTTAATATGTTGTTCACATTAAAAGTTTAAAAAGTTGATTTAAAAAAATTCTAATTAATGTATGCTGCCTAATAAATTGTAAGAATGCTTAGTTAGGTTTTTAGTCTTCCATTAGGATTTTCAAATCCTTTGTTTGTCAAATCCTTTGTTTTGTATGATATTTTATCATTGGAAAACTCACCATTTACGACACAAGAACGCCACTTTCTCTTTTCCACTTTCACTATTCTCTTTCACTCTTCGCTCAGCCGAATAGAAAATATTTCACATATAAGTGAATACAACGAGACAAGTTGCAGGTGACCGACCAGCAATGTCAGCACTATAGGTCAAAATGTTTATTACAAAATACATCTTAGTTACAGTTTTAATTGTCATGCTAAGACCCAGGTGTCATAACTGGGCACGTAGTGTACAGAAAGAAGTTTATGGAATGTTCGGTATTATCCATAGTAACAAATTAAGAAGAGTTAGTTTTACAATGAAGAAAATTAATACATCATTGGGAAAATATAGGTATGAATATAAACAGCTATTCATTATAAAATGACGCTAAATTATAGATATAGAACGATAGGATCGAAAAAAATGTCGATGGATACGAAAGTATACCCGGAAAACCTGGCTGACTGTCTGGAAGGTGTCAAGTGATAGTTAATGTAAAGGGAGTGGTATATATAGCAGATGAAATCCCATGAGAGCCCGCATAATGGCCGGCACGTTGCATAACAACGAAATGAAATTCATTTAATTGCTTAAGCTCCATATAGTTTACTGTAGTCGACAGAGACTATCTGTCTTTGATTTTTTAAGATGCTAAAATGAATCAGTTGTCGAAGGTTTTCGTGTAGTTTAGAACACAAATTACGGCTCTGTTACAGTAACTATAGAGCGCAGGTGGTCTTGTCCAAGATGGCCGGCATCGAACAATGGATTTCTCGATCCAGTCTCTTTGCATAGAGATTGTGAGAAAGATAGAGATTGTGATCTAGTGGCTACCAGGGGGGGGGGGGGGGGTGTGGGTGCGGAGCTGGAGGCGCTTTAGCCCTCCCCCCAATAATAATGCTTGCATCATTTACAAACCGAGAGTTTTCGTCCTTCCGAATTGTTCGCATATTCATCAAATGGAGAAGCTCTATAACTGATAGGGGTATCTAGTACGTATTCCTTATAAGGAGGCGCAAATAGAAGGCATTGACGAGCAAATAGAGTGACTTAACGAGGAAATAGCTGACACGTTGAACCCTAACCGACCCTTTGGCAAACGTTTTCTTGAGAAATAAACCACCCCCAAAGCTATAGAATATATCAAAGGAAAGTTAAATGATCTATTTACAACATACGTACAGCTTTATCCCGGTAGCTAACTTAGTTCTCTTTAAAAGCGCGGATAATCGAACATGCCCAAAAATATAATTTTCCTAATTGCCCATTCTCGTTCCCAGACCCTTCGCGGCCCTCGAAGGTCAATCGACCATAGTCAATCGACCGTGGTTTCATTCTAATGCTTAAATTTCTATTGCTTTCACTGCCGTCGCCGTCCTAGGTTGCTGTCGTAGAGCTTAAGCTCCCTAATACATTCTAGAAACCTCTATTTTTATTTTTGACATCATTACGTCACCCACAGTATATATATTTAAGCAATAGAATACGTTTGTCCGGTCTCTATAACGTTATCGAAACCCGAGTGACGTAATAAAAACACGAGAGAAGTGTAGGGAGAAGCACGAGCCGCCGAGGCAATTTTCCATTTCATAAACGGTCGTTACCATCCCGAAGAGGTGACATTTCAAAATTTCTTCTGATTCGGATAGAGCACTTCACTGGCTTTCCAACGGTATGACGCACGTCCGGTTTGGATGAAAAATCCCGAAGGGTCGATACCATCCCAGCTCTGATAGAATGTTGGGTAAGCGTAGTAAAATTCCTCGTGGTCCCAAGGTTGCCGCATACTTTGTTTGGTGCGGTGAAATGTTCGTCATGAAATTCAAGATATGTAAATATTTAGTATTTGGTAAACAGGAGAAGAGCGTTCATGCAGAAGTAATTATTCATGGCAACTCTCAATCCTGGACCAGTAAATTATATTTTGCGATCGATAGACACAATGTATATGTAGATACTTTCCAAAAGGCAAACGACGTTAAATTCGGGATTTCGAAATATCAATCGCAACAACGTATATGCTGCGAGGTCAGTCAAAATATATTTGTGGACTGACAAAATATATTTGTCGACTGAAACTATCATATGCGCATTGCATATATATGGACCACCGTAATATATAACCATAAATGCAGTTAAGCATTTCTGCATTTGCCATAGAACATAGTTAATTCGTAAAGTCACTTACTATAGTCATAGATGCTTTTCAATTAAATAGGTGATAAAACGTGTTGTGCTGCGTATGCAGTGTAGAAATACAAATCAAAATGTATAAAAAGGTTTCTGTATACTGCCGTAATAGCGTGTAAGTAGTCTAACGTTTCGAGCGAAGGTCCTTCGTCAGAGAGTGAAACATAAAGTGAAATAATCACTCAGGGCCGCTCGAAACGTTAGACAACACTATTTCATAGACTCCAAATCTGCCTCTTGATTGTTTCGGGTTTGCCGTTTAAATTTGTTTTTTTCAAAGAACTCGCCATATAGATGCTTGTTCGCTTTTTAGATAGCAATATTATGAAGAACACGAGGAGCCGCGAAATAAAGTGTGCGGGAACCTTGGGACCACGAGGAATTTCACTGCGCTTACCCAACATTCTATGAGAGCTGGGATGTTAACGACCCTTCGGGATGGTAACGACTGTTTACGAAAGGGAAAATTGCGCCAGCGAGGCGAGTGCTTTCCCAACTTCTAGAGTGTTTTTATTACTTCACGAGGGTTTCGATCACGTTATAGAGACCTGGGCAAACGTATTCTATTATTTTTATAAAATAATTCAGAAACAATTTCTTATACTTTGGATAATCACAATATATTGCAAATTGTCATTAGTTACATGACGTCATTCCCGGCGAGGCCGGCAAGCTGACCAATCACAATTATTTTATAAATATATATCGCGTCATTGCTTGTACAGCAATTAGTGTTGTGGATACTGTACCTGCAGTGACCTGGCGGATTAAGAGGAAATGTATAAAGAGTTTTGACTGCAAACTATGAATAATAAGTTACTCTGGTAAGTTTTTCTCTATTTCTGCTTTGACGTAATGCTGTCTCAACATCTAACTATCGATATTTAACGATGATATACAAAACATGCATAGTAGATCGCACCGTCACTATTATAAAAGTCTCTACTCGTACGGTAGGAGATAACAACATCCGCGATTTCCGTTGGAGTTCGATAAAAATTAATTTGCCTTTTCGACATTTTTGGTTAGGGTTAGTATTTTTTTTAGGGTTGGCATTTCGTTGAATTCTACTGAGACTACCGTACGAATAGCAAATAAATGTTGGCTTACGGCTGCCGTACGAATAGCAAATAAATGTTGGTGTAGGGCTACCGTACGAATAACAAATACATGTTGGCGTACGGCTGCCGTACGAAAGCAAATAAATGTTGACGTACGGCTGCCGTACGAAAGCAAATAAATGTTGGCGTACGGCTGCCGTACGAAAGCAAATAAATGTTGGCGTACGGCTGCCGTACGAAAGCAAATAAATGTTGACGTACGGCTGCCGTACGAATAGCAAATAAATGTTGGTGTAGGGCTACCGTACGAATAACAAATAAATGTTGGCGGCGTACGGCTGCCGTACGAATAGCAAATAAATGTTGGCTCTTGGGGGATGGAGACGCCTTGAAATGGGAGGGGGACAGTGGCGAAGGGAGGGGAAAGAGAGCATGAGAGTGATGAAAATTACCAAGGGCTTGCAGCTGGCGGCCCTCTCTCTTCCGTAGAGGCTTGTATATTTTATTAGGGCTGGCGGCCTATAGCGGCCGCGTATTTCTATTGGTCGAAATCGGATTAACATACAGATTTAATAATTGATGTCCCACAGCGACGTCGTCGTGGTATGTTTGTCTTCTGAGCCGTCTAATTAATTAATCCATGTTTCAAACTACCCAACGTTTGACAACCCGTCCTCACGACAACGCCGAAAACGATAATAAATATTGGATCACGACTGCACACTTTTCGTTTGTGCATGATTTTTTAGAAAATTTTAACAGCTATAGAAATTACATAACAAAGGGCTATTGATAGTTAGATAGAAACTTTTATTTCAGGGTATCTCTTCAGGGTATAGGGTATCTCAAAGTACGAGTAGGTTTATATTTAGTTCATATATACAAGCAATACAGTGTATATGTAAACAGTAAATAGCAGATATAAACAGTATACACTCTCTTGTTAGACTTGTTGCAGGGGTTCAAAAATCGGAGCATATCTCCCCTGTGCTTCGTAATCTTCACTGGTTGCCGGTGAGATCAAGGATTGTTTTCTAAATACGAATAATTACTTTCAAGGCTTTACATGGCCAGGCACCTGTTTATATTACTGATTTACTAAAACATATATATAAACCGTCCGAACGCTTGTGGCAAACCGTTCGGTATTTTCGCCAAACCGTTCAAACGTTTTGGGTGATATCCGCACGCCGTCGGACTAACAGTGTTTTGACAAAAAACATTGTTGATCATTTCTGGACAGTCGGTCCAGTGTTAAAACTCTCCGGAGTTAAAGAACCTTTTACGATCGAGTGGATTCATGACTTACAAAACTAATCGATCCCTTGAGACGCAGAACACAAAGGTTTGTTTGACGGACATGTTGATACCACAAACAAAAGAAGTAAATGAATTATTTGGTTGAAGTTCCTCCAACAATATGAAATTATACTTTCATGAGTCATCCGCTCAATTGCATGCCCTAAGATGAGAAAAATCGTACCAAAACTCGCCAGTGTAAATGGGCCTTTAACTCTGCCGGAAAAGCATCTGGGCCTGATAAAATACCAAACTAGCTCCTGAAAGAATACTCGAACATAGTGGCTATCCCCAAATTATGCATATCCTCAACGCTTCGTATTGTGAACAACGTTTACATGGCAGATGTATTACCGTTGCCGAAAACGAAGCTAAAAGACTAAGACTTCTGCCTCGACCCCCTCGCCCACAAATTACGAGAGCGGGTAAATTGAGAGGGAGGCGCGCGAGGAACCATCATCATCAATTCATCATCATATCTAGTCTCCTCGGACCATAACACGCCAAACTCTTTTATCCTGCATGCAACTTTTGATCTCGTTTGCATCTTCGAGACCGGTATCCCTCTTTAACATTTCCACATATGTAAGTCGTTGACCACCACGCGTTGCCTCGCCATGTGCCGGTTCCCAAAGAATAAGGTCACTCACAGCGAGATTGTTGTTCCTCACACAGTGGCCAGCTAGCTTAAGCCTGCGGGTCCTGATCTTCTGTGTAACACTTCATGGGTAGATCTCCATATAACACCTTGTTGGTAATGTGGTCTCGCCAACTTACATTCAACACCAACCCCACATGCGAGTATAGCAACCACTATAAGTCTCTTCTCCTGTTCGACTGTGAGAGTCTATGTTTCAGATCAATAAAGAATAGACTCAACTGTTGCAACAAACAGGCCTCTCTTGATGTGATCTGGCAGATTTTCTTCAAATTATGAAGCTCTATTGCTAGCCTGCGTCGCCCCGCCTGCACCTCCCGAGCCTGCGGAAGAGGCAGATAACTTCTCTATAACACCAAATGGTTGAAGCTAAGAAACATGAGTTACAAATTTCACTTATCTGTGAGAACAATCATCAACAAAGAAATGTAAACAAATCCGCAGTAAGGAATGCCATTCAGCTTTAAGCTTGTGGGATACTGTAATATACATTTTTCCACCCAACCCTAAACATTTTTTGACCCTGAGACATGCATCTAGCCATATTTCACTGAAGAAAAAAAACCAAGAAATCACAGCAAAGGCTGGCAAGACAAAACTTCGACCAACACTTTGCTGTTTTCCATCTGGCAAACTTCAACATTAACTCTTGCCCAGTTACCATGACAGGCAAGTTTGTTTTTGATTTAGCAACTCAAAATAACATGTTCTGCCTATGGCTAAGGTAGCTCAATGGTTTGAGCGTCTCACCGGCATTCAGAAGGTGACAGGTTCAATTCCTGTCCGGGACTCTTCCGGGATTTTTCTGAGGAAAAAATAAATAGCTCTTTCACCACATGCCAACTTTGCAACTGTTACCATTCTACTCAACTACTGCTACTAGTAATTACTGTCGCTCTTCATTTGCAACAATGTGGAAAAAACAAGATTTTGGCCAGTATTCGACGGCTATTGTCTAAAATGTTTGCCTTATTATTAGTGCTTGGTTTTTCTTATATATATTTTTTTTTTCATATTTTCTATAACCACAATATATTTTTTTATTTGGCCTTAGGCTGGAAGTTTTTAGTTCACCTGTTTTTGCACATTTGTTTGAACATTAATTTCTAATTTGGTGTCAATTTGTGTTTCTGTGACAGAAAACATCAAATTTTGGTTGCTCTACGCCACATACAGTGCAGTGAAATGGAAGTACGTCATGAAGTAAGTAAGATTATCATTATATTATGATGTACCCAACACCTCATTACTGTATAATAATAATAATTATTTTAAATATTAACAAATTAATGATAATTTATTACATCGAAATCTAAACATCGTCTTTTTACAACATTTATACACATATAAAATCCTCCAATTTTAAATAATAAATAAAAAATAATTATAATAATATCAACATTTGTATAACGCTGAAGCTATGAAATATTATAAAGCGTTAAAAGACAAATATATATATATATGAGCATTTGTATGCGCATTTTTATGAAAGTGGACATAATGGCTTGGAAGATGTTAAAATTACAATAATTGATAAAACAAATGTAAATGATCCAACAACAAGGGAGGCGGATTCTGGGCAAACAAGTTAGATTCATTTATACCTCGGGGACTTAATATTAGGGATTTTTTGTAAAATAGGTGCATTAGCGAGCCATCACCACGTCCACAAATAATGTTTAAATTTGAAATGTCAAATATTGAATTTATATGCATGCACGTTCATTAGAATTACCATTTTAATACCATTTCAATCAATTTTACTCATTCCTGATTGGCTAATGATATCAGTATTAAACTTACATTTTTTTACTAGGGTATTTAAAAAAATACCCCTAGTAAAAAAAATACCCAAGTAAAAAAATACCCCTTGTAAAAAAGTACATCCGGGATGTTTGGGTTTTAGTATTTACAAACATCAGTTTTCCCGCTTCGTAGTAAAATTTAGGGGTATTTAGGAACACGTAAATTTGATTGAAAATGTATTAAAAGGAAATAACACTTGTTCTCAAAGAATTAAGGTAGCAAGATCCCTCTGAATACATTTTTAATACCATACATTAATTATGCTAATTAGCTGACGAAATGGCCGCCGATTGGTCAAAATCGGGATATACTTCAAACAAGATTTCTCAGGCAGTTTTAGAGATAAGTTTCTGAGTTTATAGCTTATATACTAAGGCATATTCTGGTGGTAGCATTTTCAATATAAACTTTCAGCTATTTTCTGACATGCTTTTTTCTTTTTTTTTCAATTTCCACCACCTAAATGATATTAATTATGTCAGATAATTCAACAAGTATGAATCAGATTCAAAATTCCTACCACCATTCCCTAGATATTCCTGTTAGGAGGCTGTGGTGAAAATTTTATTGAAATATATGGGAAAATGAGGGAGAAATAGTGTTTGGAAAATGGCAAATTTGTTTGAAGTATATCCCGATTTTGACCAATCGGCGGCCATTTCGTCAGCTAATTAGCATAATTTATGCAATTTATGCATAATTTATATGTCATATGTTCTATCAAATGGTTGTAAGGGTTAATTGTTATATTGTATGGTATTAAAAATGTATTCAGAGGGATCTTGCTACCTTAATGAAAAAGCGCACTTGTATTTGGCGAAATATTCATAATACCACTCGTGCTTCGCACTCATGATATGAGCTTGACGATCATGATCCATGTAACGCTAGCAGTTTCTGGTCTTTTAAAAATATATGATCAAGGAAAAGGGTGTGTCTGCTTAGGAATTCAAGATGATGTGGACATAATATTTTCTAAGTGATTGCCATCATTGTAACTGCTTATGAAAATAAAATGACTATGATGAAATTAATAGTATGAGAAATAGTGGTCACAAAATTAAATTATTTTGACTGTCGACTCGAGCCACCTTGAATATTATTGTTTGTTTTACGCTACAGATATTTCAACGAAGAGATAGAAATATCTTGATGACAATTCAGTTTGTTGCTGAAACAGCAAGAATGCTTCGAGAGAAAGGAAGACTGCAGGATTTTGAGTTCATAGCAGATAGATCGATTGAACTCCTTCGAGGTAATTTACAACTTAAAAAAGAAATGCTAAATGAAATTATTCATAAATGTCTTGCAGGACACAGGGCGGTAGAATGTGTAGACATGTTAAAGTACTACCTTGCACTTGAAAAATTGTTTGATGATTCCGTGAATGAGAAAAAATTAAGAGTGCAGGGAAACCTTGTTGTTATGATAGCACAAGCATATCTTTTAACAGGGCATTATAGAGAAGTATTAGAATATATACGTAAAGCAGAAAACATCGCCAAAGAACTTAAAGATAAAAAGGGGGAAGCTTTATGTTATGAAATGTTTGGAAATGTTGATTTAATTCTGGAAAAGTATGAAAAAGCTATTGAGTATTTCCAGAAAAGTCTAGCAATTTGCACTGATATAGGGGATCGGGCAGGTATTTCAAGGAACAATGGACAGTTGGGGAAAGCATATCTTGGTTTAGGAGAGTATAGAAAGGCCAACCAGTTATTCCAGAGCAGTTTGTCAATTAGCACCGAGATAAACGATTGGTCAGTAATAAGTAACAATGAAAATTTGGGCGCTTCCCATTTTGGTCTAGGTGAGCATAAAAAAGCTATGGAGTATTGTGAAAAAAGTCTAGCTATTAGTACTAAAATAGGAGATCGTAAAGGAATAGCAAGAAACTCTTGCACCTTGGGGAATGTCTCTCATCAGTTCGGAGAGTATAAGAAAGCCATCGAGAATTACGAGGAAGCTCTTACAATTTCTACTGAAATAGGGAATCAGTCCGTAATTGCAGGTAGCAATGCAGGTTTAGGGATTTCCTTTTTTTCTTTAGGGAAGTATGAAAAAGCCATCAAGTATTTAGAGGAAAGTCTGGCAGTTTACACTGAAATAGGCCGTCGATCAGGGATAGCAAGTGGAAATACAAATTTAGGCAATGTCTATCTTAGATTAGGAGAGTGTAAGAAAGCCATTGAATGCTTCCAAATAGCTCTTGAAATTAGCTCTGAAATTGGGGATCGTGGTCGAATAGCCACTAACAATTTAAATTTAGGAACTGCTTGCCTTAGTTTAGGAGAGTATAGAAGAGCTATCGAGTACTACCAGAAAAGTCTGGATATTCACACTGAAATCGGCAGTCTGTCAGGAATAGAAGTTAGCTGTGGACAGCTAGGGCATGTCTATATTATTTTAGGAGATTATGAAAGAGCTATCGGATATAGCCAAAACGGTTTGACAATTAGCACTGAAATTGGGGATCCGTCAGTGATAGCAAGTAAAAATGGAAATTTAGGGAAGGTGTATTTAAATTTAGGAGACTGTGAAAAAGCTATCAAGTATTTCCAAAAAAGCTTAGAAATTAGCACTGATATAGAGAATGCGTCAGGAATAGCTAATGGCAATCGAAATTTAGGGAATGCGTATTTTAATTTAGGAGACTGTGAAAAAGCTATCAAGTATTTCCAAAAAAGCTTAGAAATTAGCACTGATATAAAGGATGCGTTAGGAATAGCTACAAGCAATGGAAATATAGGGAATGTCTACGCCCGCTTAGGAGCGTATGAAGAAGCAATCGAGTATTACCAAAGAGGTCTATCAATTAACACTAAAATAGGGCATCGGTCAGGAATAGCAGCAAACTATTTGAATTTGGGGGAAACCTATTCTCAATTAGTGGAGTATGAAAAAGCCTTTGCGTTCTTTGAGAAAAGTTTAGAAATTAGTGTTGAAATTGAAGATTTAAGAGTTGAAAGTTGGTGCCTTGCAAGCATTGGTGAAACTTACTTCTTTCAAGGTGAGTCTAAAATTGACAAACTTGAAGCTTTGAGCATATTTCAACAAGCTGTATCTTACTTAAAGAGGTCTGTCAACTGTAGTGATCGGATGTTTTCGAGATTGCATGTTGATCAAAATAAGATATCGTTCACAAAAGAATACTTTTGCCTGTATGTGACATTAATGTGTTGTTTTATTTTCATGGAACGTATTGAGGCCGCGTTGCTAGTTATTGATCTTGGAAAGGCCAAAGCACTGCATGCTTTTATTGAGAAACGAAAGAAATCAGAGACTGATCACATGGCAGATTATACTCACAAGACTTGGGAAAGAATTGATAGGCATAAAGAAAAGATACAAATTGAAGAAATTGAGAGAGATCTCAAACTAAGAACGGAGAATTCTTCTGTTATAGTTTATGCTTTCAATCATGACGAGTTTCTGAATATTTGGGTTGTTAATGGCAAGAATGACGTCAAAATTTTCGAAAAGAGAGAAATTTTGAAAACATCTATTTTTAGTCACTTAGTGCAGCTGCTTGGTGATCTTAATGTGAATTTATCGCGAGAATCGTCCTTTTATAAACTTGACAACGACCCCACCCAAAGTTGGCAAATTCTTGAATTGGACAGAAAGCCAAATGAAAAATCTAAATGTGCCACAGAACATGAGACAGAAACTAGTGACTTAGTCTTCTGCAAATCCGAAACCACGCCTTCACAAAAGCAACATTCAGGCCAAAGATTTGCAGACAATACACCCGAACCTACTAATACTTCGGAGCAGATTTTACAAATTTTACATCAAATACTGTTACCTCCTGCAGTTAAGGATTACATTAAAGGAACTAAACTTATCATTGTTCCTGACAAGTTTCTATTTTTCGCGCCATTTTGCTCATTGTCAGATGAAAATGGCTGCCCTTTGTCACAAAGTTACAGTATTCAAATAACACCTTCAGTACACTCTTTAGTGTCCAGCATGACACGATCACGTGATCCTAGTCTTGGTTTTGCGTTGTTCGTTGGTAATCCTACCGTAGGGAAAGTTAGTTTTCGTGGAAATGATATTAAGCCTGGTGAGTTACCTAGCGCCACAGAAGAAGTCAATTGTCTTGCTCGGCTTTTTCAAGCTAAACCCTTAGTTGAGGGTGAAGCAACAAAGGAGAGAGTTTTGAAATGTATCGATGGAGCTAGTATAATCCATATTGCTGCCCATGGCGACAAAGGGCACGGAGAAATCTTTCTTGCCCCCAACCCTAATGTCGAAGAGCAAACCGGCACGTCTATTCCAATTGAAGAATCCTATCTTTTAAGAGAACTAGACATTTTTGATATTAACATAAGAGCACGGTTGGTTGTTCTTTGTTGTTGTCATACGGGAAGAGGTAAAGTTTCCTCAGAAGGTGTCGTTGGTTTGGCCCGAGCATTTCTTGCTGCCGGTGCTCGCTCTGTCCTCGCTACGCTCTGGCCTATTCACGATGAAGGCACAAAAGAGTTCATGAAATATTTCTACGACGAAGTTTGCAAAGAAACCTCGGTTTGCGAGGCTTTAAGAAGGACAATGAACCTGTTTCAAAGACACCAAAACAAGGATTTTAGTTCGTTTAAGATTTGGGCTCCGTTTACGATTTACGGAGAGGATGTTAAGTTTACACAACGTGATATTGAAGAAATAAAGCAACAATCTCGTGCAATGTCTTACTAATTTTAACATTGATTTTTATTATAGGTATAAAATAATACGGTATTGTTATTGGGGTGAGGAATCGTTCTTTGTATCTTTCGCAGTTACCTCAAATGTCCATGTCTAATCTCTTATTTTAAAAGGTTTTGTTTAACTTTAAGTTAATGTATTATGCTCTGAGATTTCAGTCGCAAACAGAGATTGAGAGAGAGTGAAAAATGAGTAGAGAGTGATTTCCAAATGCTTGTATATCTATGATTTGTTAATATTGAATCGTTGACATTGGTTGTTTTTGTGATCTTAAATGTTACTCTTTTTCGCAGGCTAAAGTAGATTGTGGATTCTAGTTTAAGTTTTTGCGTTGAAAAGGTTTTAGATATTATTTCTAATTCTGCTGTGATATTATTGATATTGGATGCTATGTGACTGTCAATTTTGCGACGAAAATACATTCTCTTTAGTTGAACCTTAATATGTGTCTCAAAATAACTGAGCTAGCTTGATGGCTCGTCCAGTTATCAGTGTTATCAGTCATCACAACAACATATTGATAACTTCATTTTTATTTAATTTATCAACAAATCCATACGTACTTTTTTGTAGGAAGTAATTTAGGTTCACATATGACACTCACAAAGGTAGCATAATGTCAAAAATGACGAAAATTATAAAGTTTTGTGTTGGTCGATGACGTCAATGTGACGTCACAAATTACGTCACCAGACGAAAGAAGTTTGCCTACATTAGCCTTTCGAGGCTCGACCTTGTGCGAAATTCTTTTGAATTATAAACACAAGGTCATAAAAGAATATTGTTTGGCCACCATTTTTATGAATTCGGTCTATATTCCACACATAAAATATCTCGGTTATACCTTGAATTTATTGTCCACTCACAATGTACAGTATATTGGGTGCTAAACTATCCTTAGCAACCGGTTGTCTAGCAACGAAATACGTCCGAACACCCTGTGGCTCACGCTATAGAGGGTAGTAAATAAAAGCCACCCAATCGGCAGAGATAATATTTTTTTCATATTAACGCTCTGTTAAAGTTAACTCTTACAATTGGGACAACTTTTCTCCATGTCAAGATGATCTTATAGATATTTGAAATTTGCGATAACACACGTTGAGTTAATTGACAATGATAATGAAAGATTATGTTGTGTTGCATTGAATAGCACTATAAATCATACCTACCAGTTAAATTTCAGATTGTTTTAGGTATGAGTAAACTGTAACGGGTTCATGCAAAAAATATTATTTTGGTTGGTTTAGTTGCATATTCACAGTCAAAATTGAGGTCGCAATTATGTTGGTGAAATGCGTTTCTGTGGGAAAACGTTTTTCTCACTTGTCCATTTTATTTTATCTATGAGTTGAGATATCTGTATTTTTGGGTTTAAACAATATGAACTAGACGTATTATGTTCCTATGTGTATTAAAGGGATACTCCAGCCAAAATACAAATGTAGTTCATATGAAAGATCTTACTGACTTAGTTTATTTTCAAAGTTTCAGTATTCCTATCAAGTTAGTTGAAAATTTGAGCATTTTGACGCCATATTTGTTTTTAAAAATATGACGTCATTGAGTGCTTCTTTATCGGCAGTGGAGTTGTTTTGATGGCGATCACATAGTGATAGCTGTTGTGAGTGCGATCACATAGTGATAGCTGTTGTGAGTGCTCTTTGGAGGAAAATTAGTCGAAATAAACTATTTAGTTCCTCATGCAGGAAAGTAGAGGAGCTTCTTAAGCATAATACGAGATAGAAGTACTCGTGACGTTATATATGAGAAACAAATATGGCGTCGAAATGTTGAATAAACTCTCCAACTTCAATTAGCAATATCTTAACTTAATTGATTTGAATACTGAAACTTTCGATATATACTAAAGTTAGTAAGATCTTTCATATGAACTGCACTGTCTTGTATTTTCACTGAGTAATATGCCCCTTTAATGTGATCCATTGCAACTGTTTCGCCAGTGTAATCAGGTGTTTTTAACGCTGAATAATATTGATGAACGATGTGGAAGACCTGCAATGGGGAACTGACTAAATATTAAAGCCTGTATAGCTACTTTGTTTTTCTTTATCCTGCGTGGAATACATCTGGTTGAATTGGACAACGACAGTCGTTGCAACGCACGGGAAATAATATTCAATTGGAGCCGCTACGAAACTCGGTCTAAACATTTCAAGGAAATGAATTGTAAACAGTGAAACTCACCACAACTTCACAAACTTGTGTACTAAAATAATGAGAATAAAGTGAAATCCTTTTCTTGGTTAAGCCTGGTGAATAAC
Source organism: Chrysogorgia sp. JL179-B06 (assembly GCA_035772405.1). NCBI lineage: Eukaryota > Metazoa > Cnidaria > Anthozoa > Scleralcyonacea > Chrysogorgiidae > Chrysogorgia > Chrysogorgia sp. JL179-B06. The sequence continues at coordinate 3,437,988 of JAYKKM010000044.1, forward strand.
TGTTGACAATGGTACTCGTTCCGTTTTATGAAGCAACTATAAAGACCCACATAGTTAATCACGCACCAAAGACCAACTTTTGGAGTTTCCAGTTTTTATTATCTACTTGGTTCTTTGTTCTACTTGGTTCTTTTATCATTATCTACTTGGTTCTTTTATCATTATGTACTTGGTTCTTTTATCATTATGTACTTGGTTCTTTCATCAGTTGTACAACGTTACCGCACCACGCAAGAGATGGTAATCAACTGAAACGAAGAGGAAGCGTCCCAAATGAACAAAAAGAAAGAACAATTAGAAAAATTAAAAGAATATCTAAACTAATCTTACGCTGTTTTACAGTGACTGAGACCCTGTCAAAATTTGCAAGGTTCATGGCCTATAGCTACTTTGTTTTTCTTTATCCTGCGTGGACTACATCTGGTTGAATTGGACAACGGCAGTTGTTGCAACGCACGGGAAATAATGTTCAATTGCTGGAGCTGCTACGAAACTCGTTCTAAACATTTCAAGGAAACGAATTGTGTGTAAAACCTTTAATATCATATAGACAATCAATTAAACTGTCTACGACGGTGGTATAACCAGTTTCACGCAGAATTTATTCCCGTCTTTGTCGATGGTCCTAATTAAAAGTGTGGTTTAGTACCTAGAATTATCTACCAACATTCATAAGATGAAAATCCAACGAAAAAACATTAAGCTGTATTCTCCTGGAATTACCAGTTCTATCTGCATGACTATCTTCTTTACTTTATTATAATCTTGCAGCTGAAATAGTTCTGGTTGAAGTGAAACTTTAACATGAAACCGTTAATACGACGCCACGAGAGATAATATTCAATTCATGGAGAAACAGTGAAACTCACCACAAACTTCTCGTGTGTATGAAAATAAATTTTTCTTGGTTAAACCTGGTAAATAACTGTTGCCAATGGAACTCGTTCCGTTTTAAGAAGCAACCAAAGATCCACATAATTACGCGCTAAGGACCAACTTTTGGAGTTTGCAGTTTTTATTATCTACTTGGTTCTTTGTTCTACTTGGTTCTTTTATCTTTTATCATTATCAACTTGGTTCTTTTATCATTCAATTGTACAACGTTACCGCACCACGCAAGAGATGGGGATCAACTGAAACGAAGAAAAAACGTTCCAAATGAACAAAAAGAAAGAACAATTAGAAAAATTAAAAGAAAATCTAAACTAATCTTATGCTGTCTTACAGTTATTGAGACTCCGTCAACATTTGCAGGGTTCATGGCCTGTCTTTGGACTGGTATACTGTATAATGAATATATATAGATGGTCACAGGAATAGAAGATGCAATGGTTTTAGATATCTGGACAACCTTTATGGTGTTGAAAATTATGGGGATTGCGAAAAGGTAAAGGTTACCTAACGTTTATCAAAAACTATTCCTTCATGGTGTTTCGTAAATGTTGAAATCTGTGTTCAGCATGGAGTACTTGCTGTTCATCATGCTTGTCGCACGTGGAACTATCATTGTGGAAGAAATATGCTCTGAAATATTGCTGCTGCTGCTAGAGACCGTGTCATTATAACACGTTTACATCCGTTACGACCGCTTTGGAAAGAATCCCCGATTTACCACTGTTCATCATTATGGTTTTATTCTTTTTGAGTTAATCTGATTGCGGCCAAAGCAACCAAGAGAGACAGTTGTCCAACAAGTTGTTATGCGTAGAAAACAGTTTCACCAAGATTTTATTCTCAAATAAAAGTTTGGTTTACCCGGAACTCAGGATTATATCAACCTTCATAAAACAAAAATCTTGGAACTCGAATATATTATAGACGTCAATAGACATACATATAACGTCCTATTTTTGCATCCTCTTCCGTCCTGGATTATTTTGCTGGTTTTGCTGAACAAAATATCACCACAGCTTCATTAATGACATGTTCTCCTGAGTTGTTGTACCACCTGGTTGCTGCTGGCGAAATAGTTTCAAAATCCCAAACCTGGCATGATGTCATATTGCTTTAAAATGGTAGTAAGACGGAGAATCGTCTATACAATTTTTATTTTATCGATTAGTACTCAAAAAATGAAGAAGAATAGCATTCTTACTTGGTCAACATCCAGTTATGTTGTTCCAGAGATATTCAAGTTTTTTCAAGATGCAAATGAACTTATGACGTCATCTACTCCTTAATTTAAACTAAAGCATTAGCTATACACACTAGTGCAGTGTACCATTCTTAGCAGCAAACATCTGCAACGTTTCAGCACCATCTAGCCGCTATCTCCAAAGATATTCCTCATTTTTAGAATTTGCGTGAGTAAATGAAGTCATTAGCTATTTCGTTTGCAGCTTTTATAAACTTAATATCTCTGGATCAAGATAAGACATTGACAAAGTAAGACCGCTATTCTTGCTTATTTCGAATGCACTTCTAGATAAAGCCCATTTGGGAAACGCCCTTATAGCGTCTCAAGTAAAGCTGTACAAAGACATACTATATATCATTTTAAAAGTATATATTTTACCCGTTAAGGTTGGGACACACGAGGCGACAAATCGCGTGGACAGTTGCGGGGACAAATCGCGTCGTATGCACCATGCGAAGTCTTGTCGGGGGACAAAATGTTGTCCCACAACATGTCCCATCTTAAAATAAACCAATCAAAGAAAGCTATTTTATTTTATTTTCCCTTATCTGACATGTCCCCTCGTGTGTTCTCAACAGGAGAAATGTCCCTGCAACATGCCCCCGCGATTTGTCCCCTCGTGTGTCCTATAACCTTTAAGATAAATAAATTAAAGTCTAGATGCTGGCATTTTTTAACGCAAAATCAGTCGGTCTTCTTGAAAAAATAATTTCAAAACGTGCAAGGGTTGGACTTCTCCGACAGACGGACTGCTTTTGCGTTAAAAAATCCTAGCATCTGCAGTTTAATTTATTAATCATAATGGCGATTTGCAACCGAAATAATATTTTTCTGCAAGCACCCACTAGTACGTGTTACCGCAATTTCTGAAACAGTTCTGACTTGAAAGGCGATATTGCTTTTTATATTGCTTTTTATTAGAGTTAAATAATAACATATGTTTAATGTTAGTATTTGAAAAGGTAATATATATATATACACGTGTGTGTGTGTGTTAGTAATTCTAATATTTGAACTAAAGAACTGGTTAACTTTTTAGAATTAATTTCAAAAACATTTAAACTCTGTCTTTGAATTCTATTATAAATAGTTTATTATGTGTCTTAATATGTTGTTCACATTAAAAGTTTAAAAAGATGATTTTAAAAAACACTAATTAATGTGTGCTGCCTAATAAATTGTAAGAATGCTTAGTTAGGTTTATGATATTTATTTATTGGAAAACTCACCATTTACGATTTCCTGTTGCCATTCACGACACAAGAACGCCACTTTCTCTTTTCCACTTTCACTATTCTCTTTCACTTCGCTCAGCCGAATAGAAAATATTTCACATATAAGTGAATACAACGAGACAAGTTGCAGGTGACCGACCAGCGATGTCAGCACTATAGGTCAAAATGTTTATTACAAAATGCATCTTAGTTACAGTTTTAATTGTCATGCTAAGCCCCAGGTGTCATAACTGGGCACGTAGTGTACAGAAAGAAGTATTATCCATAGTAACAAGTTTTACAATGAAGAAAATTAATACATTATTGGTAAAATATAGGTATGACATAGGTATATATATATCATACATATATCATAGGTATGATGAAATATAGGTGACCCAATAATAATGCTTGCATCATTTACAAACCGAGAGTTTTCGTCCTTCCGAATTGTTCGCATATTCATCAAATGGAGAAGCTCTATAACTGATAGGGGTATCTAGTACGTATTCCTTATAAGGAGGCGCAAATAGAAGGCATTGACGAGCAAATAGAGTGACTTAACGAGCAAATAGCTGACACGTTGAACCTTAACCGACCCTTTGGCAAACGTTTTCTTGAGAAATAAACCACCCCCAAAGCTATAGAATATATCAAAGGAAAGTTAAATGATCTATTTACAACATACGTACAGCTTTATCCCGGTAGCTAGCTTAGTTCTCTTTAAAAGCGCGGATAATCGAACATGCCCAAAAATATAATTTTCCTAATTGCCCATTCTCGTTCCCAGACCCTTCGCGGCCCTCGAAGGTCAATCGACCACAACCTCGTACCCAGGGTCTTCTCAGTGCCCGGTGAAGGAGCGCCCGGGATGGGAGGGGAGTGGAGCGAGGGAAGAGAAGAGAAGACCCTGGTAAAGGCTGGTCACGTGACTCCAAGGATATTGGATTATTTCGTAACCTGGCTTATTGGAATACGCGTGTCCTGTGTGGCATTCCTCTTTAACAATTAACCTGAGCCAACAACTTGAAGACATTCAAAAACGTGCACTTCGAATTATCTACCCTAATTTATCTTATAAGGATAGCCTTGTTAAATTTAATCTTGTAACACTATTTGATAGAAGAGTGAACCTTTGCACGTCCTTTTATAAACGTAATCTTGATCTTTCTAGCAAACTACACGACCTCTTTCCTACCTCTGTTCATTACCGTCATAACCTTAGACATCCTCGAAAAATTCCTCTTTTTAAATGTAGAACGAAACGTTTTCAAAACAGTTTTCTTCCGTTTTGTATTCGTAAGTGGGATGCCCTATTGTAGGTTTTGGGTTTCATCATCAAAGTAATTCTAAAGGTTATAAGGAGACAACTTTAAATTTAATGTATATATGTGTGCGGTACTGTATATAGCTTTTTAATCTTTTATACACTTAGTTTTTCTATTCATGTAAACTTGAGTTTTTCAATTTATAATTTTTGTAAATTGCCATTCAAGTATTATTAAATATTCAATTATTTATATATTCTCGCTTATATCATCCGGGGGGCCGGATCGCTGTGAAAACATACCACAAACTTCTATAATTGAAAGTATAAACAGTATATGGATGATTTAAAAATATTACAATTTATTGGAAAGACAGAAGTTGAAAGATGGTGGATTACTTCGAAAAATGCGTTGATTTACGGACATTTACGATGCGTTCATTTACAGACACGAGCCGCCGAGGCAATTTTCCCTTTCATAAACGGTCGTTACCATCCCAGCTCTCATAGAATGTTGGGTAAGCGTAGTAAAATTCCTCGTGGTCCCAAGGTTCCCGCATACTTTGTTTGGTGCGGTGACATGTTCGTCATGAAATTCAAGATATGTAAATATTTAGTATTTGGCATACAGGATAAGAGCGTTCATGCAGAAGAAATTATACATGGCAAAGTGCAAACTCTCAATCCTGGACCAGTAAATTATATTTTGTGATCGATAGTCACAACGTATATGTAGATACTTTCCAAAAGGCAAACGACGTTATTCGGGTTTCGAAATATCAATCGCAACAACGTATATGCTGCGAGGTCAGTCAAAATATATTTGTGGACTGAGAAAATATATTTGTCGACCGACAAAATATATTTGTCAACTGAAACTATCATATGCGCATTGCATATATATGGACCACCGTAATATATAACCATAACTGCATTTGCCAAAGAACATAGTTAATTCGTAAAGTCACTTACTAGATAAAACGTGTTGTGCTGCGTAGGCAGTGTAGAAATACAAATCAAAATGTATAAAAAGGTTGGTGTATATACTGCCGTAATAGCGTGTAAGTTGTCTAACATTTCGAGCGAAGGTCCTTCGTCAGAGAGTGAAACATAAAGTGAAATAATCACTCATGAAGGGGCGCTCGAAACGTTAGACAACACTATTTCATAGACTTTCTCCAAATCTGCCTCTTGAGTCTTGATTGTTTCGGGTTTGCCGTTTAAATTTGTTTTTTTCAAAGAACTCGCCATATAGATGCTTGTTCGCTTTTTAGATAGCAATATTATGAAAGAACACGAGGAGCCGCGAAATAAAGTGTGCGGGAACCTTGGGACCACGAGGAATTTCACTGCGCTTACCCAACATTCTATGAGAGCTATCCCAGCTCTCATAGAATGTTGGGTAAGCGCAGTGAAATTCCTGTTAATCACCCTTCGGGATGGTAACGACCGTTTACGAAAGGGAAAATTGCGCCGCCGCCGAGTGCTTTCCCAACTTCTAGAGTGTTTTTATTACTTCACGAGCGTTTTGATCACGTTATAGAGACCTGGTCAAACGTATTCTATTATTTTTATAAAACAATTCAGAAACAATTTCTTATACTTTGGATAATCACAATATATTGCAAATTGTCATTAGTTACATGACGTCATTCCCGAGGCCGGCAAGCTGACCAATCACAATTATTTTATAAATATATATCGCGTCGCCGTCACATAAAAATTGCTTGTACAGCAATTAGTGTTGTGGATACTGTACCTGCAGTGACCTGGCGGATTAAGAGGAAATGTATAAAGAGTTTTGACTGCAAACTATGAATAATAAGTTACTCTGGTAAGTTTTTCTCTATTTCTGCTTTGACGTAATGCTGTCTCAACATCTAACTATCGATATTTAACGATGATATACAAAACATGCATAGTAGATCGCATCCTCACTATTATAAAATTCGAAGTGTCCATTCGTACGGCAGGAGTTAACAACAACCGCGATTTCCGTTGGAGTTCGATAAAAATTAATTTGCCTTTTCGACATTTTTGGTTACTTAGGGTTAGTATTTTGTTTAGGGTTGGCATTTCGTTGAACTTGAATTCTACTGAGACGTTGGCGTACGAATAGCAAATAAATGTTGGCGTACGGCTGCCGTACGAAAGCAAATTAATGTTGGCGTACGGCTGCCGTACGAAAGCAAATAAATGTTGGCGTACGGCTGCCGTACGAAAGCAAATAAATGTTGACGTACGGCTGCCGTACGAAAGCAAATAAATGTTGGCGTACGGCTGCCGTACGAAAGCAAATAAATGTTGACGTACGGCTGCCGTACGAAAGCAAATAAATGTTGACGTACGGCTGCCGTACGAAAGCAAATAAATGTTGGCGTACGGCTGCCGTACGAAAGCAAATAAATGTTGGCGTACGGCTGCCGTACGAAAGCAAATAAATGTTGGCGTACGGCTGCCGTACGAAAGCAAATAAATGTTGGCGTACGGCTGCCGTACGAAAGCAAATAAATGTTGACGTACGGCTGCCGTACGAATAGCAAATAAATGTTGGTGTAGGGCTACCGTACGAATAACAAATAAATGTTGGCGGCGTACGGCTGCCGTACGAATAGCAAATAAATGTTGGCTCTTGGGGGATGGAGACGCCTTGAAATGGGAGGGGGACAGTGGCGAAGGGAGGGGAAAGAGAGCATGAGAGTGATGAAAATTACCAAGGGCTTGCAGCTGGCGGCCCTCTCTTCCGTAGAGGCTTGTATATTTTATTAGGGCTGGCGGCCTATAGCGGCCGCGTATTTCTATTGGTCGAAATCGGATTAACATACAGATTTAATAATTGATGTCCCACAGCGACGTCGTCGTGGTATGTTTGTCTTCTGAGCCGTCTAATTAATTAATCCATGTTTCAAACTACCCAACGTTTGACAACCCGTCCTCACGACAACGCCGAAAACGATAATAAATATTGGATCACGACTGCACACTTTTCGTTTGTGCATGATTTTTTAGAAAATTTTAACAGCAATAGAAATTACATAACAAAGGGCTATTGATAGTTAGATAGAAACTTTTATTTCAATAGGGTATCTCAAAGTACGAGTAGGTTTATATTTAGTTAGTAAATCAGTAATATAAACAGGTGCCTGGCCATTAGAAAACAATCCTTGATCTCACCGGCAACCTGCAGTGAAGATTACGAAGCACAGGGGAGATATGCTCCGATTTTTGAACCCCTGCAACAAGTCTAACAAGAGAGTATACTGTTTATATCTGCTATTTACTGTTTACATATACACTGTATTGCTTGTATATATGTAAACACATATATAAACCGTCCGAACGCTTGTGGCAAACCGTTCAAACGTTTTGGGTGATATCCGCACGCCGTCGGACTAACAGTGTTTTGACAAAAAACATTGTTGATCATTTCTGGACAGTCGGTCCAGTGTTAAAACTCTCCGGAGTTAAAGAACCTTTTACGATCGAGTGGATTCATGACTTACAAAACTAATCGATCCCTTGAGACGCATGTTGATACCACAAACAAAAGAAGTAAATGAATCATTTGGTTGAAGTTCCTCCAACAATATGAAATTATACTTTCATGAGTCATCCGCTCAATGGACAATTTGCATTATAACAATGCATCATGGGTAAAATGGTAGCGCTTCATTTGCAGGGGAAATGGCCGCCACGAAGTGAGCAACTAGCAGCTAATAAGAGGAATTTCACATTGGCCGCCATATTGAATTTTACCGCGTAGGTACCTGGGAACTAGTAATTTCACTTCTATTTCATTTCACTTCGCATTTTCACAGGACTCGCCTATGCCTATTTTACTGTATTTCTGTTGGAACTTATCGGCAATGAGTCTATAGTTCGGGGAATTCAGAGGTTCGGCATGCCTTTGATTGAAAATTCCATCTCGGGTGGTTGAAACCAGTGTGAAAGTTCAAAACGTTCAAACTGGGTTGGCCGGCATATAAACAATCTTGAAAATGCTTTTGCAAGCAATCAGAATACTGATACTATATTACATATAAGCCTTATATTCGGCATTTCTATTCTTATCTATTATTTATAATCATTACAATCGAGTTTATCAATAGCGTTTATCACTGATTTCAAGGCTGAAATTTCTTGAGCGCATTCTTAGAAAATTTCTCTCTGGGAGAAAAGTATACACGATCAAAACAAACATAAATTACCCTTGTTTCACTTTTCCACATCATTGAAACTTTAGATTACTCTTTTCGTGTTTTCTTAAAAAAGATTGTAATCCAGAGGTGGACAAGACGCAAAATTTGCTGTGATTTTACTAACGGCAGAGGAATATACCTTGTATGATACAACGTGGTAAAAGAACGCGTGGAAGCTAAAATGTGGGCCTTTTCTCGATATATGAGCAACCGAAATATAAAATTATTATAGCATCAACCCAAGTCAGTTTTAGGGTTAGGATTTGGGTTGGGATTAGCGTTGGGTTAGGATTGGGTTAGCGATTTGTTTGTATTTCGGTTTGTTCATATATCGAGAAAGCGCCAAAATTTACGGCATATTTACTAGTTACCAGGTCCCTACGCGGTAAAATTCAATATGGCGGCCAATGTGAAATTCCTCTTATTAGCTGCTAGTAAGTGAGCATTTTGCTTGTGAAAAGAATTGATTATTTTAAGCATATTTTCTGTAGCGCAGACGAATTTCGAAATGGGCAATGTAGTTAGGGGATTATAAAGTACGTTGTGTACCAAACACAGCGAAATCACAGCAGAAATGGACGAGAAAATTGCTATAGATCTATTGAAGGAGCGAAGAATATGCCAATAAATATGTTCCTGAAGGGAGGTTCTTCTCGACGTTTACAGGTGAGTAAGCTTAGTGAACAACGGCTAGCTCACCATTTTACCTCACAGACATGTGTGTGTTGTTGTTTTATTACGATCTTGTATTTGCTGAATCATCAAGTGTTCTGTAATGATTTTTTCGTTTGTTGAAATTGACAAACTTTGGCTGTCACTTGTTCGATAAGCATGTCCTTGAAGACAATGTTTTTAAATTGTTTTGGGGCGAAAACAAACCGGTTTTATCGGTAACGGCTTTGGCACTTTGTAAAAACACCAAGGAGAGAGCACTTTTGCCTGGGTTTCTGCTGTTGTTTTTCTTTTCTGTTTCGTTTGTTGTGGTCGGTTCATATCCTGTCGAATAAACCCGTAGGTTCTACACCACCAAATTTACCAAAAGTTTTGTTGCTGTGTTGTAGGCGACAAGCTTTTAAAACAGTTACTTGGAAATTAATATAATTTTAGGCTAGCCTGAGTCACCTGAGTGTAAACTATTTTTAGACTTCAAAATTCGAATCATTGATAGGATAATATAGTAGACTAGTGCATTGTTTAAAATATAGTTAATAGTTGATATAATCTTAATTTTTGCAAATTTTAGTAGTAGTTATAAATCTTGATAGTTATATTAAAATTTTTAGGTAGGTAACTGTATATATACATAGAGTAAATCTGTAAATAGTCAATTGTAAAATATATAATTTAATATATAAAAGCATATCAATAACATAAATATAAATGTAAATAAGAAATAGGTTTTAGTATTAATTATTTATATAATGGATAATGAACCGGGTCCTTCAATGGAGTCAGACAAATAATTGCCAACTTTAGGAGGCGGGGGATTAACTATGTGTTCAGAAAGGAAGAGATATGAACCGACCACAACAAACGAAACAGAAAAGAAAAACAACAGCAGAAACCCAGGCAAAAGTGCTCTCTCCTTGGTGTTTTTACAAAGTGCCAAAGCCGTTACCGATAAAACCGGTTTGTTTTCGCCCCAAAACAATTTAAAAACATTGTCTTCAAGGACATGCTTATCGAACAAGTGACAGCCAAAGTTTGTCAATTTCAACAAACGAAAAAATCATTACAGAACACTTGATGATTCAGCAAATACAAGATCGTAATAAAACAACAACACACACATGTCTGTGAGGTAAAATGGTGAGCTAGCCGTTGTTCACTAAGCTTACTCACCTGTAAACGTCGAGAAGAACCTCCCTTCAGGAACATATTTATTGGCATATTCTTCGCTCCTTCAATAGATCTATAGCAATTTTCTCGTCCATTTCTGCTGTGATTTCGCTGTGTTTGGTACACAACGTACTTTATAATCCCCTAACTACATTGCCCATTTCGAAATTCTTCTGCGCTACAGAAAATATGCTTAAAATAATCAATTATTTTCACAAGCAAAATGCTCACTTCGTGGCGGCCATTTCCCCTGCAAATGAAGTGCTACCATTTTACCCATGATGCATTGCTATAATGCAAATTGTCCATTGCATGCCCTAAGATGAGAAAAATCGTACCAAAACTCGCCAGTGTAAATGGGCCTTTAACTCTGCCGGAAAAGCATCTGGACCTGATAAAATACCAAACTAGCTCCTGAAAGAATACTCGAACATAGTGGCTATCCCCAAATTATGCATATCCTCAACGCTTCGTATTGTGAACAACGTTTACATGGCAGATGTATCGCCGTTACCGAAAACGAAGCAAGACTAAGACCTCCTCTGCCTCGACCCCCTCGCCCAGAAATTACGAGAGCGGGTAAATTGAGAGGGAGGCGCGCGAGGAACCATCATCATCATCATATCTAGTCTCCTCGGACCATAACACGCCAAACTCTTTTATCCTGCATGCAACTTTTGATCTCATTTGCATCTTCGAGACCGGTATCTCTCTTTAACATTTCCACATGTGTAAGCCGTTGACCACCACGCGTTGACTCACCATGTGCCGGTTCCCAAAGAATAAGGTCGCTCACAGCGAGAACGTTGTTCCTCACACAGTGGCCAGCTAGCTTAAGCCATGCGGGTCCTGATCTTCTGTGTAACACTGGGTAGATCTCCATATAACACCTTGTTGGTAATGTGGTCTCGCCAACTTACATTCAACACCAACCCTGCACATGCGAGTATAGCAACCACTATAAGTCTCTTCTCCTGTTCGACTGTGAGAGTCTATGTTTCAGATCAATAAAGAAGAATAGACTCAACTGTTGCAACAAACAGGCCTCTCTTGATGTGATCTGGCAGATTTGATCGCCATATTTTCATCAAATTATGAAGCTCTATTGCTAGCCTGCGTCGCCCCGCCTGCGCCTCCCGAGCCTGCGGAAGAGGCAGATGACTTCTCGATAACACCAAATAGTTGAAGCTAAGAAACATGAGTTACAAATTTCACTTATTTGTGAGAACAATCATCAACAAAGAAATGTAAAAAAATCCGCAGTAAGGAATGCCATTCACCTTTAAGCTTGTGCCCCTATTAGGCGAAATAAAAATAAATGTGTGATTCTGGTTGCCCGACTGACTCCACCCAACCCTAAACATTTTTTGACCCTGAGACATGCATCTAGCCATATTTCACTGAAGAAAAAAAAAACCAAGAAATCACAGCAAAGTTAAGGCTGGCAAGACAAAACTTCGACCAACACTTTGCTGTTTTCCATGTGGCAAAATTCATCATTACCTCTTGCCCTGCAGTTACCATGACAGGCAAGTTTGTTTTTGATTTAGCAACTCAAAATAACATGTTCTGCCTGATGGCTAAGGTAGCTCAATCGTTTGAGCGTCTCACCGGCATTCAGAAGGTGACAGGTTCGATTCCTGTCCGGGACTCAGAAAAATTTTTCTAAGGATACGAGCTTGACGATCGTTCATGTATATCGTATAAATTGCTCTTTCACCACATGCCAACTTTGCAACTGTTACCATTCTACTTCAACTACTGCTACTAGTAATTACTGTAGCTCTGCATTTGCAACAATGTGGAAAAAACAAGATTTTGGCCAGTATTCGACGTCTATTGTCTAAAATTTTTGCCTACCATAAATTTCTTCAACCACAGTATTTTTTTATATATATATTTTTTTTTCATATTTTCTGTAACCACAGTATATTTTTTTATTTGGCCTTAGGCTGGAAGTTTTTAGTTCACCTGCAGTTTTTGCACATTTGTTTGAACATTAATTTCTAATTGGTGTCAATTTGTGTTTCTGTGACAGAAAACATCAAATTTTGGTTGCTCTACGCCACATACAGTACAGTGAAATGGAAGTACGTCGTGAAGTAAGTAAGATTATCATTATATTATGATGTACCCAACACCTCATTACTGTATAATAATAATAATTATTTTACATATTAACAAATTAATGATAATATACTAGGGGTATATTTTTGTTTACTTTTTTACTTAAAAAATTTAAGTTTAATACTGATGTCATTAGCCAATCAGGAATGAGTAAAATTGATTGAAATGGTATTAATACACATATAAAATCCTCCAATTTTAAATAATAAATAAAAAAATAATAATAATACCTACATATTGGGTATTCAAAGCATCAATTGAGTCAATACTTCTGTATGGCTGTGATTCATGGACACTGACTGACAAAAGCACTCACCAAAAAGATCAATGGTACTTACACTCGAATGCTGAGAAAAGTTCAGAACATATCCTGGAAGACACATGTTACCAATAAAGTTCTTTATGGCCCCCTCCCACGCCTATCAGACATCATAAAAAGGCGGAGGCTGGCGCTCGCAGGACATGTGTCCCGCCATAATGAACCTGCAGGTAAAGTTCTGCTTTGGACTCCAGAAGAGCCAAGACGAGTGGGCAGACCGAACATCACACTCAAGAAAGTACTCGAGGATGACACAGGACTGGAGGCTATAGACCTACAAACGGCTATGTTGAACAGAGCGAGCTGGATAAAGAATTTTGTTATGTCACCGGCGACGGATGCAATTAGATAGATAGATAGATAGACATTTGTATAGCGCTAAAACTATGAAATATTATAAAGCGTTAAAAGACAAATGAGCTAATACCTAATATATCTACCACTAATATATATATATATGAGCATTTGTATGTGCATTTTTATGAAAGTGGACATAATGGATTGGAAGATGTTAAAATAAAAATAATTGATAAAACAAATGTAAATGATCCAACAACAAGGGAGGCGGATTCCGGGCATACAAGTTAGATTCATTTATACCTCGGGGACTTAATATTAGGGATTTTTTGTAAAATAGGTGCATTAGCGAGCCATCACCACGTCCACAAATAATGTTTAAATTTGAAATGTCAAATATTGAATTTATATGCATGCACGTTCATTAGAATTACCATTTTAATACCATTTCAATCAATTTTACTCATTCCTGATTGGCTAATGACGTCAGTATTAAACTTAAATTTTTTTACTAGGGTATTTATTTTAAATACCCCTAGTAAAAAAATACCCAAGTAAAAAAATACCCCTAGTAAAAAATTACATCCGGGATATTTGGGTTTTAATATTTACAAACATCAGTTTTCCCGCTTCGTAGTAAAATTTAGGGCTATTTAGAAACGCGTAAATTGATTGAAAATGTATTAAAAGGAAATAACACTTGTTCTCAAAGAATTAAGGTAGCAAGATCCCTCTGAATACATTTTTAATACCATACAATATAACAATTAACCCTTACAACCATTTGATAGAACATATGACAAATAATATTTCCACACAAAAAGTTTGCATAAAGTATGCTAATTAGCTGACAAAATGGCCGCCGATTGGTCAAAATCGGGATATACTTCAAACAAGATTTCTCAGGCAGTTTTAGAGATAAGTTTCTGAGTTTATAGCTTATATACTAAGGCATAATCTGGTGGTAGCATTTTCAATATAAACTTTCAGCTATTTTCTGACATGCTTTTTTCTTTTTTTTTCAATTTCCACCACCTAAATTATATTAATTATGTCAGATAATTCAACAAGTATGAATCAGATTCAAAATGTCTACCACCATTCCCTAGATATTCCTGTTAGGAGGCTGTGGTGAAAATTTTATTGAAATATATGGGAAAATGAGGGAGAAATAGTGTTTGGAAAATGGCAAATTTGTTTGAAGTATATCCCGATTTTGACCAATCGGCGGCCATTTCGTCAGCTAATTAGCATAATTTATGCAATTTATGCATAATTTATATGTCATATGTTCTATCAAATGGTTGTAAGGGTTAATTGTTATATTGTATGGTATTAAAAATGTATTCAGAGGGATCTTGCTACCTTAATGAAAAAGCGCACTTGTGTTTGGCGAAATATTCATAATACCACTCGTGCTTCGCACTCATGATATGAGCTTGACGATCATGATCCATGTAATGCTTGCAGTTTCTTGTCTTTTAAAAATGTGTGATCAAGGAAAAGGGTGTGTCTGCTTAGGAATTCAAGATGATGTGGACATAATATTTTCTAAGTGATTGCTATCATTGTAACTGCTTATGAAAATAAAATGACTATGATGAAATTAATAGTATGAGAAATAGTGCTCACAAAATTAAATTATTTTGACTGTCGACTCGAGCCACCTTGAATATTATGGTTTGTTTTACGCTACAGATATTTCAACGAAGAGATAGAAATATCTTGATGACAATTCAGTTTGTTGCTGAAACAGCAAGAATGCTTCGAGAGAAAGGAAGACTGCAGGATTTTGAGTTCATAGCAGATAGATCGATTGAACTCCTTCGAGGTAATTTACAACTTAAAAAAGAAATGCTATATGAAATTATTCGTAAATGTCTTGTAGGATCGGCAGAATATGCAGACATGTTAAAGTACTACATTGCACTTGAAGAATTGCTTGATGATTCCTTGAATGAGAAAAAATTAAGAATGGCAATCCTTGTTATGATAGGACAAGCATATCTTTTAACAGGACATTATAGAGAAGTATTAGAATATACACGTAAAGCAGAAATTATTGTCAAAGAACTTAAAGATAAAAAGGGGGAAGCTTCATGTTGTGAGATGTTTGGGAGTGTCGATATAATTCTGGAAGAGTATGAAAAAGCTAGTGAGTATTTCCAGAAAAGTCTAGCAATTTGCACTGATATAGGGGATCTGGCAGGTATAGCAAAGAACAGTACACGTTTGGGGCAAGCATATCTTGGATTAGGAGAGTATAGAAAAGTCATCCAGTTATTCCAGAGAAGTTTGGCAATTAGTACGGAGATAAACGATTGGCCTTTGGTAATAAGTAACAATGAACATTTGGGCAATTCCCATTGTCATCTAGGTGAGTATGCAAAAGCAATCGAGTACTATGGCAAAAGTCTAGCATTTAATACTGAAATAGGAGATTGTAAAAGAATAGCAAGGAACTATTGCAACTTGGGGCGTGTGTATCGTCATTTAGGAGCGTATAAGAAAGCCATCGAGAATTGCGAAGAAGCTCTGGCAATTTTTACTGAAATAGAGGATCCGTCCGGAATAGCAGATAGCAATGCAGGTTTAGGGAGTAGCTATCTTCATTTAGGGAAGTATGAAAAAGCCATCGAGTATTTCGAGGAAAGTCTGGCAGTTGACATTTCAATAGGCCGTCGATCAGGGATAGCAAGTGGAAATACAAATTTGGGGAATGCCTATCATAGATTAGGAGAGTGTAAGAAAGCCATTGCGTGCTACCAAATAGCTCTGGAAATTAGTTCTGAAATTGGGGATCGTCATCAAATAGCCGATAACAATGGAAATTTGGGAAGTGCTTGGCTTAGTTTAGGAGAGTATAGAAGAGCTATCGAATACCACCAGAAAAGTCTAGATATTCACACTGAAATCGGGAATCTATCAGGAATATTAGCTAACTATGGAAATCTGGGGATTGTCTATTCTAGATTAGGAGATTATGAAAGAGCTATCGGGTATTACCAAAACGGTCTGACAATTAGCACTGAAATTGGGGATCGGTCAGCGATAGCAAGTAAAAATGGGAATTTAGGGAATGCGTATTTATATTTAGGAGACTGTGACAAAGCTATAAAGTATTTCAAAAAAAGCCTAGAAATTAACACTGATATAGGGGATACGTCAGGAATAGCTAAAATCAATGGAAATTTAGGGAATGTCTGCTGCCACTTAGGAGCGTATAAAGAAGCAATCGAGTATTATCAAAAAGGTCTAGGAATCGCCAGTGAAATAGGTGATCAGTCGGTAATAGCAAACGACAGTGCGAATTTAGGAAAGGCCTATTTAAATTTAGGAATTTATGATAAAGCTATTGAGTGTTTTGAAAAAAGTCTATCAATTAACACTACAATAGAGAATCGGTCAGGAATAGCAACAAACTATATGCATTTGGGAACTACCTATTCTGAATTGGTGGAGTATGAAAAAGCCTTTGCGTTCCTTGAGAAAAGTTTAGAAATGAGTGTCGAAATTGAAGATCTAGCACTTGAAAGTTCGTGCCTTGGAAACATTGGTTTAACTTACTTCTCTCAAGGCAAGTCTTTAGAAATTAGTGTTGAAATTGAAGATCTAGCACTTAAAAGTTCGTGCCTTGGAAACATTGGTTCAACTTACTTCTCTCAAGGCAAGTCTAAAATTGACAAACTTGAAGCTTTGAGCATATTTCAACAAGCTGTATCTTACTTAAAGAGGTCTGTCAACTGTAATGATCGAATGTTTTCGCGATTGCATGTTGATCAAAATAAGATATCGTTCACAAAAGAATACTTTATCCGATATGTGACATTAATGTATTGTTTTATTTTGATGGAACGTATTGACGCCGCGTTGCTAGTTATTGATCTTGGAAAGGCCAAGGCACTGCATGCTTTTATTGAGAAACGAAAGAAATCAGAGAGTGATCACATGGCAGATTATACTCACAAGACTTGGGAAAGAATTGATAGCCATGAAGAAAACATACAAATTGAAGAAATTGAGAGAGCTCTCAAACTAAGAACGGAGAATTCTTCTGTTATAGTTTATGCTTTCAATCATAAAAAGTTTCTGAATATTTGGGTTGTTAATGGCAAGAATGACATCAATATTTTCGAACAGAGAGAAATTGTGAAAGCATCTATTTTTAGTCACTTAGAGCAGCTGCTTGGTGATCTTAATGTGAATTTATCGCGAGAATCGTCCTTTCATAAACTTGACTCCGACCCCACCCATAGTTGGCAAATTCTTGAATTGGACAGAAAGCCAAATGAAAAATCTAAATGTGCCACAGAACATGAGACAGAAACTAGTGACTTAGTCTTGTGCAAATCCGAAACCACGCCTTCACAAAAGCAACATTCAGGCCAAAGATTTGCAGACAATACACCCAAACCTACTAATACTTCGGAGCAGATTTTAGAAATGTTACATAAAATACTGTTACCTCCTGCAGTTAAAGATTGCATTAAAGGAACTAAACTTATCATTGTTCCTGACGAATTTCTATTTTTCGCGCCATTTTGCTCATTGTCAGATGAAAATGGCTGCCCTTTGTCACAAAGTTACAGTATTCAAATAACACCTTCAGTACATTCTTTAGTGTCCAGCATGACACGATCACGTGATCCTAGTCTTGGTTTTGCGTTGTTCGTTGGTAATCCTACCGTAGGGAAAGTTAGTTTTCGTGGAAATGATATTAAGCCTAGTAAGTTACCTAGCGCCACAGAAGAAGTCAATTGTCTTGCTCGGCTTTTTCAAGCTCAACCCTTAGTTGAGGGTGAAGCAACAAAGGAGAGAGTTTTGAAATGTATCGATGGAGCTAGTATAATCCATATTGCTGCCCATGGCTACCAAGGGCACGGAGAAATCTTTCTTGCCCCGAACCCTAATGTCGAAGAGCAAACAGGCACGTCTATTCCAATTGAAGAATCCTATCTTTTAAGAGAACTAGACATTTTTGATATTAACATAAGAGCACGGTTGGTTGTTCTTTGTTGTTGTCATACGGGAAGTGGTAAAGTTTCCTCAGAAGGTGTCGTTGGTTTGGCCCGGGCATTTCTTGCTGCCGGTGCTCGCTCTGTCCTCGCTACGCTCTGGCCTATTCACGATGAAGGCACAAAAGAGTTCATGAAATATTTCTACGACGAAGTTTGCAAAGAAACCTCTGTTTGCGAGGCTTTAAGAAGGACAATGAACCTGTTTCAAAGACACCAAAACAACGATTTTAGTTCGTTTAAGATTTGGGCTCCGTTTACGATTTACGGAGAGGATGTTAAGTTTACACAACGTGATATTGAAGAAATAAAGCAACAATCTCGTGCAATGTCTTACTAATTTTAACATTGATTTATAAGTATAGGTATAAAATAATACGGTTTTGTTATTGGGGTGAGGAATCGTTCTTTGTATCTTTCGCAGTTACCTCAAATGTCCATACAAGTTGCCGTCTAACCGCTTATTTTAAAAGGTTTTGTTTAACTTTAAGTTAGTGTATTAAGCTCTGAGATTTCAGTCGCAAACAGAGATTGAGAGAGAGAGAGTGAAAAATGAGTAGAGAGTGATTTCCAAATGCTTGTATATATCTGTGATTTGTTAATGTTGAAGGCGTTGGTTGTTTTAGTGATCTTAAATGTTACTCTTTTTGGCAAGCTAATGTAGATTGTGGATTCTAGCTTACGTTTTTGCGGGTGAAAAGGTTTTAGATATTATTTCTAATTCTCCTGTGATATTATTGATATATTGGATGCTATATGTGACTGTCAATTTGGTGATGAAAGTATATTTTCTTTAATTGAACCTAAATATGTGTCTCAAAATAACTGAGCTAGCTTGATGGCTGCTCCAGTTATCAGTGCGTGTGGCTACCTTAATTGTTTTTATATAGTTAAGATAAGTTTTCTAATACTTCTATTTACATGCACGATCTTCAGAGGTAATCATATTATAATTAACAATTATACCATGAGCTCGAGTCGTATATGAGTTCATATGCGACGAGAGCGAATGGTATAATTGTTTTACTATATAGCCAAACACTTAGTTAGTTCGGGTTTCTTTATAAAACCCCATCAATTTCAGCCTTTTTGGCCTGAAAAAATATGCCGCCATCTTGTTTTTTCTCTACTGCTAGGAAATGAGGTGATAGACTAGTGGTAGAGGAGCCAATCAAATTGCGAGATAGCTCATATCCTACTAATAATTATACTTATGTTTGTATTTGTATTTTTTGTATTTAAACTTATTTAAAAACGGTAGCCCTTCAGAGCGCGTAGGCATCTGGTTTCCAAGGGGCCGTTTATACCAATAATACATTAATTAAAAATTACAGGATATACAATATATAAATAATATACAACAGACAAAAAATAAACAAATATACATAATCTTAACTAAAATCTATTTAAAACTACAAAACCATTAACCGAATACTTAGACTTAGTTGCCCGAGAGAATAGCCTTGAACTGCTTTAGTGAGCATTTATTTCTTTTAGTATCTTTTGGTAGATTATTCCACAGACTAGCACCAGAATAAGCAATACTTTTCTTCATAAAATTTGTATTGGGTTTTTGTAAGGCGTAGTCAGTGTTATTACTGCGTAGACTATATATTGAATTGTTGTTAACACTAAACATGCTGGTCATGCAATTTGGAAGTGTGTTGTGTTTTATTTTATGCATAAATAATAATTTATTATATTTCCTTCTGTCTTCCAACGATTTCCAGCCTAATTCCCCCAGCACGTTCGCTGATGGCACATCATATGATCTTCCAGTAATGACTCTTGCTGCCCTATTTTGCATTTTTTGCAATTTTTCTTGTAGACAAATACTACAATTGTCCCAAACAAGACTACAATAGTCAAAATGTGGGAGAACTATAGCATTGTACACATTTATCAAAATTGGTTTAGGAACAAACTTTTTCATGCGACGAAGCATACCGATTCCTTTTGAAGCTTTAGTAACAACATTATTGACATGGCCTTTCCATAAAAGTTGTTCATCGACAATAATACCCAATCTCTCTTACTCTTTTAATATGAGTTTCCCCTAGTTTTATATTTGGGTCATTATCTACAGTTGCAAGTCTTTGTCTTGAGCCAATGATCATATACTCAGTTTTCTCCTTATTTAAGGTTAATTTATTTGCTAACAACCATTGATGAATCTTATCTAAATCTATATTTAATATATTTTCAATTTCAACAGCTGACTTTCCTTTTGTCGTTACGTTTGTATCATCAGCGAACATACTGGCAGTAGATTGCAGAAGACAATTTGGCAAATCATTAATATATATTAAGAATAACAAAGGCCCTAAAGTGGAGCCTTGTGGAACTCCACATTTGATAATTTCTTGTTTTGATAAGACTTGTTCGACTTTGCAAATTTGGATTCTATTAGAAAGGTATGATGTAAACCAATCCAGCGTGTGTTCACTGAAGCCATACAGAGCCATTTTTCTAATTAAAATTTCATGGTTTACACAGTCAAAAGCTTTTTTTAGGTCCAGAAAGATCACTCCATTTAAGTATCCATATTTGAACTCCTTACGATGGCCGATGGGGTACTCTCGAACACAGGTGTCTAAAGAGATGTGTACCACGATTTTTAATTGATTACTTTACATTTAATAGAGATATAGGTGTTTAAGATGTACAAGGCAGAGTAATTTATTACATGCCCCGAAAGTTAAACTGGAGACGGCAAAGAGAGATCATTCTATTACAATGGTTGCACTGTTTTTAATAGTTAGTACTTGTGATTCTAACACTTCGTATAATAGCTAGTTTTATTTTCTTTCGTTTTTTTGTATTAATAATTTTATATATTATCTTGATCTTTTTCAAGTGCCTATGCAATGAAAAATTCAGTTGTAAAGTAACTATTTTGTTTGAAAGAACTCTTGAAACTATAAAGACTAACAAAAAAGACTAAAAAGTTGTACTTTTTCATATCGCACTTCACTCTTGAGATAGTAAGATTTGTTTAATATGTAAATGATCATACTTAGGACATCACAATGCATAATGACTTATTGAAAAATTCTGCATATCTTTACATGGAATCGTTTGATGATTTGCATATTTGATGTCATTGGATACATCCACGCACATGCACCTGCATTTTAAGTGATTTCATTACATAATCTCAAGGATATATAAGCATTTTCAATAAGTTATTATGCATTGTGATGTCATAAGTATGATCATTTACATATTAAACAAATCTTAATATCTCAAGAGTGAAGTGAGATATGAAAAAGTTGTAAATGGTTAGTCTTTATAGTTTCAAGAGTTCTTTCAAACAAAAGAGTTATTTTATAACTGAATTTTTCATTGCATGGGCACTTTAATGATGCAATGTTCAGTTTTCACTGTAGGGCTCCTATGATAACAGTATTTATTTTGATTCGACTACCCTACTAAAAGAAAGTTTTTCCATTCCATCCAACGGGTCAGAGACGAGTAGTGACATAAATACCTTTGCAAACGCTATTGTTTACAACTCGACCACAGGAATTTTACTATTGAAAATTAACTTTTAGCTACCTGGCTGCAAAGGTATTTACATCACAGGCCTATTATGCACATATTTCTAGCCGCGCGGAATTTGTCGCGTAAGGTTCATCATGTTTGATTGAGATTTTGGGATATAAAAGGACACGATATTAAGTTTTAACAACAGAAACCTATTTTTTAATCCTTCATCAGCAAAAATATAAAATCAAAATTTTCGTTTCAAAGGAGATTTGCAGACCTTATATTCGTTGATACGAAGCTTCGAATTAACAAATTTGCCGTAGAATTTCACAGATTTAAGAATCCATCAAAACAGTCTGTATGTGGTACATGTGGGCAAAACATTTTCGTTCGGTAATGTCATCTGATGTCACCGAAAAATAAAAATTATTTTAAGTTTTTAAGTAAAAAAAATATTTCCACATGATATTTTAATCTGGATTGTTATCAAAAAAAGTACGTATGGATTTTAAGAATTTTTAAAAGTAGCCGGGATATTGATATTTTTAAGGTGAATAAGCACAATGAAATATTGATTAACTTAAGTTAAGAAGATATGGCTGGTTGAAAATTTCAGCATTTTGACGCCATATTTGTTTTTAAAAAGATGACGTTATTGAGTGCTTCTTTATCGGCAGTGGAGTTGTTTTGATGCCGATCACATAGTGATGGCTGTTGTGAGTGCTCTTTGGAGGAGAATTAGTCGAAATAAACTATTTAGTTCCTCATGCAGGAAAGTAGAGGAGCTTCTTAGGAATAATACGAGATAGAAACACTCAGTGACGTCATTTTCGAGGAACAAATATGGCGTCGAAATTGGACAAACTCTCCAGCTTCAACTAGCAATATCTTAACTTAATTGATTTGAATACTGAAACTTTGGATATAAACTAAAGTCAGTAAGATCTTTCATATGAACTGCACTGTCTTATATTTTAACTGCGGTAGTATACCCCTTTAATGTGATCCATTGCAACTGTTTCGCCAGTGAAATCAGGTGTTTTTAACGCTGAATAATGTTGATCAACGATGTAGAAGACCTGCAATGCGGAACTGACTAAATATTAAAGCCTGTATAGCTACTTTGTGTTTCTTTATCCTGCGTGGAATACATCTGGTTGAATTGGACAACGATAGTTGTTGCAACGCACGGGAAATAATGTTCAATTGGAGCTGCTACGAAACTCGTCTGAACATTTCAAGGAAACGAATTGTGTGTAAAACCTTTAATATCATATAGACAATCAATTAAACTGTCTACGACGGTGGTAAACAGTTTCACGAAGAATTTATTCCCGTCTTTGTCGATGGTCCTAATTAAAAGTGTGATTTAGTACTTAAGATTATCTACCAACATTCATAAGATGAAAATCCAACCAAAAACATTAAGCTGTATTCTCCTGGAATTACCGTGTCTTCTCTACTTTATTATAATCCTGCAGTTGAAATAGTTCTGGTTGAAGTGAAACTTTAACATGAAACAGTTAATGCAACGCCACGAGAGATAATTGGAGAAACAGTGAAACTCACCACAAACTTCTCGTGTATGAAAATAATGAAAATAAGGTAAAATCCTTTTCTTGGTTAAGCCTGGTGAATAACTGTTGCCAATGGAACTCGTTCCGTTTTAAGAAGCAACCAAAGATCCACATAGTTAATCACGCATGCAGCAAAGAGCAACTTTTGGAGTCTACAGTTTTTATTATCTACTTGGTTCTTTGTTCTACTTGGTTCTTTTATCATTATCCACTTAGTTCTTTCATCAGTTGTACAACGTTACCGCACCGCGCAAGAGATGGTAATCAACTGAAACGAAGAGGAAGCGTCCCAAATGAACAACAAGAAAGAACAATTAGAAAAATTAAAAGAAAATCTAAACTAATCTTACGCTGTCTCACAGTTACCGAGACTCCGTCAACATTTGCAAGGTTTATGGCCTATAGCTACTTTGTTTTTCTTTATCTTGCGTGGAGTACATCTGGTTGAATTGGACAACGACTGCAGTTGTTGCAACGCACGGGAAACAATGTTCAATTTGTGCAGCTACGAAACTCGGTCTAAACATTTCAAGGAAACGAATGAAACTGTCTGACCTCGTCAACATTTGCAAGGTTTATGATCTGTGTTTGGACTGGTACACTGTATAATAACATGGTCACAGGAATAGAAGATGCAATGGTTCTATATATATCTGGACAACCTGGACAACTTGAAAATTATGTGGATTGCATCGAAAAGTTAAGGTCATAGATACCTAAGGTTTATCAAAACCTATTCCTTCATGGTATTTCGTAAATGTTGAAATCTGTTTTCGACGTTATCCAAGAAATACTCAGCATGGAGTACTTTCTGTTCATCATACTTGTCCCACGTGGAACTACCATTGTAGAAGAAATATGTTCTGAAATATTGCTGCTGCTGCTAGAGACTGTGTCATTATAACACGTTTACATCCGTTACGACCGCTTTGGAAAGAATCCCCGATTTACCACTGTTCATCATTATGGTTTTATTCTTTTTGAGTTAATCTGATGATTACCGCCAAAGCAACCAAGAGAGACAGTTGTCCAGCAAATTGTTATACGTGCAAAACAGTTTCACCAAGATTTTATTCTCAAATAAAAGTTTGGTTTACCCAGAACTCAGGATTATCAACCTTCATAAGACGAAAATTTTGGAACTCGAATATTATTATAGACATCAATTGACATCGCTATAATTATATATACATCCTATTTTTGGATCCTCTTCCGTCCTGGGTTATTTTACTGGTTTTGCTGAACAAAATATCACCACAGCTCCATTAATGACATGTTATCCTGAATTGTTGTACCACCTGGTTGTTGCTGGCGAAATAGTTTCAAAATCCTATAAACCTTCGCATAGTGTCGTATTGCTTTTAATCTCTCCTGTCCGGTCCATTCAAAATTGATCGTACAAGACCCAAGACGTGTCTTTTTAGGGAAATTTAAAATCATTGATAAAAGCCGGTTTATTGGTCTTTCAGAAAATGTATAGCTTTTGCAACAGTTCTAGTTATTTCCACAGTTATGAATAAAACAATTAAAGATGGGGTTCAATTTTGGATGTTTTTCAGCGGGACAGGAAAGAGTTAATGTCTTGATAAAGGTTCAAATTGTCATTAAAACACTCTTGTATAGTGTTGCAATTAAAGCCTAGTTTTCAGGGTCGCCACCTACCTACATGAACACGTTTTGTGATTGCAGGTTGATTAAAACAATAAAACAATAGAATCAACCACACAGCAACCAATGTTAGAACCCTATAACCATGTGTTACCTTTTGTTCCATGTGGCCATCACAAACCTGTTCATTTTAGGTACGTATGCTTGAACCTAATGTTCGGCACGAGTTTTCACTAGCGACAGAAGCATAAGGACGTATACGAAAGCGTAGTTAGCACTTCATGGTATAGGTTAACCCTTTGTACTTAGGAAGAACAAGGTGTTAAATTGACCATGAAGTGCGAACTGTGCTTGCGCATGTTGTTATGCATATTTCTGCAGTTGTGAAAACTAGGCTTAAACCTACAAAGACATACTATATATAATTTTAAAAGTCTTGAATAGAATTAAGTATATATTTTATCCGTTATGATAAATAAATTAAAACGTAGATGCTGGGATTTTTTTAACGCAAAATCAGTCTGTCTTCCCGGAGAAGTCTAGCCCTTTAGACCTTTAAAAAATCATTTGAAAAATTATCTCTCCGAATCGTAACTAAATTATCTCAAATACTGTATTGCGTATTGAGTGATATGTTACGTAATACCGAGTTTATTTCTCAAAGTGGGAAAAGTATATTTTTAATATTTTTGTACAAACCAGTTCATACAACACACGAACGAAAACGACTTTCCAATTTCCCCGACACACTTTACGAAGTTCGGTTGTTTTCTGCTTCTCGTGCAAAATTTGTCAGTAAAATTGGACAAAACGTGAAACGATTGGACTTCTCCGGCAGACGGACTGTTTTGCGTTAAAAATATCCTAGCATCTACAGTATAATTTATTAATCATAGCAGATTTGCAACCGAAATAATATTTTTCTGCAAGCACCCACTAGTACGTGTTACCGCAATTTCTGAAACAGTTCTGACTTGAAAGGGATATTTGTTTTTATTCGAGGCAGAGAAAATATATCAAAAATCTATTATATGTTACTCGTTGTTGCCATGGCAGCGATCTTGAAAATGTAAATAACTCATAAAAGTAATTGCACAGTTATGCACAGTTACGTATTACTTAGAGAACCATAGGGAACCACCTTAAGATAATATGTGTATATGTATTTGTATGTGTATATGTATATGTATATCGTATTTATATGTATGTGTATATATATATATATATATATTGTCAAATACATATATGGAAAAGTGACTGCCCCAACCGGGAATCGAACCCTGGTCTCCGAATCAACGTTTCGGCGCTCTGACCTTTGAGCTAATGAGACACGGTCAGAACAGTCAGTGATTTTCCCACATACATTTATATACATTTATATACATTTTCCCATATACATATACATATCAATTAAATATATATATATATATATATATATATATATATATATATGTACACGTACAGTACATATATATATATATATATATATATATATGTACACGTACAGTACATGCACATGCACGTATGTATATATGTATGTGTGTGTATATATATATATGTATATATGTTAGCAATTTGGATATCTGAACTGAAGAACTGGTTAACTTTTTAGAATTTCAAGAACATTACTGTCTTTGAATTTTATTATAAATAGTTTGTTATGTGTATCAATATGATGCCTTCTTATTGTACGTAGTTCACATTAAAAGTTTAAAAAGTTGATTTAAAAAAATACTAATGTATGCTGGCAATGTATATATTATGTTAATTTTGACAAATTCCTATTAAACGGCTACTTGCCAATTCCCCGAGGGCGACCGCTTAATAGGGGTTCCACTGTATATATTTGAGATTATTCAAGGATAAATAGCACAGTTAAATCAGAGGTTACTGTTGCAATACCAAAGTGTTGCTGCTTGCACCTTAGCGAGGATTCGAAAAATTCAAAGAAGAGGAAACATAAAAGATGGGTCAGTATCACACGTTGGTTCAAGAACTAAAGCTTCACGATCGAGAATGGCAACGCAACGATTGATGCTGATTGGATGGACACTTTTCTGTCACCGACAGTCGCCGATTGATGTTGCCATTAACTGTTGTCGCATCGGCGACGCAATTTTCCCTTTCGTAAACGGTCGTTACCATCCCGAAGCGTCGTTACCATCCCATCTCTCATAGAATGTTGGGTAAGCGGAGTGAAATTCCTCGTAGTCCCAAGGTTCCCGCACACTTTATTTCGCGGCCCTCGTGTTCTTTCATAATATTGCTATCTAAAAAGCGAACAAGCATCTATATCGCGAGTTCTTCGAAAAAAAACAACATCTATGAAATAGTGTGTAAGTTGTCTAACGTTTGGAGCGGCCCTTCGTCAGAGAGTGAAACGTAAAGTGAAACTATGATTATTTCACTTTATGTTTCACTCTCTGACCAAAGTCCTTCGCTCGAAACATTAGACAACTTACACGCTATTTCGGCAGTACCAACCTTTTTATACATTTTGATTTGTATTTCTACACTGCCTACGCAGCACAACACGTTTTATCACCTGTTGAAAAGCTTCTAGTTATGACTAGTAAGTGACTTTACGCGAATTAACTATGTCATATGGCAAATGCAGAAATGCTTGGTTATACGGTTATATTGTGGTTATATTACGGTGGTCCATATGTGCAATGCGCATATAATAGTTTCAGTCGACAAATATATTTTGTCGGTCGACAAATATATTTTGTCAGTCCACAAATATATTTTGAAACCTCGCAGCATACGTTGTTGCGATTGATATTTCGAAATCCCGAATAACGTCGTTTGCCTTTTGGAAAGTATCTACATATATACGTTGTGACTATCGATCACAAAATCGAATTTACTGGTCCAGGAGTGAGAGTTAGCCATGTATAATTTCTTCTGCATGAACGCTCTTCTGTACAGGGTGTATAAAAAAAGCGCAACCTCGGAATTTCCCAGGAAATCCACTGTGTTCTTAAACACAAAAGATTTTCGCCCCTGGGAATTTAAAATAGCTTGTAATCGTATTCCAGGGGCATAACTGTCTAATTACTACAAACTCGAGCACGTAAAGCAGAATTGAATCGAAATTTATGCATAGTTTACAAGTATCAACAACAGTTAAATTCCCAGAGGCCTAAAATCTTTTGTGCTAATAAAAACATTTTGGATTTCTTGGGAAATTACGAGGTTGCGCTTTTTTTATACACCCTGTATACTTACTAAATATTTACATGTTATGAATTTCATGACGAACATGTCACCGCATCAAACAAAGTATGCGGGAACCTTGGGACCACGAGGAATTTCACTCCGCTTACCCAACATTCTATGAGAGCTGGGATGGTAACGACCCTTCGGTTCGGGATGGTAACGACCGTTTACGAAAGGGAAAATTGCATCGGTGACTGTTGTAATTGTTGTAGAAGTTGAACTGATTCAACTTCTACAACAGTCGCCGATTGAATTACAACAATTACAACAAGCGTTTCCATATAGTTGTAATTGTTGTAAGATTTGATCGGCGATAGTCGCCACGTTTCCTATCCAGTTCTACCCTTCCATGATTATCTATGATTTGATGAGTTCATTTAAACCAGTAACCAATATATTAACTAAGACTTAATTTGCGTTTCATGGGTACTTAAGTACAATGGGAAGCTCTTTGTGTTTTTGTCAACGTCGTTGATGAGACGTAAAATGATCTTGATAAACAAAAGAGGGAAGTTTCCTCCCTCGCGTTATACGTCACGTTACTTCAAACATTTCTTTAAATTGCTGCATCTAGCTGACCAAGATCCACACATTGCGCTGTAGCGTCCTCCTTCGATGTTCACGCAAATGGCTCGTTTCGCGACACACGTAATCCTGGCCTTGTGTTTTCTGCTTAGTGGAAACGGGCCGAGACCAAGCCACTGTTTGTCCGTTACGAACTATGGAAACAGCCAGATCAGCATGTTGCAGCACGGAGAACTGTACGCTACGAACAGACCGTGTTACGCGTTCGAAGATGTTCAACCGAAGTACCACGGAATGACACACATTCGAGGCCTGAACGACAAACAAGGCTCGTTCAAGTTCACCGTGGATGTCCCAACCCATGTGTACCTAGCTGTGGACTCGAGGTATCCCTACATTCACGGTTCTGTCTTTGAAAACACGCACGAGAATATCATACTTGGTGGCTGCCACAAGCGCACTCCTTTTCACGTCTACAAAAGCACCAAGGCCTACCCTGCCGGCGAAGTTTCGATAAACTTCCAAATTTCGAGAATAACGGCCGTGTTTGTGCGAGATTCACGACGCATCCAACCAGACGCCGAATTGAAAATCGTCCCGCCGAAACGCGCCGAGTTGAGTATGATTCGCGAGGGAGAGAAGTTCAGCACGAATCGCCCATGTTACACCATGACCGATATCCCGCCCAGGTTTTACGGTCTCACACATGTTCGGCTGCTTAACGACGAAAGGTCGGTAACATTGGCCGTCAATGTACCTGCGATAGTCTACGTGGCCATCGATTCCCGTTATCCGAATATTTTGCCCAAGTCCTTCGTCGACACCGGTGAGAAAATCGTACACGCAGGCTGTCATCCACGCACGGATTTCCCTGTTTACGCGCAGAAGTTTGGCGCTGGCGTAGTCGTTATCGATTTGGCTTCCACGCGCATGATGGCTGTGTTTGTCGAGCCGCTGGTGGATAACACATTCAAATCAGGAGTGTACTAGTTCAGAAATCACCTCACACTAACGAGACATGGGTACTTCAGTACGCATAACATTTTCCTAGCCTTTGTAATAGTATTAATGAAATAAGATAGTCGTCAGAGTTATTAATGAACGATTAGCAAACGTATTTGTAATTTTATATAATTTTCATTAGTTGCACTTATTGACTCACACTGGAACTTCACTTTGTTTTTGTAAGCTGCATTCAAGGAATAAAGTTTAATTTTATCTTCGCTCGAAATTACGTTGCTGGACTCCTACAGGGAAGCAAGGGCAGCGCGCTGCTTCTCACCGCTGAGTTCTGAAGTTAAGTCCGATTGGACAGGGTAGTACTTTGATGGGTTACCGACCTCGTTCGATTCCTGAGAGTTGTTGATTCTCTCCTGTGCTTCGAGGGTTTTTATCCGGGTACTCCGGTTTTCCTCCCTCCCTAACTTTAGCTGTGCTCCGAGGTCATCATGGGTCGTATGGTGGCAGCCTGTGGCGCCTTTACTAAACCTTCGACTCGGCCGCGTTGAGCTGCGTCCGTCGTTTAGTTCGTAGGATTCATAGCATGACCCCTTTACCTTTCTTTTACCTTTCTTTACACACAAGCTTGGAGGTACGGGGGGTGTGGGGGGTTGCGACACCCCCCAAAAATATTTTTAAGAGTTTCAGTAGGCAGAAGTTATATTTTAGACGTGTTCGTGCACGGACAAGTAGAATCATTAACTTTTATCACTTATCAGTGTAAATTAACTACCAAATTTAAGACTCACAAATCTAATGTTGATATTAAATGTAAATGTAATCAACGAGAGAACACCAAAGACATAAATGATTTATTAAAATGTCATCATGTTTTCATTCCCTATTAACGTAGGACTAATTAACCATTTCACCAGCTGACCCCTGCGTCAGTCGGTTGAAGTGAGCTTACACCCCCGCTGTAAAATGTTCTGAGTTACACCAACCTTTTAGAGTTTTAGATTTGAACGAAGGCACAACACCTTTAACTACGTTTTTAATAAAGTTTATAATTATGTTGTTTTCGTCATTTTCAAGTGAATTTGTCGAGAACTGTGTTATATTACGGAGGAGATTTTAATGGCTTGGATGTTAATTTTGTTATTCAACATATCAGTATTGTGATCACTGTTTCAGGCTCAACATATCCATCAAATCTTAAACGAATTATTTTGTTACAAAAGCGTGCAATGCCATGCACATACTGACCCGATATTTAAGGAATTAAATATTTTGAAATTTAATGATATTTTCCAACTAAATTTAGGCAAATTTATGTTCTCACATACCATAATAGTATACCTAATGTTTTTTTGTTCGCGTCAATCAGGTACACCACACTATAACACACGAAGTTCAAAATTATATTCCATTCCTTTTGCAGAACTAAAATTAGTTTTCAGCGAGGTATCTGGGTCCTAAATTATTTAATATGTTGAGCCTAGATATTCTCGTGAGGCATATTCTCTTCTCTCATTACAAAGTTTAAACAATATTTACTCTCAGTTCTTTGACTTCTTAATATTTTATAATATTTATTTGACTGATCTAATGACTTTTTTTTCTTTTTTTCTATTTTGACTTGTTTCTATATTGTTACTATTCTTCTACTTTTCTGATACCATGACTATGTAATATATTTATTCTTATACAAACCCTGTAATGAGGTACCCCAATATTTCACAAGACTTTGCTTCTTTTTCGGCTTCCTTGCCACTTCTTTTGTAATATTTGCTATACTTATTATTGTTTACTGATTTTTGTGGCAATTAAATTACTTATGACTTATGACTTATCTGTAAAGAATCTACTATATTTGTGTTAACCTTCCTTGGGTAGAATCATCACGTCGACTTACTCATAAATACCGGCTCCTAAACTTTATCTATCTGATAGTATCTATACCATTTTCTTGTGACAAGGGCGTATAAGGCTTGTCCCCTTCTAATTACCATCTGTCATCAGTTATCTTAAAAGCTTTTTGCTGTTTATCGTTAGAGTGACCTAATAACCAGGCACACATGCATTTGTTGATTTAGTTTAATTGAATATTAGAAGCTTCGAGTTATTTACATTAGTTGTTTATCTATATTTCGTAACGACCTTTTAAAGTCGAATTGCTTCTTGAATACTTTGTGAAACTATAAAATAGTATAACGATTTTGTAGCTTATGATATCTCCTATTTTGCTATGTCAATTTAGTTAGGAACTATGGTTATTTAGTGTACGGAAAAACTTTTTAAAGTACGGTTGCCCAACGTCACATTCCAGACAACGCCTTCAGAAGATCTAGCCAAACAAACTGGTATCGAATAATCTGATTAGTACCTCGCACAAAGACTACAAAAGGTGTTCCCCTCACAGTGAAGTAGAAGCAGGACAAGGACAGAGATAATTGAAAAGTAGAAACCCGTAGTCGAAACCAAAGAACTAAAGACATCCAAAGAAGAACTCCTTGAACATTTGAACGTTAAATTTAATATATTTTTAGAAGATTCCTTCACGTATAAAGATCCTTAGCTTTGAGAGAAGAACCCCGTCTATAACAATTTTTTATCCACCATTACAGGTCTTAATATTTTGGTTGACTTCTACTAGACATGCACGACTTGACGCAATGCTATCCTTGATTCCTTGACAACTGCCTGACGATCATCTCAAAGTTAATAAAAGTTAATAGTTAATAGTTACTGTAGTTAATAAAATTAAAGCATTTTAGATACAAGCATATGTGTAATTAATTAAAAGACAAAAGAGAACACTGCAAATTGGCATTTCCACAACTCTGTAAATCAACTGCAGAACCCATTACAATGATTATGAACCAATATTTTCCTATGAAGAATGTTTCAATGTCATCTAGAGATCTCTATTGGATGACTCCTTTGCTCAAAGTACTATTAAAGAAAATTACTATTCTACGCATTTGTAAACTTATTGATTCTTGGTAATTCTAGGTCGAGCGCGTTAAATTGCGTAGCTAACCCCAAAAATGACAATGCTATGTTTGAAAGGGTGCTTAAAATGATGAAGAATGGCTCTAACAGTTCTTCGATATCTATTTTCGTTCTTGAGGTATTCAGTTATATGTGATATGTTAATGAGGCACAGGATGACGTCATAGCAGGCAAACAACGTTGCAATTCTAAAATTTCTGTATATCTTCAAAGTTATCCAACGAAATTACTTGAAACTTTGCACGTGGATATATGCATACCACCAAACTAAAGAACATGGTTCAAGTTATGTTGTCACCATAGTAACATATTAGCTTCCAGACCTAATTTCTAAAACAAAATAATTTGTTTTCTCATGTGCAGAACATGTTGAGATTGGCAGTTCTCAATAACGTTCTCAATAACTTTTCCAATGCAATATACCAGGTTTGAATTCGAAAACGTTTCTTGCCATGTTGCGATGGCAGAAAATTAAGGCTTCTGTATGGGAACGGAACTGTTTGGAAGCTAATCTGTTACTATGGTGACAACATACATAACTTGAACCATGTTCTTTAGTTTGGTGATATGTATCCACGTGCAAAGTTTCAAGTAATTTCGTTGGATAACTGTGAAGATATACACAAATTTTAGAATTGCCACTGTTGTTTGCCTGCTTTGACGTCATCCTGTGCCTACGAAAATAGATATCGAAGAACTGTTAGTGCCATTCTTCATCATTTTAAGTGCCTTTCAAATATAGCATAATATCATTATTGGGGTTGGAGGCACTTAATATTATTTATAGAACCAAAACACAGACAAACAGACCGAAATTGACATCAAGGGATTTGCCCCGCCCACTTTTACCTACCACCTCGCGTGCCCCCGTTATCCCCCAACGAGCGAAGAAGAACCTCTGGGTAACATAAATACGACGTCATTGCATTAAAAACTCGTTTGTTTCCAGTCTCTTTTTGAGATCGTTCGACAAATAAAAACGGGGGTGTGTGAAGTATGAGGTGACTATTTATCACAAAATGGCGGATAATTCAAGTACGCCGCCTAAGAAAAGTCCACAACGAAAGCAAGCTGGTATTCGTTACAGTCCTTATTTGTGAGTAAACAAGAGCAATTTAGAGAACCTGCAGTTTATTTTATGAGTATTTTGAACGTGTAATTGTTTGCAGTCCATGCGTTGGTACGGCAAGGGAGGAATCTTCGCCGAAAGGCCAAAGCGATAATAATGCTGCCAAAAGAACGAAGAAAAGAAAGTTTGGTGACAAAACAGAAGAGGAAGTAATGTGCCTTCTTCTACCAGATCGATTAGGAGACAACCTGGACATTCTTTTCGTAAGTCTTTGCTTCAAAGATTTGAATTGATTCCAATTTCCCACTTTGTCTTTAATATGAGGCCTTGAGGGGGTCAGGGGGGTGTTTGTATGCAGAGGCCGATGTCTGTAGAATCTTCTGGACAACCAACTGTTAAGATCCAGTATCTTCTGGACAATATTACCACCAGATCTGGTATATACTGTAATGCACTTGTCATCGGAAACTACCAAATGTTGTCTATGACAATTCCAGGAATTGTGTTTATTCCTGATGTTGTCTATGACAATTCCAGGAATTGTGTTTATTCCTGATGTTGTTTATGACATTTCCAGGAATTGTGTTTATTCCTGATGTTGTTTATGACATTTCTAGGAATCGTATTTATTCCTGATGTTGTAATGTTTATGCTATTCCAGGAATTGTGTTTGTTCCTGATGTTGTTTATGACTATTCTAGGAATTGTCTTTATTCCTGATGTTGTTTGTGAGTATTCCAGTAATTGTATTTGTTCCTGATGTTGTTTGACTATTCTAGGAATTGTGTTTGTTTCTGATGTTGTTTATGAGTTCCAGGAATTGTCTTTATTCCTGATGTTGTTTGTGACTATTCCAGTAATTGTATTTGTTCCTGATGTTGTTTATGACAATTTCAGGAATTGTGTTTATTCCTGATGTTTATGACATTTCCAGGAATTGTGTTTATTCCTGATGTTGTTCATGCTATTCCAGGAATTGTGTTTGTTCATGATGATGTTGATGTTGTTTATGACTATTCTAGGAATTGTGTTTGTTTCTGATGTTTATGACTTCCAGGAATTGTGTTTGTTTCTGATATTGTTTATGACAATTCCAGGATTTGTGTTTGTTCCTGATGTTGTTTATGACAATTCCAGGATTTGTGTTTGTTCCTGATGTTGTTTATGACTATTCTAGGAATTGTCTTTATTCCTGATGTTGGTTGTGACTATTCCAGGAATTGTGTTTATTCCTCGAATTGTGTTTATTCCTGATGTTGTTTATGACATTTCTAGGAATTGTGTTTATTCCTTATGTTGTTTATGCTATTCCAGGAATTGTGTTTGTTCCTGATGTTGTTGATGTTGTTTATGACTTCCAGGAATGGTGTTTGTTTCTGATGTTGTTTCTGACTATTCTAGGAATTGTGTTTGTTCCTGATGTTGTTGATGTTGTTTATAACTATTCCAGGAATTGTGTTTGTTCCTGATGTTGTTGATGTTGTTTATGACTTCCAGGAATGGTGTTTGTTTCTGACGTTGTTTCTGACTATTCTAGGAATTGTGTTTGTTCCTGATGTTGTTGATGTTGTTTATAACTATTCCAGGAATTGTGTTTGTTCCTGATGTTGTTGATGACTATTCCAGGAAAGGTGTTCGTTTCTGATGTTTGAAATTGATTTGTAATGTTTGGACTGACTGAATACTAGATTACTGTTAATTTATCCTAACCAAAGATAGTGGCCTGAACACAATTTTTCCACAGGTAAATCATTAGAAATTAGAAACGATTTATTGTCTGATCCCCTTTGATTGACCACTATTTCTTCACACTTTTCTCTTCTTTCTTTAGGTAGGTATCAATCCAGGATTAATGTCTGCTTACAAAGGGAATCATTACTCAGGACCCAATAATCATTTCTGTAAGTTTTAAAATATTTAAATTTGTATTATTTTGACGAAAACGTTGAAATTCTGACATGTTCTTATACCCCCCCCCCCCCCCCCCCATATTAACATCTTGCCAAGATCTTACAAGATCTTGTAAGATCTTCACATAAATCTTGACAAGATCTCATAATAGAAATCTTGTAAGATCTTATGCAATCTTACAAGATCTTGTAAGATTTGATATACTTGACAAAATCTTACAAACTGAAAACACTAGAAAACTTAAAGTGCCCATAACCTCAAAATGTTTTATTGTCTTGTTTGGAAGAACTTTTAAAATGATAAAGTAACTTCCTTTGAAGATTTTCACTTCTTCGCTTTCTTTGTGAGATATATCAGTTTGTTTGATATGCAAATGTCTGGAATTTCGTCACACATGCATAATGACTTATTGGAGAAATGTGTGTATCTCTTTCATTCTTGAACGAAATCCTTTAAAATCAAGAGGTTTGATGTTGTGGGAGAAACGCACACACGTGTTATTCACACTTTAGTGTTTTTATTTCATGAACGCAAAGATATATAACATTCTCTGATAACGCATTATGCATGTCTGACGAAATTCCAGATATTTGCATATCAAACATTAACTGCTATATCTCAAAAAGAAAGCGAAGAAGTGAAAATCTTCAAAATAATTTACTTTATCATTTTAAAAGTTCTTCCAAATAAGACAATAAAAAATGTTGAGGTTAGGGCACTTTAATAATTTGCTGATATAGACTTTTGATATAATGCTATCCGCATATACAGTGTACATAAGCGCATATGAGCCTATATAAGCCAAAATTCAAGATCATTTCTGTATATTAACGAACATAACTGTGACAACTTCAGTTGCAGACGCTATGATTAATGTTTTGTTTTACGTTGTTCTTCAGGGCCTTGTTTAATTGATGCTGGACTTGTACCGAAAGACTTCACATTCAGAGATGATATTCAATGTCCTTCACATGGAATCGGATTAACTAATATCGTTGCTAGGACAACGCGCAGTAGCAGTGATCTGTCCAGGTTAGAGGTTTCACATGCTCTTTCCATAAAATTCCTATATTTGAACGCTTTTGAGCTACTGTGTACAGTCCTCGCAATTTTGATAAATCCTCGTAGGCAAAAAATTGCCGTCGATATTTCCAAGTTCGGCGGCAATTTTTTTTGTCTTTTTACCGAATTCTTTTCTGTGAAGTAAACTACAAATAATCATCATTATAATCATCTGTTCATACTTAAAATAATTAATCGAATTGAGAAGGCAGTGACCACAAAAATTCGTCGGCGGATAATTTCATCTTCGACGGCATTATCGGCGGCAATTGCCTTTTGCCGCCGAAAATTACGAGGACTGTGTGTACCTGTAATATATTATATGAACAATAAATTGCTGGAAAAATTAAAAAAATAAACGGCAGGATTCGAAATAACGTTCAGAAAACATGCCTAATTTTGTAGGCTGTTTAGGTCAAAAATTTTGCCGGCTGTATAAAAACAAAGATGGCGACAGTAACAAAGATGGCAGGATCAGGAAAACTGGGTAACGATTGGGATCGTTACTTTTCGGCACTGAACTGCAGCTTGATCACTACATTTGTGCAAAGGAAAATCGCAGTACAAAGTTATGATGACATGTGCAGCAGAGAAATCAAAACAAATTACCATATTTATTATTACCATTCAGAAACGGGATAATATGATCTTGTCAAAGGCAATTTCACCGATAACCCAAAGTTGAGTTATATTTTGAAATTAGAAATCGCCGGCAAGGTCCTAAAACCGACTGCTATTTCAAATCCTGCGTGATAACATGATAAACTGGGTTTATTGAGAAAACCACAGTCAACAATGTCTTAGCAGAACAGGTGATTTAACATTAACAACTTAAAAGTGCCTATCCCACGTTTGGGGATTCAGTCCTCGCAATTTTCGGCGACAAAAGGCAATTGCTGCCGATAATGCCGTCGAAGATGAAATCATCGACAGCAATTTTTTGCCGCCGCCGATTTTTTGTGGTCATGCCTTCTCAATTCGATTAATTCTTATTATTAAGTATTATGTAAAATTTCGGCTGCCCGCTGGTCTAATAATAAAAAGAGAAGATAATCGCTGGTCTCAATGTATGTGATAGTGAAACAAGGTTTTCTCGAATATCAAACACTTATCATCTGCAGTAGAGTCTGTTACGGGGAGGAGATATGCGTCGACTGTTTGTTTATAATTATTTTTAGACTCTAGTTTTGGGTTCAATAATATTCTCCTCGTAACACTATATAGCGTGAAACCAATTACCTTTTACAATATTTATTAATACTTCAAATATATGTATTTCTATAATGTTAATAACAACTTTCCTATTTTGTTCAACTTATCTCTTTATTTCTGACTGAGCACAACTTTGGTCTTGGTATCTTCTTCGTTCTTTGACTTTGTGGTTCTTTGATTAATAGATGTTCAGTTTCTTCAATCTCTGCGATACTCCAGCCTAACTGGCTTTCGTGATTCACTCCAGCCTAACTGGCTTTCGTGATTCCTCTGAATCTCTTTTAATCCTATACTCTGTTGTGCTCAGCTTTTATAATACATGGTAGAGGAAGAATTCCTAAACTATGATGAATTTCCTCTACGCAATACAGTATGTGAAAACAAGTTCTAGCAACCACAAAACCAACGCTGTGCCGATTCATGTCCGTTTACGCGTTTGTGGGACTAGGCGTTTTCCTGTGGTTGTTTAATCTCTATGCTGATTCATGCGAGGAAGGTTAACTAAGGTCTTATAATTATATAATATATTACATGGTATATGCTACCATGTTACAAGTCAAGAGAATACTGTAAAAACAATTCAGTTCTAATCTCTATCAAAGACATTAACAACAAGTACTGTAAATACATATAATACATGCTGATGCATCTTCAAATTGTCATTTAGAGACAAAAAAAATTGCCGCCGAACTTGGAAATATCGACGGCAATTTTTTGCCTACGAGGATTTATCAAAATTGCGAGGACTGGGGATTTTACATTTTCGTAATATTTGGGTCTTCCTGAGCAAAATCATAATATATCTTGTCAACCGAAGATTTCATCTTCATGGACTTTTTTGCTGTTAAAATTATCGGATGTGATGTCACAAGAGGGCAAGGTAACAAAAGAAAACTGGTTTGGAATGCCTCTTGTGACATCACATCCAGTAACTTTAACAGCAAAAAAAACTCCATGAAGATGAAATTTTCGGCTGACAATATATATTATGATTTTGCTCAGATAGACCCAAATATTATTTTATTTTAATTTTATTTTATAAGCTTTGCCACATCTAGACTAGAGAACAGATATTTACACAATAACATATACAAGACGATGGCAGGGTGTCAGCAACAGCTTTGGCCAATTACTGCAGTCCCTATGTAAACTAAATAATACACACCTTATATATAGTTACAGATAATTACAATATACAAATACAGGTACAAACTAGAAACAACATGCAAGTGGTTTTGTTAAGTCACGTGCCTGGTTGCATTTAAGGCAAATTGTTTTCCAGGAGCGAGGGTCATCTACATTGTAATTGTTTTCTAGAGCATAACGATAGTAATTGAGTAGTGAATTTTTAAAGGTTGTTAGAGTGATATATTTACTGATAATAGATTTTGGTAGTACATTCCAGATCCTTGTTGTCCTAATAGTATAAGATTTTTTATATGTCAGAGTGTTGGATTTCTTAATTTGAATTGAAGGCAGTTGGGATCCACTGATCTTGTAATTTTGTTGTGAATTTGATGTTCTGGAAGTACTGAGTTGGACAGATTGATGATGCCACAATTTGCTTTAAAAAAGAACAGCATGTCGAGATATTCGTGCCAATAACTTAATGGTAGGATATTTAAGACCATTACGGATATGTAAAATCTCCAAACGTGAGATAGGCACTCGAAACCGCTATGCCTGTAGCTAGTGATATACTGTAGTGTGAAATATCAGTTTCTGTCTTTCATTTACCTGTAGGTCTGAAATTAAAGAGGGAAAGGAAAATTTAATTTCAAAAATTGAACGTTATAAGCCGATCATAACTTGCTTCAATGGTAAAGGTAATATAGTCTAAAGTCTACTTATGCGAGAGAGAGCAGAGGTCAATGATATAGTTTTATTTGATGGTTTGACAGATAATATGGGCACTAAGTATTTATCGAGTTTTGAACGTAATGCGATCAATTATAGCCTGATAGATAATGATTGATTAACCAATCAGAATCGTGGATTTGCGAAAGGTGATGATTAATATTTACTATTATATGGCTGGGCTAGTTTTTAGGTCTGTGTACGCCAAACAACGCACGCTGGTTGGTTACTGAGTGGTACGGCATCTGATATTGACCTGCCAGCCTATAGGCTGCGATGGCAATACGCTTTTTCCAGTCAGTACGTTTTGGCGGGAAAATTTGTGAGTTTATTTGAATGAAAACAAAAGAGAGCTAGGCATCTTCATTGAAAATACCGAGCAATAAAATGTGCTGGAACATCATTATTGTTTTTCTTTAAAGTTTTCAATCATCTAAAAGCACGGAAATCAATTCCTAACTGATGTAAAATGAAGCGAAACATACTAGTGACGAGGTAAGGTAAACGGCAGCTTCTGAAGAAGTTGACGACGAAAACAGCGTTAAAACAGAGAAGAAAATTAACCAAAGGCCATATAATAAATACTTTATCAACAGCTCGTTTACTCGGTATGTACTGGAAAGTATTTGCCTTTGGTTTTATCTCACAAACCTCGCTCCTTCGTCACTTGGTCTGTACGAAAACCTCAGGCATATACTTTCCCGTATAGACCTCACACTAGGTTAATAAGTCTTTAATAAAGTTTAGTTTCTGCTAAAACAATTATCGAAGGCAAATTTTCAATAATGTCTTAATCAATGTACTTAATAGAGTCCGCGCCATTCTTGTTTTCCTCAATATGTAACTTTACTTTCCTCCTTCTTTAGGGATTTATGAAATATTTTCAGGAAAGAAATGTACCCTTGGTCGGCAACATGAACAAATTCCCAACTCAAACTCGGTAAAACTATGATAATCTTTTATGTTTGGTCAATTTTACCTTAAAGTGCCCCTCACCTCAAAATGTTTTATTGTCTTGTTTGGAAGAACTTTTAAAATGATAAAGTAACTTTTTTTGAAGATTTTCGTTTCTTTGCTTTCTTTTTGAGATATATCAGTTTGTTTGATATGCAAATGTCTGGAATTTCGTCACACATGCATAATGACTTATTGGAGAAATGTGTATCTCTTTCATTCTCGAACGAAATCCTTTAAAATCAAGAAGTTTGGTGTTGTGGGAGAAACGCACACACGTGTTATTCACACTTTAGTGTTTTTATTTCATGAACGCAAAGATATATAACATTCTCTGATAACTCATTATGCATGTGTGACGAAATTCCAGATATTTGCATTT
This sequence comes from Chrysogorgia sp. JL179-B06, assembly GCA_035772405.1. Lineage (NCBI taxonomy): Eukaryota > Metazoa > Cnidaria > Anthozoa > Scleralcyonacea > Chrysogorgiidae > Chrysogorgia > Chrysogorgia sp. JL179-B06. The sequence continues at coordinate 3,479,224 of JAYKKM010000044.1, forward strand.
CAAACAAACTGATATATCTCAAAAAGAAAGCGAAGAAGTGAAAATCTTCAAAATAAGTTACTTTATCATTTTAAAAGTTCTTCCAAATAAGACAATAAAAAATTTTGAGGTTAGGAACGAACACAAGTGATCAATGATGATATTTTATAAAATAACATGTACATACATATATAACAAGCGCTCTGATAATCTGATTGGTCAATACCCGTGAAGGATCAGAGTATCCAAACATGGAAAATTGAAGTCTTGTACACGTAAAAAGCAAATCATGCTGGCGCATCATCTTTTTTAAACATTTATTAACATTCTACATATGCACAATCACTATAAATAAAATATAGCAATCTTCCCTGTTAATTTTCACAAGATGTTCAAAAATAGGACGAAAATATATAAGAAATTATAAGTATTTAGAGTGGACAAAGCAATGCTAAAGCGAACGAGAATTTCCGTATAATTTGTGAGGGCAACGTTTTTCTTATTGAAAGTTTTAATAAAACCCCAAAAGACATCACTTTCATAGCTATGGTCCACCAAGAGAACATCATGGAAAAGGTGTAAAATGTTTATTTTACCTCTCATCGGGCAGGATATTCACGAAGAAACCATTTATTTTGTTCTTGTATGGCCAACAAAAAATCACCAAGCAACACTTCAACAGTGAGAGAAAACCACAAAAAAAATATGTGTTGTAGAATATGAAGGCTAGGCAAACTCACGACATCACTTTACATCTGCAGCAATCCAACATAAAGTTAAACGGCATATTTTCGTGATTAAATCCATCTGGAAATGTATTTTTCACCTTTCTAAGCATGTTTTCCTGATGTTTTTACCACTTCAAGCTTATTTTCGGCTGTGACTTCTAACACTCGCCTATCGGCTCGTGGTTTTTACGCTTTTCGAAAGTCTCGCAACATCTCGCGTGTTTGGATTGCAGTTTATAAAATAACATGTCTGATTGGTCAATACCCGTGTTTTGATCAAGCTATCCAAATACGGAAATTTACCGCCAGGAATATCACTGTTCGATTTATAAAAGAAATTCCTAATGGATTTACATTTCTCATTTGCATTTGACGGTTGCAATTTAAATATTAATTCAAATGTAGATATTTACCATATATAGTTACACAGGGCCAAATTTTCCGATGCCGCGCATGATCGACGAATTGATCCTGAATATATATATAAAATTAAACTGGATGCAAGATCAGATTCCCCTTTTGCATTTCCCGTTATAAGGGACTAAACGCCGGTCGATATTAGCACCCTCAGGTCTTCGCGCCGGGCGAGGGGATCATATTTGGGGTGATAGGGACATTAAAAATACTCCTTCTTAAACACTTCTTTTATTTCTCTTATTTACTGTACCACTCCATATACCTAGTACCACCTTATAATTTTCTTACCAGGTTGTATATGTTATGCCATCATCTTCAGGAAGAACTATGACATTCCCTAGGAAAGCCGATAAGCTTCGTTTCTTCGTAGAAATAAAGGAAATAAGAGATGAAATAAAGAGTGGTAAAATTGCAACTCCTGATTAATCACAGTTAAAGAGAATCTTTATGTAAGTATAATTTGATTATTATAGTATTATTATAGTACGTGTTATAATATATATATATATATATATATACAACAAGTAATATTTGGCAGTCACTCGATTAAACTACATGTTGTAAGGGTTTATGGTGATGGCAAATTTCGAGTGTTGCAATATATACAAGACCAAACCGGGACCAGTATATACTGGCAATTTTAAACGACTTTTGCTTTGTGTAATACAGTAGCTCTGAAACAAATTTTCTGGTTTTTTCCCGCACTGTAAACACAACATCACTTTTACGTTTCTCTCTCTGACAACCGTGCTCTCAACCGTGCTCCACACTATTTCGGCAGTATACACCAACCTTTTAGAGTATTTAAATTATATTTCTACACAACACTTTTAAAACAAACAAAATAGTTCTTTTGACTCTTTTAAGGAGTTATAAATATACTCACCTCAGGACGACATCTATGGAAGTGCCCTTTCGACTCTTTTACGCCCCACTCCTTCGATGAGGAGCCGTTTCCATTGAGATTGCTTATTTTGATTCCTTTGAGAGTCAAGAAGAGTCTAGTTTTTACTTTTATGTTTCATGTTCTCCTATTTTGAGTCATTCGGTTTTGGTTAAAACTACATTCGTTTATAAATCATTGGTTTGTATATTCGACATGACAACTATACCATCGTCGGCGAAAAATTCAAATATATGAGTCGTATACGACGAAAGCGAATGCTATAATTGTTTTATAATATAAACACTTGTGTTTTTTTTTTGTGTTTTTTTTCGTGTTGTTTTATCAAGCGAATATACCTGATTTCTCGTTCATTCACTTTAGCAAAACATTCCACCGTTTTAATATATGACCTGATAGCTTCCTGGATAAGAACCAATCAGATTGCAGATTGCTCATATATGGTGGATGCTAGCTATATTATAAATATATATATATATATTTGGATTCATAAAAACCACAAAATATCGTAGTAGAATGTTATTTTATTTTTTTTTTTTTATTTTTTATTTTTTATAAGCTTTGCACATCTATTTATATATAGTTACAGATAATTACAATATACAAATACAGACTAGAAACAACATTTAAGTTTTGAAAGGCACATGGTTTTGTTTGTAATTGTTTTTGTAGGATTAATGTTTTTAAGGGTTTGTTTAGGAATCTACATTGTAATTAGAGCAGAACGACAGTAATTGATTAATGAATTTTTAAAGCTTGTTAGAGTGATATAATTTATTTACTGATGATGGGTTTTGGTAGTACATTCCAGATCCTTTGTTGTCGTAATAGTATAAGATTTTTTGATATGTCAGAGTGTTGGATTTATTAATTTGGAATTGGGTTGGGGTTTGGCAGTTGGGATCCACTGATTTTTTATTTTGTTCTGATTTTGATGTTCTGGAAGTACTGAAGTAGACGTCGAGATATTCATGACCTATAACTTATTGGTAGGATATTTAGTACGGCAAGCCTTTGATTGTAATTGGAATCACAAAGAAAAGGTAGATCCAAAATATTATGCGTGAGATGAGGTCGACATACAGTATGAGGTTATAGACGTGACGGAGCATTTAAATCACAAAAATTGTTTAGCGCGGGAATCTTGATGAGTAAATCAGGATCCCGGCTATATAGACGGGACAAAAACGTCCGGGTGGAATGTAAAGGTGGATGCGATATGAAATGAAGGGGAAATTTCAGAGGGAAGCGATCCCCGCGCCCCTCGTGTATAAACAACCTGCATACACTAGAGAATGTTTTAGAAACCAGTTTCCAAAACATGCAGGTATACCTGAAACAAACGTTTCTAGTGTATGCTGAAAAGTTTCCCAAACCTTATTTCGTAGCTAAACAAAGTTTCCCTGATTAGAACACTGTTGCGAAACAAGTTTTGAAACTTTTAGGAAACTGTGTTGCAGAAACTTGTCAGTCAGTGTATGCCGGGATGTTTTGATCGAAAATTTCTTTGAAAACGGAGAAAAACGTAAATATATACAATGAAGCGAACAGAATCGGCGTCTTATTAGCCCGCGTATAATAGAGTAGAACTTTATTATATAGAAATTTTAATATATTTATATATATATGTACAGATTTTAATAGAGTAGAAATTCCAATTTGATATAGAGGTGATCTACTGAAAAAGAGTTAAAATACAAATATATAATTGTCCCATTTCTCAACAAAAATTACAGTATTGAATCACGATGATCGGGCACACGTGAGATTATTACGCGGGCCGTAGCACGAGTTTTAAATCCGGCTTCATTTCTGTTTTTGTCGTCCTGTTCGTCGTCGTCTTCGTCGTCGGTTTTTTTGTACGTTGAGAGAATGTAATTATTGCGTGGGCGTATAAATAGCGAATTAAAGCCGCGATTTCGGGCAGTTTCTGAAAAGCATTTACGAGACCTGTAAACCCGCAAACTAATGCAAAGATTCTCTCCAAGATGAGAGAAACACAGATGAGAGATCAATCATGAAGACGGAATCATCGGAATGGACAGCCGAAGGACAGGGAAATATTATTATTATACTGTGTTGTCTGTTGACATTTATCCCGTGAAACTCCGTAATATTAAACGTTGTGTTTTTGTCCGATTTAAATCAATTCTATGTCGAAATGATCACTTGAATCTGGCGAATCGAACGCTGTAGGTTTCGTGTACCTTAAATGTGAAGATCAGATGTTATATGAGAAAATGCGTAGGCGATGAAAGCGAGACTCGTCTTTAAAATCAAAGGACATGGCTTCAAGATCTATTCGTCGTTTACCCGATGCTTTTATGTGCATTAAACCGATGTAATTTCGTAACAGACATGTTTCGTATACCTTGCCGTTGATTTTTATATAAATTTTGACACATGAAGACCTATTAGATAAAATAGCATTGCCGTGTTTAGTGTTTACATTAAATTTCGTCTGCGTGTCAGGCGTTCTGCATTGGGGGGGGGGAGCTAGCCTGCGTGTAGACGCCTGATTTTTCTTTGTCTTCATTGGCTAGCCCAACTTGCTTCTAAAAGTTTCCCACTTTAAACGAGCGCTGCACAATGGCTTCAGTGCCTGATTACAGAAATCAATGCATTAACAATTATCCTTTGTAATATAAGATAAGTGAGCGGGTTTTTTAATTCTAAAAGTAGCCTGAGTTAACGCCTAGCGAGCGTCTTGTTACTAATAATTCATTATCAAATTTATTAGTAGCGGAAATCCTTGTAAAACACTTCTTTTTGTATAAGAAATAATAAACTGAAATAATATATCGGTTTTAACAGGTATTACATGTTTGATAGCAAACAATAGAGTAGCTATGACGATTGCAATGTTTAAAAACAAAATATGTTGTTGAGTTCAATCTAACGAGCTGTGTGTTTATTCTTCAAATCAGCAGTAACCATAACTGTCAATGTTATCGCAATTTCATTGGTGTTGTCTAAAAATATTTTATGTGCAGACAAAAAAATCATGCATTTAAAAATGATATAACAAACCTACAGTACTTCTACAACAAATTCCTTGACACGACAGTTTATAGCTTAAAACAATTGTGATTTGAATATACACATGCAGTGTCCAAGATATGTATAAAGTAGCTTTATTGATTAACATGGATGAAATATGCTTTCAAGTGCCTTTAGAATGGGAGTACAAGACTAAGAGACATTAAAAATGAATATGGCGGCTACCCAACGATGCATCCACGACTACCGTGCCGCTTTCTGCCACCACGGCACTTGTGACTCATGCGAATCGTTTAAATGCTTCAGATCCTTGGTAAGACATTTTTTCGCCTGTCTTGAGCCAAGTTGCCAATGTTTCACAATTATTCCAAAAGACACTATATGCTTTCCACTTTGATGGAGAATTTAAAACTTATCTGGCCTTTCTAAGGGTTTCTTCAACAGAAATTATCTCTCCCGTGTGATCTATTTGATGGTCGTTGCAGTTGTCCGCAGAACCAAGCAAAAATGTCCCGGCAAACACTTTCACTGCATGTAAACTGCATGAGATAAATAAATTGGGGAGCGATCGCCATCGTAACGTCTCGGCAAACATCCCTTCCCGCCCTCTGATATATAAACAAGCTGTTTTGCTCGGTTTCTTGGAAAACGGAGACATGTAAAATTCCTGGTAAAAATGAAGCGAACAGAATGGGCGTCTTTTTAGCCTGCGTACCATCGCTAACAATAGAATAGAGTGGAAACATTATATAGAAATTTTAATATTGGTTTTATATGCAGAAATTTTAATAGTGTGGAAATTCCAATTTGATAGACGTGATCTGAAAAAAAGTTATATATAAGGACTCCCATTTCTCAACAAACATTACAGCATTGATCATTGAATCACGCGATAATCGGGCAAATTATCACCAATAATTCACATGTGTTTGATTATCAAATTTATTAGTTGCGAAAATCCTTATAAAACAGTGCTTTTTATATAAGAAATAATAATAAACTGAAATAATATAGCGGTCTTAGCAGGTATTACAGTAGCTATGATGATTGCAATGTTTATTTTCAAATCCGTGGCAACCTGCATGCATGAAAATATCTAAAAATGTTTTGTGCGGACAAAAAAGCATTTAAAGAATGCGTTTAAATATGATATAACAATCCTACAGTACTTCTACAACAAATTACTTGAGACGACAGTTTAGCTTAAAACAATTGTGATTTGAATATACATTCAGTGTCCAAGATTATCGTTCATTAAGTCGTTTTATTGATTAACATGGATGAAATATGCTTTCAAGTGCTAATAGAATGGGAATACAAGAAACATTAAAAATGAATATGGCGGCTACGCAACGATGCATCCAACTAGCGTACCGGAAGTTGCAACAACGGCACTTGTGACAGCGATTACATTTCGACCACGTTTAAATGCTTCAGATCCTTGGTAAGACATGTTTTTTCCTGTCTTGAGCCAAGTTGCCAATGTTTTACAATTATTCCAAAAGCCACTATATGCTTTAAACGTTGGTGGAGAATTTAAAACTTCTCTGGCCTTTCTAAGGGTTTTTTTAACAGAAAATATCTCTCCCGTGTGATCTATTCGGTAGAGGTTGTTGTCCATAGTACCCTGTATGAATGGCCACAGGTTTATTCTGCAAACAGTGGTATCTCGCGTTGTGTTTCCAAAAAAGTGAACCACTTCATTATCGCCCATATAGATCCCGTGATGATAATAATAATTCTCTGAGCTGAATATCGGATAAAGAACCTTGAGAGATGGGTGAAGATTCTCCAATACTCTCTTAACTGCAATTTGGTCTCCTTTTTTTAGATCCTTAAATGGGTCAATCAATTCAGCCATCTTGTCAAATCTATCTTTGTGCGATATCCCAAGGCGATTCGTACCCGTTGTTTTTGCTCTCGACAAAGACGGCACGCTGTGACAACTTGGCACGGATTATCTATAAATGACAACACAAGCTCGTGACGTCGTTTGAATTTATCCAATCACCAAGCGTATATCTTGCATGTTAATGTATGGCCGTTGTCACGTGATATCATAACCGCCATGTTGGTGTAGCCACTGATCTTCATAAGAGACTGGATAGAGTATCTATTGTTCTGAAATTGAAACCGGAAGTAGCTGACGACTGCTATATTGACAGACCAGAGCCACTTTTTGAAACAACACTATACTTTTGGGGTGGGGGAGGGGAGAAACAGCCAAAGGATTTCTTCCCGGCATGTAGAAAGTCTGAAAACGCTTTTAACTTGAATTAATTTAATTTGAATTAATTTCATTTTACAAAAACCCAAGGTTTTTACAGGAATGTAAAAATTCCCATTCCCTTCCATGCACCTCAGAGTACCTTTGGTCCAGCAAGCTCATTGCTCTGGTCTTACCTACACCATAACCGCATGGGTTCGAGGCTGTACTATCTCCACTGTGACTTTGACTTCAATAAGCCAACCACTTATTTTTGCAATTTTGCACAATATCACAAGTTCAGTTCGGTCTCTTTAACAAAACAAAACATTTGTTTTGTCACTGAGAGTTAGATTGCTCTTATTGAACCAGTTCTAATACTACGTTCTATACTCTATGACGCTAGGCTGTGCCAGTTTGACGACAATCGTCGTGCGTAATTGTAGCTTCCAAATGGTAATATTAATAGCTTCTATCACTCATTTGTATCGAATAAACAGCTCCCTACACTAGAAATGGTATTTGTGATATCCCCGTTAGGCGGTATGGAGCATTTATATCACGAAAATTGTCACGTCTAGCCAGGTTAGAGTAAACCGGGATCCCGGCAAACACTTTCACTGCATGTAAACTTGACGAGATAAATAAAGGGGAAATTTTAACGCAAAGCGATCCTCCTTAACGTCCCGCCAAATATCCCGCCCCTCGTATATAAACAACCTGCATACACTAGAGAATGTTTCAGAAATAAGTTTCCAAAACATGGTTTCTGAAACAAAAGTTTCCAGTGTCTGTTGAAATGTTTTCATAAACAAAGTTTCCCTGATTAGAACACTGTTCTATTTTGCGAAACAGGTTTCCGAAACGTATAGGAAACTGTGTTGCAAAAACTTGTCAGTCAGTGTATGCCGGGCTGTTTTAATCGGAAATTTCTTGGAAAACGGAGACATGTAAAATTCCTGGTAAAACGTAAATATACACAATGAAGCGAACGGAATCTGCGTCTTATTAGTCTGTGTACCATCGTTAACAATAGAATAGAGTAGAAACTTTATTATATAGAAATTTTAATATTTGTTTTATATGTAGAAATATTAATAGAGTATAAATTCCAATTTAATAGACGTGATCTAGTGAAAAAGAGTTATATATAAGTATATAATAGTCCCATTGCTCAACAAACATTACAGCATTAAATTGCGATAATCAGGCACACGTGAGATTTATTACTAATAATTAACATGTTATGTTTGATTGTTAAATTTATTAGTAGCGGAAATCCTTATAAAACACTGCTTTTTATATAAGAAATAACAATAAACTGAAATAATATAGCGGTCTTAACAGGTATAATAACATTTTACTAGTAGCTATGACGATTGCAATGTTTAAAAACAAAATATGTTGTTGAGGTCAATCTAACGAGCTGTGCGTTTTTATTTTTCAAATCCGTATAGTAACCATAACTGTCAATGTAATTCTCAATTTCATTGGTGTTGTCTAAAAATGTTTTGTGCGGACAAAAAAGCATACGTTTAAACCTACAGTACTTCTACAACAAATTCCTTGACACGACACGGCAGTTTAGCTTAAAACAATTGTGATTTAAATATACACTGCATGCAGTGTCCAAGATTATCGTGTGTAAAGTAGCTTTAATCATTAACATGGATGAAATATGCTTTCAAGTGCTAATAGAATGGGAGTACAAGAAACATTATAAATGAATATGGCGGCTACCCAACGATGCATCCAACTAGCGTGCCGCTTCCTGCATCAGCGGCACTAGTGATTGGGGATTGAGTAAGACATTTTTTGCTTGTCTTGAGCCAAGTTGCCAATGTCTCACAATTATTTCCAAAAACACTATATGCTTTCCACTTTGATGGAGAATTTAGTTTAGTTTACTAGATTTATCACTCTTAGGTGAACGGAATACCCCAACAGGCTAGAAGCCCAATTGATAGGGTTCCGAGGGCCTACGATTTAAGGTCGTTATCCGAGAAGACCCGAAAGTCTTACCATTTGCTGATATTATTGTAAAGGCAGCACTTTCTCCTCAATTATTTTTAAGACTTTGAGTGGTGGTCCGACCCAGGATTTGAACCTGTGTCTCCCAGCTCATAGACATGTATTGTGAGTAACCACTAGACAACAACAGTTGGTTTCACAATTGTTTCACAATTATAATTTAAAACTTCTCTGGCCTTTCTAAGGGTTTCTTCAACAGAAAATATCTCTCCCGTATGATCTATTTGATAGTCCTCGTTGTCCGCAGAACCAAGCAAAAATGTCCCGGCAAACACTTTCAGTGCATGTAAACTGGGTGAGATAAATAAATGGGAGCGATCGCCATTATAACGTCTCGGCAAACATCCCTTCCCGCCCTCTGATATATAAACAAGCTGTTTTGCTTGGTTTCTTGGAAAACGGAGACATGTAAAATTCCTGGTAAAAATGAAGCGAACAGAACAGTATATAATAATCCATTTCTCAACAAACATTAAACAGCATTAAATTGCGATAATCGAGCACATGCGAGATTATTACTAATAATTAACATGTTATGTTTGATTATCAAATTTATTAGTGCTGGAAATTCTTATAAAACACTGCTTTTTATATAAGAAATAACAATAAACTGAAATAATATAACGTTCTTAACAGGTATTACATGTTTACTATAGTAGCTATGACGATTGTAATGTTTATTTTTCAAATCCGTAGCAATCATGAAATTGTCTAAAAATGTTTTATGCGGACAAAAAAGCACTTCATAATAACATATAACAATCCTATACAATACTTCTACAACAAATTACTTTAGGCGATTACAAATTTAGCTTAAAACAATTGTGATTTGAATATACATGCAGTTTTCAAGATTATTGTGCATAAAGTCGTTTTATTGAGTAACATGGATGAAATATGTTTTCAAAATACTTGACATAATGCAGAAATATTAAAAATTTTATCCGTCAACGCTCGAATATGGCGTCTACAGAATAACGCATGTTGCAGTTTGGATGCTTTCTTCATCAAATGCAGTGATTTCTTCACCAATTGCAGTGATTTCTTCACCAATTGCCGTGCTTTCATCACCAACTACCATTCTTCCTATACCAACTGCCTTTCTTCTTACACCAACTGCCTTTCTTCCTGCACCAAATACCGTGCTTCCTACATCAACGGCCGTTCTTCCTACATCAATTGCCGTGCTTTCATCACCAACTACCGTTCTTCCTATACCAACTGCCGCTCTTCCTACATCTGCAATTGCCATGCTTTCATCACCAACTACCGTTCTTCCTATACCAACTGCCGCTCTTCCTAGATCAATTGCCATGCTTTCATCACCAACTACCGTTCTTCCTATACCAACTGCCGCTCTTCCTAGATCAATTGCCGTGCTTTCATCACCAACTACCGTTCTTCCTATACCAACTGCCGCTCTTCCTAGATCAATTGCCATGCTTTCATCATCACCAACTACCTTTCTTCCTACACCAACTACCTTTTTTCCTACACCAACTACCTTTCTTCCTACACCACGATCTGCCGTTCTTTCTGCACCAACTCCCGTTCTTTCTGCACCAACTCCCGTTCTTCCACTACCACATGTAGCGCTTCCTCCCGTTGTAACGACTGCACCTGCTGCAGCAGTGACTGTACCACGCTTCAATGCTTTAGATACTTGGCGTGACATTGCTTCGCCTGTCTTGAGCCAAGTTGCCAATGTTTCACAATTATTCCAAAAGACACTATATTCTTTCCTCTTTGATGAAGAATCTAAAAGTTCTCTGGCCTTTCTAAGGGTTTCTTCAACAGATAGTATCTTTCCCTTGTGATTTACTCGATAGACGTTTCTGTCTGCAGCACCCCGCATGAATGGCCACAGGTCTGTTTTGCAAACATTGGCTTCTTCCATGGATTTTCCATAAAAGTGAACTACTTCATTGTCGCCCAGATAGATCCCATGATGATAATAATATTTCTTTGAGCTGGAAGATTGTTGAGCGTTCTCAAATAAACTCTTTACTGCAATTTGGTCTCCTTGTTTTAGATCCTTAAATGGGTCAATCGAAGTACATTCAGCCATCTTGTCAAATCTATGTGTGTCTTATACACCAAGACGATTCGTACCCGTTGTTTTTGCTCTCGACAAAGACGGCACGCTGTGACAATTTGGCACGGATTACCTATAAATGACAACACAAGCTCGTGACGTCTTTGAATTTATCCAATCACCAAGCATATATCTTGCGTGTTAATATATGGTCGTTGTCACGTGATATCATAACCGCCATGTTGGTGTAGCCACTGATCTTCATAAGAGACTGGAAAGAGTATCTATTGATCTGAAATTGAAACCGGAAGTAGCTGATGACCTCCATATTGGACAGACCACCTTCCGAACCACTTTTTTGGACCACGTTATTTAGTTTTACTAGAAATGTGCAGTATACGCAATTAAAAATTGAATAAAAGCAAGTAATGTTTTTCAGTTCAGTCTCTAACAAAACATTTGCGGGACTCCTCTTCTATACCCAGCAAGGGGAAACAAAGGAAAAGAAGGCTCTGCTCACAGGGTACTTCTATACCACTGAACACCCATTGTCTCTCCACCAAATGTCTTCGGTGAAATATTTGCGTTTAGCAACCTTGGATTCGTCTATTTGTACTCTTATTCCTTCTCCGATTTACTCACTTTTTCGATCTATATTCGCTTCGCAAACCTCTCGACAAAACATACACAAGTCAAGTACTGTGTTGTCACTGAGCTGTTTAGGTGTGCTTTAATATGATTTTTACGGTGATCGGCATTCGGCACACCACTTAAGTAAGGCTAATTATTTCTTGGAGCGTTCACTTTCTCTTATCGAACCAGCTCTAATACTTACGTTCTACTATATAACGCTAGGCTGTGCTAGTTTGACGACAATCGTGCGTAACTGTAGCTTCCAAAGGGTAATATACTAATATTAATAGCTTCTATCACTCATTTGTATCGAATAAACAGCTCTCTACACTAGAAACGGTATTTGTGATCTCATCTCGGTTAGCCGGCATGGAGCATTTATATCACGAAAATTGTCCCGTCTATAGCCAAAAATATCCCGGCAAACACTTTCACCATGTAAACTGCATAAGATTAAAGAGGAAATTTTAGCGTGAAGCGATCCCCATTAGTGTCTCGGCAAACATCCCTTCCCGCCCTCTGATATATATAAACAACACTTAGAGGAGACTGTTTTGATCGGTTTCTTGGAAAACGGACACATGTAAAATTCCTGGTAAAAATGAAGCGAACAGAATGCAGGGCGTCTTATTAGCCTGCATGTACCATCGTTAATAATTGAATAGAGTAGAACTTTATTATATAGAAATTTTAACATTTGTTTTATATGTAGAAATTTTAATAGAGTAGAAATTCCAATTTGATAGATGTGATCCACTGAAAAAGAGTTATTTATATATAAGTATATAATAGTCCCATTTCTCAACAAACATTACAGCGTCGTTGAATCGCGATAATCGGGCACATGTGAGATTATTACTAATAATTCACTTGTGTTTGATTATCAAATTTATTGGTGCTGGAAATTCTTATAAAACACTGCTTTTTATATAAGAAATAACAATAAACTGAAATAATATAGCGGTTTTGACAGGTATTACATGTTTACTATAGTAGCTAATCTAATTCCCAATTTAATTGGTGTTATCTAAAAATGTTTTGTGCGGACAAAAAATAATTTAAAGAATGCATTTAAATACGATATAACAATCCTACAACAAACTCATCGACACGATTAGAAATTTAATTTAAAACAATTGTGATTTGAATATACATGCAGTGTCCAAGATTATTGTGCATAAAGTCGTTTTATTGAGTAACATGGATGAAATTTTAAAAGAAATATTAAAAATATTATCCGTCAACGGCCGAATGTGGCTCCTACACAACAATACAACGGCCGCTTCCAGCACCAACTGCCGTGCTTCCTGCACCAACTCCCGTGCTTACTGCGCCAACTCCCGTGCTTCCTGCCCCAACTCCCGTGCTTACTGCGCCAGCTCCCATGCTTACTGCGCCAACTCCCGTGCTTACTGCGGCAACTGTCGTGCTTCCAACTGCCGTGCTTCCTGCACCAACTCCCGTGCTTACTGCACCAACTCCCGTGCTCACTGCGCCAACTCCCGTGCTTCCTGCCCCAACTCCCGTGCTTCCTGCACCAACTCCCGTGCTTACTGCGCCAGCTCCCGTGCTTACTGCGCCAACTACCGTGCTTCCTGCACCAACTGCCGCACTTCCTAGAACAATTGCCGCGCTTCCTACAACAACTGCCGTGGTTCCAACACCAACTGCCGTAATTCCAGCAAATGTAGCACTTCCAGCATATGCCGCGCTTGCACCAACTGCAGTGACTGCAATTACCTTTTTGCCACGTTGAAATGTATCAGATACTTGGTGTGACATTTTTTCGCCTGTCTTAAGCCAAGTTGCCAATGTTTCACAATTATTCCAAAAGACACTATAATTTCCCCACTCTGATGGAGAATCTAAAAGTTCTCTGGCCTTTCTAAGGGTTTCTTCAACAGATAATATATTTCCCTTGTGATTTACTCGATAGAGGTTTCTGTCTGCAGCACCCTTCACGAATGGCCACAGTTCTATTTTACAAACTCTGGCTTCTTCCATGGTTTTTCCATAAAAGTGAACAACTTCATTCTCTCCCATATAGACCCCATGATGATAATAATAATTATCTGAGCTGAATAACGGATAAAGAGCCCTGAAAGATGGGTGAGCACTCTCAAATAAACTCTTAACTGCAATTTGGTCTCCTTCTTTTAGATCCTTAAATGGGTCAATCGAAGTACATTCAGCCATCTTGTGAAATATATCTGTGTGCGATATACCAAGACGATTCGTACCCGTTGATTTTTCTCTTCACAAAGGACGCCACGCTATTCCAATTTGGCATGGATTACCTATAATGACAACACTGTATTGTGGATCACAAATTGCAAAAGGCCGTTGTAGATTTTGGTCGATATTTTACCGATTTCAATTCTGAAAACAGATTTTGAATTACCGAGTCTAAATACATACGTGCCTAGCCTGTTATATTACGTAAACGTGCATACCCTTCGTAAAAACCTGTGGTAAAACGTTTGGTAAGAAATGGACCCCTGCCGCGGCGACAGAGACTAGTGAGTTTGGCAAACGCGACGTCAAAGACAACGGCGACGTCTACGACCGAGCGCGGTACTGGAGACAGTACGTCCTAAGCGCCGATAGCCGTAGTAAAAAAAATGAACAATCGACGCTATGCTCTTGTCTTTTGACAGTGGTTTCATCTCAGATGAGGAGTTCTTACATTTACATGATAATTTATTAAAGTGGTGTTCAACACAAACAATCAAATTTTCCATATAAGTTGTCGACAATCCTTTGCCATACGATTCCAATTGCTTATTGCACGCCAGCATTTTGCATGCTCAAATGGTCTCTCGGCTAGCATTTCTTTCGCTAATTCCAAGTCATGCTCGTGTGTCCATTTCATAACTTTAGCAAGAAAGAAAAACAAAAAAACATAAGCTAAAAGTAATATACAGTTACCATGCCGCCACGCTTAACAATCAAAATATTACAAAATATGCACACTATACAAACCATGAGAAAAGCAGTTGATGAAAAACAGTAAGCGAATCGTTATTAAATAAATTGCGTGTTTAATAATTGTTTAATAGTTGCCTGGATGCAGCCATAATATTCAATCAGCTTCGTAAAAAACAAGCTTGAAGTTGGCGTTGTTCAAGGTAATATGGCGTTGTCTACGAGTTTGACAACGTCAACAAAGGTGATAATTATGCTAGTACCAGTCTCTACCTCGGTCGTAGACGTCGCCGTTGTCTTTGACGTCGCGTTTGCTAAACTCACTACTATACCTTCCGAAGAGGGCAGAGAATATCGGTCTTTTATTTTTTAAGATGCCAAAATTAATCAGTGACCACGGTTGTCACTCCAATATGGCCGCCACGCGCTAATTACCACTGTAAAAATAGATTGGTTGAAATTTGATAGGTTGTCTCAGACTCAAATATAACCAATATGAATGGTTAAACTAACTAAAATATTTTGGTTAAAATGACCTTAGTTTGGTTGTTTCAACCAATACATTTGGCTGTTTCAACCCATACAAAATGGTCAATTTATGAGACAACCGAAGCAAATTGGTTGTTTTAACCAATCTGTTTCTACTATATTATGGGAAAACCTTGGACAACTGATTCATTTTAGCATCTTAAAAGATCAGAGACAGATAGTCTATGTCGTCTACAGTAAAACTACATAACGTGGTCGCAAACAAAATGGCCGCCACGAGCTATTTCCGGCTTCATTTTCTGAACAATAGTTGCTCGATCCAGTCTGTTGCTCGATCCAGACATGTAATTCCTGGTAAAACGTAAATGCAAAGTTTAAAAACAAAACGTGTTGTCGAGTTCAATCTAACAAGGTGTGCGTTTTTATTTTTCAAATCAGTAGCAACTATAACTGTCAATCTAATTCCCATAATTGGTGTTATTTAAAAATGTTTTGTGTGGACAAAAAAGCATTTAAAGAATACATGTAAATATAATATAACAATCCTACAACAAACTCGTCGACACGATTAGAAATTTAGCTTAAGGGGGCAAGCTACCTTAAATTTTATGTTCGCGAACCCATGATGTAATAATAGCTCTATCTTATTATGGTTAAATGTATATGCAACATGCTATATATCATTTTAAAGCTTATAACACGCCCTAAACAAATAGCATTACAGATGCCCTCCCAGGCAAAAACATAAATGTAAAAACAACCTGCAACGCTGAAAACCATCTTTGGATGCTATCTAGTCAAAAACTAAGCATCAAGAATTGGTCATTTTAACTTGTAAAATAGATTACATCCCAATCAATAAATTAATGGATGCTTTTTACCCTGTTACTTTTTACCGTGATACTTTTTACCGTGATAAAAATTGAGTGTTCTATACCGAATTTAAATAAGATCCTCACTTAATATTTGTTGCTATGGCAATAAAATACAGTGTAACACCAAATTAAAGCTTTCATTAATTTGTTGACTGGGATGTAATCTATTTTACAAGTTAAAATGACCAATTCTTGATGCTTAGTTTTTTCTTGATGCTTGGTTTTCAGCTTTGCAGGGTTTTTTTACAATAATGTTTTTGCCTGGGAGGGCATCTGTAATGCTATTTGTTTGGAGCATGTTATAAGCTTTAAAATTATATATAGCATGTTGCATATACATTTAACCATAATAAAATAGACCCATTATTACATCATGGGTTTGCGAACATAACATTTAAGGTAGCTTGCCCTCTTAAAATAATTGTGATTTGAATATACATGCAGTAATAATAGATAACAATAACTTTATTGAAGTGTGTATGTATTTAGCCTTAACGGACTAATTGGGAACATTATTTTAGAAACTTAATTATAAAAGCTGTTCTATACTTCTATACTTAAAAATTATAAACTTAATCCTATAATATGTACATTTATTTGATATATACAGATTATAAATTATAAAATACAAAGATTGCAGCATTAGTTATTGTTGCCAATAAGGCTGGATAGATCTTGTTTTCTAATACAGTAAAAACCCGCGAGTAAGAACCTGCGTTTTCCCAAGTTAGCCTAAACAGGTTCTTATATAAATGGTACTTAGCACAAATTGAGGCTATTTAGGTTCTTAAATAGGTTCTTACTTTCTAAAGAAAAAAATACATTGTAGCTAATAGAATTTAGTGGTATTCAGCCTGTATTCCTTATAATATAACATCTGCATACCATGTAAGTATTTATAAAGAAATTCAGGAAAAAACCAACTCTTCCATATGCTGATGTGTAGCCATGGAGATACTGTATAAACAATATATATACAGTTACAGTATTTATGTGTAATTACAACAATAACAATTCTATTTGATTTTCAACATTGGCATTTACATTGTATTAAATTGGAGTAATAAGGCACCTGTGTCTCCAAAAATGTTGATCTGTATCTTATTCACCCAAGTGTACACATCTTTTCATATAGATTTTAGAAAATAAGAACCTGTTTCAAATTTTAGGCTAAACAGGTTCTTGTATAGAGGGGGTATAACTGGCAAATTTTAGCCTAACAGGTTCTTAAAAACTAGGTTCTTACTCGCGGGTTTTTACTGTATTCTTCCTAAAAAGATTATCGTTCATAAATTAAGAAATAGAAAACATTTTCCGTGTTTCCATAGAGTTATAGAAACACGAGTGGAAGTTTAGGAGAACGAGAAATGGCAGAGAACAGCGAGTTCTCCCAAACTTTCACGAGTGTTTCTATAACTGTATCTAAACACGGAAAGATGTTTTCTATTTCTTTTATAAAATAACACTGAGGAAATAAGTAATAAGACTCTTTTATTAAAATGACGAAAATATACATTCTCCTTACTCACGATAACAGCGTCGTCGGCTGCTCAAATGAACATAAACGCTCTTAACTGTTAAGAAAAGCATTCAATCTTCTCGTTTTTCTTCTTCTTGGCTGTCACAGAACATATTTATCGACATTTTAGCTGTTTGTGAGCAAAGATTCGTCTTACAGACCATTTTATAAAAATGGCGGGAAAAATCCATGTTTTCCATCGAGTTATAGAAACACGGCTTTCAGCCAATCAGCGCGTGTGTTTTTAATTTGTTATTTTATAAGTCGTTTTATTGATGAAATATGCATATTGATGAAATATTCATGGCTGAAATATGCTTTCAAGTGCTAATAAAATGGGAATACAAGAAACACTAAAAATGAATATGGCGGCTACGCAACGATGTATGCAGCTACCGTGCCTCCAACTGCAGCGACACTTGTGACTGCGATTACATTTCGACCACGTTTAAATGCATCGTATCCTTGGTGCGACATTTTTTCGCCTGTCTTGAGCCAAGTTGCCAATGTTTCACAATTATTCCATACGAGATTATATCTGTTCCACTTAGATGGAGAATTTAAAACATCTTTGGCCCTTTCAAGGGTTTCTTCAACAGATAATATATTTCCCTTGTGATCCACTCGATAGACGTTTCTGTCTGCAGCACCCTGCACGAATGGCCACAGGTTTGTTTTACAAACTCTGGCTTCTTCCACGGTGTTTCCATAAAAGTGAACTACTTCATTGTCGCCCATATAGATCCCATGATGATAATAATAATTATCTGAGCTAAAAACCGGATAAAGAACCTTGAGAGATGGGTGAAGATTCGTAAATAAACTCTTAACTGCAATTTGGTCTCCTTGTTTTAGATCCATAAATGGGTCAATCATACAAAATTCAGCCATCTTGTCAAATTTATCCGTGTATATATGATATACCAACACGATTCACACCCGTTGTTTTTTCTCCACGCTATTCCAATTTGACACAGATTACCTATAAACGAGAACACAAGCTCGTGACGTGAATTTATCCAATCAAAGCATGCATCATGTATGGTGGTGTAGCCCACTGATCTCGAAAGAAGACTGGATCGAGCAACTATTGTTCAGAAAATGAAGCCGAAAGTTCGCCATTACTAAGGGACCAACTGAGGATCCTATGAGGTTTTTTGTGGATTATGCGCTCTTACCATCGACAAAATAAAATAATTTTAATATAAAGAGGACCAGAAGACATTTTTTCAAATTACTGGGTAAAAAGATTCATGGCTTAGTAATGGCCGCCGTTGGTTCTAATTATCCAGTGAGAGAAGCCTAATATAAGACGTCAAATTAGGTTCAAGATTTTATGCATTTAATGTTAACAAAGAAACTATATTGGTCAGATACTAAACCTATTTCGCGAGCGTCACAGTTTGATTTGCTTGCAAACTCCGAGCTTCTAATGGTCTCTCGTCAATTTATACTCATGAGTCTTTCGTCATTCATTATTAATGATTGACCAATATGATAGACCACGAGCACTATAGACTCTTTCATAATGCTGCCATTTTAAATATTCTTTTGTGCGCATATAAATTAGCCTTTATAACCTCGTTAGGAAGCAAAGATTCTTTTGAATTGCTGACACACAAACGAGGCTATAAAGGCTAATTTAGATGCACATAAAGGAATATTTAAATTGGTCGCCATTATGAAAGAGGTCTATAGCTGTTTGCATTTACAGCTCCTCTGAACACCCTTACATATTGTATTATCTATTCTATTATATTGTATTATGTATTATCTATCTATTAAATATTGTATATTGTATTATCGACATATTTACACATGCGAACACGTTCTGCGTATATTTGAAGTCATCAACAAATATATTAAACAGCTGCAGAAGAGAGATAACAGATCCCTGTGGTACTCCAGCAGGGTAGGGCTTTATTTTTGACAAAGCACCGCGGGGAAGCTTCACTTGTCGTGTTCTTAATGAATAAAACTGTTAATCCACTGCCACGCATATGTGTTAATGTCCTTTTAGCTTTGGCAGAAGTATAGAATGATCAACAGCATCGACTAAATCAAAAGCTTGGTTGAAATCGATGAATAAGGCGTGTGGATATTTTTCCCGTTCGTTCTGCTGTCTGTGTCATTAAACCACATTTGTGTGATGTTTAATAAGAGCAGTAGGGCTTATCGGAGAAAGTATGCTGATTCCCTCTGACTGTTAGAGAATCCTTATTTAAAGATATGCGAGTTTTTCCAGTACTTTTCCAAAAACAACAGCACCAAAATCTGTCTAAAGATCGTCTTTTATATACCTTGTACGCCATTTCACGACGTCGTCCGAAGCTATTTATAATTACTAGCTTGGTAACGTATATTGTACAAGTAAATTTTCTCGTCTATTTATGCGATACTTATACCTATATACATCCATAGATCCTACCGAAACGAGATTCCACAATGTTGCTCAATCATAGTTTCTCCTCAGATCATGTCCTTGTAAACTCTTCAGTTATAGAGTGGTTCCACGTATTCCCCAGTTGGCGAGTTAATGCTTATATATTGAAAAGAATCACATTAATTATTCGATCTGTTGAACTTTGAATTTGTCCTCCGAGATGGCCGCTCTGACGTCATGTGAAACCATTCTATAGGGTCGTGGGTGTGAGTCGTCTTCTGGACGATCTTTTTTAGTATCTTTTTTAGTATCTTTTTAGTATAGATAATAATAATAATAATAATAATAATAGACGTATTACAATGCTCTTACAACAATATATTCTTAAATTTACTTATAAAACTAATTACAGTTTCATTATAAGATAAAGCCTACTACATATATTACCACTATGAACAAAAACTATTAATTTTAAAAAAGAAAAAGTCTTAATTGCTGACTTAAAATTACCCAACACACCAAAGCTTCTAATTTCCTGTGGTAATGTATTCCACAGTTTTGGTGCCGAAACCGAGAACGCTCTGTCTCCATGAGTCACTGTTTTTGGACGAAATGAGGGATGAACCCCAAAACACCTTAGATCCTAACCCTACACCTTCCCAGACTTTTCCACTTTTCAGAGTTACGGAATTTCCGGTAATTAGGACATTGCAGGTGTCACATCTTGATTCAGAACATTTGGTAACGTGTTTTGTAGGTTTCTCGGAGTTAAACTGGACATGTATTAAGTACTGTTTTAAGTTTTTTGGCTGGCGTCGGCTTACAATCAGAGTTGTGTTATCCAATATACTTTTCATCTTGCGGGAGTTCTTCAGAAATCTCAGGTCTTGTTTTGAATTTTTCCGACAATCTGGAGGTTGTTTGGATTGTGTGTTATTACCATTCAATGGAAGTGTATTGTTGTTTTTAGGTGTAATCTTTGTCGATTTCAGTTCCACTTCTGTCAGTGATGTTGCTTTCTTTCTTTCTTTCCGCTTGGCTGTCAGTGATGTTGCTTTCTTTCGTGAGAAGTCGATCCCTGCCGCGGCAAGATTATCACCCTCGCTCCGGCGAGGGGATTAAACGGACTATACAACGTCCTTTGTGTTGCTCTCATCTTGCAGTATATATTTGTAATAGTTTGCAGGATTGTTTTCAAGTTCAATGTACTTCCGTTTACTTTCAATTTCTCTTTCAGATCGCGGACCAACCCGTGCCGATTTTAATGTAGGTCTACCGCGATTGGCGTGTGCAGTTGTAAGCATTATGAGCGTATCATACGAATAATCGATACACGTAGTCAGCCACACCTTTGAACAGTCACTCCGAAAATCACAACGAAAATCAACAATCTCGTCCAATTAAGCTCTGTATCCACACAAGTCACATGTACCAAGTTACAAGACGATGGCAAAGATGATAAAGAATCAAAATGAAAAAAAGGAAATCGAAATCGAAATGACAAAAAATCGAAATTATAATATTACAACTGTAAAACTCAATAAAAGAAAGCTTGAACATGCTTTACACTAATTGACTACAGTACAGCAAATTTATTATATAGTTATACTTCTGACTTAACTTAAAACTATTTGAAAACTATAGATTATTGTTGATAAAGTTGCTTTCAAAGAATTATCCATCAATTGGGAATTGTCCCAGACATGCCAATTGCAAAGCTACCAACACTTGCAAGGCTACCGACTACAGCAACTGTAGAGCTACCACGTAGCATTGCTTTGGATGCTTGGTCTGATAATTTTTCGCCCGTCTTTATCCACGTCGCCAATGTTTCACAGTTGTTCCACAAGATATTATATCCCGGCCATTTATCTTCGCCATTAGTTTCATCATTCGCCAACACTTCTTCGGCCCTTTCTAAGAGATTTCAGCAACAGGCAATATCTTATCTTTGTCGTGATCTACACGATAGACACGCTTGTCTGCAGCACGCTGCACGAAATCCCACAGCTTTACCTTGCAGAAACGAGCCTCCTTTGCAGTCTCTCCGTGATAGTGAACGACTGTGTTGTCTCCTATGAAAATCCCATGGTGATAATAATAATCCTTTGAACTGAATATGGGATATAGCGCATGCAAGGATTTGTGCATGTCCTTAAATAAACCCTGGATCGCAATCTGGTCTCCTGGTTGGAGATCCTCAAATGGGTCAATCTCAGAATATTCAACCATCTTATGATTTTCTGTCTGCAAGGAACTCCGCGTATATCCGTTCCATTTGAGCTTCGCAGAAAGAATGCCACGATATCCTTTGGCACACAATGTATGTGAATACATTGCCGGCGAAGACGTTGGGTAACCCGCGAGCGGAGATAAGACCCTGCATGGGTACAAGGTTGGACGCTACCCTATCAGATTACATTAGCTAAATGACGTGGCAAACTTACCTAATTACTGTAAATAACGACCCTACGAAAGTAATGACCCCCCGAAAGTAATGACCCCCCGATAGTAACGATAGAATTCAGAAAATCCGGCTAGGCAGGGGGATTATGGGATACCGACATAACCCCACATGACAAAAAACCCGCTTAGACGGACCGCTTTTGTGAGTCACTGCTTATTGAAATACTAACGGCGAGGAAAACCCGCTCTTTAAAAAATCTTTCGTCTTTTTCAGGATTAAAACGTGGTTTTTTTTACTGAATTCGGTAATTTGGTGTTTTTGTCGGCGTGGTTTTTGTCATGGATTCGGGGATTATGGTTAGAAGTTTGACGTTAACATGTCAAAGAGCATTTAGATTGGCGTTAGTATTTTCACAGCGGAGAATTGAATTTTGAGACGATTCGAATCGTTCATACGTATTCACCAGAAATTGACATGTGCTGCAGTGTTCAATTCAAAAACGTTGTGATTCGAGAACAACAGACATGTAAGAGTATAAATTAACACCCCAAACGTAGGTTGGTTGAGTAAAAAGTTACATAAAAACCTTGCCGTAATTCACCTTCCTCAAGAAGCCGTTCCAGCAGTAAAAAGACGTGAACCGCAGACGTGTAAACCTGACCGCTGGACGTTGGTCACGTGGTTTCTAACGGTTTGTGGTTATCAACATCAATATAAAAACTCTCTAATATTTTAAAAATAACCTGTGACGTTATGTGCTTGGTAAAGCGGTCAGTAATGCAAAGAAATAAGCTTCTCAGTGTTATTTTTGTAATTGCTATATTACAATAGAAAACTCGGCAATACATGGCTCCATGATAGGCAGCATAACAGTGTCTATTTATAGATCAGTGAATCAATCGTCACGGTCCAGCCACTGATCTCTAAATAAAGACTGGATCGAGCAACTATTGTTCAGAAAATGAAGCCGGAAGTCCTCCATTACTAAGGGACCAACTGAGAATCCTATGAGGATTTTTGATGGTTTATGTGCTCTTACCATCGACAAAATAAAATAATATTACTATAAAGAGGACCAGAAAACATTTTTCAAATTACTGGGTAAAACGATTCATGGCCTACCTACGGATTTACGGCGACTTTGGTCCCTTAGCAATGGCCGCCGTTGGCTCTAATTATCCAGTGAGATAACTCCTGATATGAGACGTCAAATTAGGGTGAAGATTTTATGCTTTATAAAATGCATAAAATCTTCAACCTAATTTGACGTCTCATATCAGACGTCTCATATCCGAGTTTGCAAGCAAATCAAACTGTGACGCTAGCAAAATAGGTTTAGTGTCTGGCAAATATAGTTTCTTTGTTTTACTTTTAGCAAAATAGGTTTAGTGTCTGGACAATATAGTTATCTTTTGTTTAAAGCAATTAGTTAACAAAGAAACTATATTTGTCCAGGCACTAAACCTATTTTGCATAGCGTCACAGTTTGATTTGCTTGCAAACTCGGAGTTTCTAATGATCTCTCGTCATTTTACATTATGCAAATTATGCAGGCTTCAAAACCACACTTCCCAGCACGGTGACGTCATGGTCCATTATTCAAAATGGCGGCCCAAGTTCCTGTTTTTACATTGTTTATTAGGTTAGTTTGGATTAAAAATTGAAAATCAACACGGAGTCACGCGCCAAATTGATTTGATTGCATAAAAAAAACTGCGATTGGTGGGCATTTTGAATTTTCATGATGCTACGCCCTTATTGCTAATTTATTAATATAAATTACTGCTTATAATTACATAATTATTATTATAATTTAGATAATTATAATATATACTTAACAATAATAATTTATTAATACATAAGTTTAATTACTTAGGTAGTCTTGTTCGGGAAATTTAAAAGCACTGGTATAAAAGCCGGTTTATTGGGCTTTCAGAATAATGTATTATAGCTTTTCGCAACTGTTATGGTTATTTCCAGAGTTATCTAATAAAACAATAGAGGTGGTTCAATTATGGATGTTTTTTCAGCTGGACAGGTACGAAGTTAAACATTGAAGACGGCGCGACTGCAATCAAGACCAAAAATGGTCGGCCTTCCATTTACGACGAAAAAACACGATAAACATAGCCAAATACTTCTAAAAACTAAAGAGATTAGAAGAAAAGTAATTCCCTTGTCTCATGTAAGGCGACTAAAAACCTGTTATTTAAGCAAAATTTGTTTTGGGATGGAGGGGTCTTTTAGGTGTCCTTTTCACTATGTGAGCTGTTGAGGGCTTTTAGGATTTAAAGTGCCTTCTTGCCTAATGTTTTATTATAAATTAATAATAAATTTAAAACGCTGCGCTGATTGGCTGATCAAAAGCCGTGTTTCTTTTAACTCGATTTTCCCTCCGCCACTTTTTTATAAACTTGACTGTAAGACGAACCTTTGCTCACACACAGCTAAAATGTCGATAAATATGTTCTGTGACAGGATTAGAGATGCTTTTCCTTCACAGTTAAGATTTATGTTCATTTTGAGCAGCCAACGACGCTGTCTAGCGTGAGTAAGGAGAATGTATGTTTTCATCATTTTAATAAAAGAAATAGAAAACATCTTGCTCTGTTCCCATACGTTATGGGCTCGTGTTCCCACTGCCATTTCTCGTTCTCCCAAACTTTCAATCGGGCTTCTACAAACTCTCATGGAAACACGGAAATTGTTTTCTATTACATAAAGTGCCACTACGATGAAAATTTTTAGATTTTCTTTAGCATAGCATAGTTTTTCAGGGTTCGAAAGGGTGATCATCGATGTAAAATAAAACTAAAATATGGTATTTTGAAGTATGTATTTTGAGCTCTGAAATCACTATTATTTAGGCCACCATTACTAAAAACGTGTTCCAAGTGAGACCGCAATTTCAAAAGGTAATAATGTTTGTGCGACGTCAGATTCTTGAATTGCTACGCCTGAAATTTCAGTCGAGGTTCAATACTTGTTTTGTTGTTTTTCTTCGAGATGTAGATGGAAATGTTCAGCCTATCAGACGAAGAATTTGAAAAAACGACCTTGATTTACTTGAAGAATTAATTAGCCACGCGCGCTCGAGCTCACGCGAGCATTGAGAATCTGACGTCACTTCGTTACGCTGATCAGGAAAATGATCGATTAATGGCGGATCGTAACAACTCCAGGATTCGGAGTCAAATAAAAATACTTGCCATCGTCGAATCGCAAAACGGTTTCGACCGAGTACTATTTAGAAGCTACTGCTTTATAAATACGTAAAATATCGATAGGTAACCGCATGTACATTAACCTTCTGATTGCCAGTGAGATTACTCTAACCTTTGAGCTACCTATAAACAGATGGAGAGCGTAGGTTACTATGTTGAGGTACTGGTTTGGTTTATAGAGGTATGTATTGCTTATGAGTCAGTCACTATCTTTATCCAAGCTTTCCTACATTCACTACAGCAGTGTATATATTACGGGTGCTTAATTATATTCTGTAATACTTGGAACCCTTTATAAGGCTGAATTCGCAATTTGGCTAAGGTCACCTGCAGTTGTTTCAACTTCAGTCAAACTGTCACGCAAACATTTCTTGATTATTTATTGCTCGATGTCTCTGCTTATTGATTTTCAAAGCTATCATTAGCAAGATTAGCATATTTAAATTTATGCAATTGCACGAGAATAGCCGCATAAAGTAGAACCGACAGGTCATTCAAGTTCTCGGCTACACAGGGTTGGAAGTTGTGCAGGGCCAAGACTTTGTATTTAGCCAGGACCAGACTATACTTGGCTTAAACAAAAAGGGTGGTCAATATGACGAGGGATTAAAGATCATGTAATCATTGCTAACCACCAGAGGGCATGGTATATAAGAACCCCCCCCCCCGAGCAATGGTTTGGTTGTTGGACTTCCCGAATGTCAAGATGT